>VXBR01010666.1:4682-94395 GCA_013400215.1 Cisticola juncidis
TATGAAGCTAGCCTCAAATATTTCTCTAAGAAGTATTTTTTCAATCTTTTAACAACTAATTTTTTTTATGTTCTTCCTCAGATTTGCCTAGAATTCATATTCTGGACACTATCTCAACACTTGAATAGAAATAAAAACAAATCCTTTATCCTACTCAATTGCTCTTTTTTCTCTTATATCTATGAACTACAGAAAACATTTTCTCCTACAAGGCAACAACAGGATCTCTCATTCAAGGTTTGAAAAGGGAAGGCATGTAATACTGACACAATTATTGTTTTCTAGTTTACCATCTTAAAAAAATAAATCTGCATTTATTCCCAGAAGTATATGAAGGTATTTGCCTGTCAAACGGGCAAAATTTAAAACCAACTCATGTTCTTCACACCCTTCCCTTAATTGACTATTTCTGAATCATAATGAAATCATGCCCCTGATCAGCACAAATAAATGTTGCAGGCAAAAGTATTCACATTGTCTTTTAAACTGTATTATCCAATATTCTTTAGCTGGAACCAGTATTCTACAGCTCTTTCTTCACTGCAGGTATTCAAAGTGCAGATGAATTAAAAAAATTAAATTAGAATGGAGAAATTGCAGTTTGCTAAGCACCACTGCTCAGGACTGCAAAGAGATTACTTCATTTCAGTTAACAGAAGAATAGCACACTATAATCCCAAAACCCAGAGGAATATTTCAATTTAAATAATTGAAACAACATACTACTGTCACAACTTCCTTCTCTTGCCTCTATGGGCAGAAAAACCCTGAAATGATTTAACTTTTTTACTATGCCTACTTGTTTCAAACAACATACACAGATTAATACTCAAAGCAATGAATATTCAGTTAAAATTTATTTTCAGTGTCTGGTATTAATTTAAATCTCAGAAAAAACATATGCCAAATCTAACCCTGGTAGGCAGCTAAGCATCACACAGGTGCTCACTCACTCTCCCACCCAGTGAAAAAGGAAAGAGAATAAGAAGGGTAAAAATGGAAAAACCCATGGGCTATGATAAACAGAGTTTTGGAATTTGGGGTTTTTTAAGGGGAAAAAAAAAAAAAAAAAAAGAGTAACCAAGACATAAGAGCAAGGAAAAAAAATAATGCAACCTCTGCCAAAAAATTGCTCACCAGCAACCCAAAGATGCTCAGACAGTTCCAAAGTCACAGCAGCCTGGCCAACCTTCTTCCCCCTACCAGCTGAGCATGATGCCACATGGTCTCGAATATCCCTTTGGTCAGTTGGGGTCACCCGTCCCAGCTGTGTCCCCTCCCAACTCCTGATACACCCTCAGCCTTCTCACTGCTGAGGGGGAAGCACTGCTTGCACTGCTCCAAGCCCTGCCCAGCAATAACAAAAACTTTCCTGTTATCAACACTGTTTTCAGCCAAACATACAAAACATAATCCTGGACAAACTCCCATGAAGAAATTTAGCTCTATCCCAGCTGAAAACAGCATGCTGGATGATAAGCAAAAATCACATCTTTTCCTTATGAATCCAATCCATTCAACCAGAAGTTCCTTCCTCAAACTCTCTGGTTTAGAAGTGACTTAAGGCTCTTCACTAGAATATTTGAGAACACAATAGTGAGTATTTCCATAAGAATACTATCAGCTACAAGTACACTGACAAATGGAGTATGGTTCAGAGACATAATCTCCAGGCGCTGTCTTTTCATCACCCTTATAGGTAATTTTGAACTCTCCTTTGAGCTACAGATTCCACTAAGTCAATGTTTTTACTCAGTATAGTTCCTTCCCTTTTCCTGAGGCTGGAAGTAGGCTGTGGTCCAAATTCAATAAGGAGTCAGGCTGCCCCACTTCTGATTTCATTTTAAATTAGAATATTGTTTAGTTGTGGGGTTTTTACCTCTCAGACGACACCTTTAAAGAAAGGCCCCCAAAAGCCATGATTATATCAAAATATTCTGATACTGGTCTGATCTGAGTCTTTTCCCAAAAGAGGCAACTATCACCAGCAAACTAAGAGCAGCTTCCTCCCACTTACATACTAGATGGTTTCTGTTTTGTATCTCCCTAAAAGCCTGTAGTTTTGTATGCAATTTGGGCCATAAATGCAAAACTGAAGTTCTGAATTATCAGTCTATTAATATTCCACATATAACTATTAATTTTATAAATAATTAAATTTCTGCATTTACCAAAGCGTTAGTCAACATGCAGACTAAGAAGCTAATTAGTATTTTGGACGTTGTCTGTATACTCCAAATCTCCATTAATGATCTCCTATAATCATCACAGACAATTCACAACTCTACCCAAAAGCCCCATGTAGGGCAAATTTGGGAGGAAACTTCCCCAAAGGGGTCCCTTTAGAAAGCAGATTCAAGTGGTCTCTCCCCTAACCGATTTGGGAAAAGATTTCCTTGGAGAAAAGTGGAAAAAAAACTGTTTATTTAACAACCAACGTATCCATAAGCATAAAAAATGAGTAATATTAAACAACAGAACCTGTTGTTGTTCTGAAGAGAGGGCAGATTCAGAAAGTCCTTTCTGTGGGGTAGCTCAGCTCGCTCAGTCTCTCATCAGTCCCTCTGGTGCTGGAAAATGCCACATCTCAGGCCACAGCTGTGAGCTCCCGGTGTTTCTCTGGGTTTTCAGTCCAGAGCAGGCTGATCAGCTCCAAGAAAAAGAAAAGCCACAGTCTGGGGAGCTTCTCTGCCTCAGCTAGCTGAAAACTAACTAAAAAGCAAAGGAGAGCTCTCTCCCACTGTCCGTGCTGCAGACAACAGGAGAAATAATGCAGGGGAACAAGTGCAGTTTCTGGAAACAAACTGTGTGCTTCTTTCCTCCTTTTGCTCTTGGAAGCAATATTAAAGGTGCAGAACTCAATATCCAGCATAAACAGAACAGACGGCTGGGGAAACAAGGATTGTAAGGTCACCCTAGGAGACCAAATTATGAAAAAAGTTTTGCCAGTCTTGAAATGGAGCAAGTGCTGCCACTATACAAAGAGTGAATTAGAGTATATGCATGAAAGCATCAGTGATTGTTCTAAAAGAAATGCATTAGATACATTCAAAGGACAATGCACAAAGCAGAGACATAATTTCTTCAAGTCCAGAACTCCCTTAATAGGTGGAGCCCAGTCATCACTTTCCATACAGAGGTGTCTGAATGGGCAAGTTGTTACCAACAACCATCTTGTGGCAGTTCCTTTCTGTCCTAAAATATCCTCCTAGAGCTGAAGATCCTACACAGCTGAATCCCAGCTCCCATTCTCTCTGGCCAACACGAGGGGACAGAATCCCTCTTGTCTGTTTGCCCCCTGGTCACTTCAGCCAAGGAGCCAAAGTCATGGTGATGCAGCCTCAGGTGTTACTACAGTGGTTGGCTGTCAAACTGTAAAGCAGCCTATATGAACTTACTCAGCTCTGCCAGATCTCCTTCTTTGAGAGTCTAAGTCTGTCTTCACTTTTAAGAAGCTCAGCAGGCTGTTGCATTAGCACAGCTGAGGTGGTATAACTGAGTCATTCCAGTAGTGATTTGACACCATTCTCTGAGGGTCTATCTCCCTCAGCACTATACACAACTCCTACATTATTTCCAGGTTTTTAATACTGACTTGCTCTAACTTTAGCCCAGTTTTCTTTACTTTCTTATACATAACTGTAAATAGTTTGAATGCACAGTTTTCATCTCCCCTGATGAAAATCCTCAATCTTGTTTGATCTGATGTGATAAACTGAGAGCTTTGCCTTACCACTGAAATAATCAATTTTACAGCTTTTATCCTAACTAACAGCTTCAGCAGAAATTACACATTAAATCTCAAGAGGGAAGATTAAGCAACTGCAGTACTAAAAGCTTTTAAAGATGAGGACAACGTGTATGCCATGTACTAACCAAGTAACAGCAAGCCTCATCCTCCCACCGAAAGCTAGCATTTTAACTTCCAGAATAAAGAGCCTAACTTCACCAGCAGCCCCTGTAGGAATCTGTTCTGTTAATACGTCACTGCTAGTCATGAGGCAAGCTTCTCTCTCTCCTCCCCCAGTATCACAATCTTTTGTACTCTAAATAGGGGTACTAAACTAAGGGTGCAGAAGTAGCAATTTTTACCTACTGCTTGCCAGAATTCATACAAAAATTCAGACACCAATCCCCTACCCCCATATCTGTCCTCCCTTCTTATGACTTTCACATCTCATATTCTTGTTTAAGTTCTGATTATAAACTTCCCAGAGGAGGAAGCATGTCTCTGGATCTGAAACCCTTCCAATAGAGGCCAATAATCAACAAAATGCCAAGACTTGTCTACACTTCAGGCAGAAAAGGTACGTTTTTGCTCTTGTTGGTACATATGACCCTAAAACACTTCAAGAAACCAGACCAATCACTTCCTTTCCTCCTGATAAACACAGCAGCTAGAACTGCCAAAAGAATCCCAAGCTGGAAGTGCAGGCTATGGAAACTCCTACATGATGGAGAGATATAATTCATCAGACTAGAAGACCAAAGATGTGTTTTTGCATTGCTGTCTATAATCTTATATAACTGTCTTTATTAAAGCGAAGGTAACCCAAAACACATAATCAAATCTTTTCCACTATTAGAAGCAGTAAAAGCAATTTTAATTTTTTTTCAAAGTTTGGAGGTTTTTTGTTTTGTTTTGTGGTTGGTTTTGGTTTTTTTCCTGAAGAACGGTGAGGTCTCTCAGCACTTCAAACTCTTCTTTCATAAACTTAATTATTTATCTTGGATACAAGGGCTATAAAAGCCTCTGATCCAATCAGCAGACAGGAGAGCTCACCTGAAGTGTCATGAAGCAGAATCTAAGGTGATTCCAATGTACTCATGAAGAAGTAACATCATTCTCAAAAAGAGAAGCATGGGATATTATTGTCAAGTAGGAATAAACAACTGAGGGAATTACTAAAGGGGGAACAACTGGCAAAGTTCAGCTAAGCAGAAGTGCAGTGGAGGATTATAGAGGACCACAATAGACAAAAGTCAAGTCATTGTTTCCCTCTGTTTTGGCAAACAGCAACACACAGAGCTGCATTAGAGTGAAAACTACAAGAAAGGAAAAGTAACCCTTGTATCCTGAGCAACAATGTAAATCAGATCTTATGCTCTGCATATACTTTTTAAATACCTTGCCTCATAAAAAGATCACTGCTTTCCCTGACACATGGAAACAACACATGGAAATGAGGTAAGGGAAATGTTTCTACCAGAAAAGACATTGTAATCCTCAGACTGCCTGGGGAGGCTGAAGAATATCCATCAGAAACACAGCTCAAACAAAAGTACTCAAACAAACATCTAGTGAAGAATCACTGGGAGGAAGGGCTGGGAAAGAGGATAAGCCTGACAAGATAACTGTTTGAGGTCACTCCCAGTTCCACAGTCATTTCCCTAACCAAAACTCCAGAATTTCAGATATTTATTCAGCCCCCAGGCTGCAATCACAGTTCTACATACCTACTTTTGGATGGAGTGGAAAATCTATAGGTTTTTTCCTCCAAACTGCTCATGCTACAACATGATTACTTATAATTACTCGCTTGTTTTCACACAGAAGATAAATCACAAATAATTTTTTTTTACTTTTACTTTTTTTTTTGAAGCATTTGAAAGCTTCCACAATTAATAAGCTGTATGAAATTTTACTGGGTTTACTCAGTATGGTACAAGTACTTGACTTTTTTTTGTCATCTCCTTTTTAAAAACACTACTTTTCACACAAAGGAGCTTATCACAATCATGGAAACAGATCCATTACATAGGAGGCAATTTTTAAGCCACAAAAATACTGCTGCAGGTTCCTGACAGTACTCTCAACAACCCTACACCACTTTTTTTTTTAAGCTGCCAAATGATAAATATCTGATTCACCAAACACATAATGAATAAAGATCTAGTTAACATATGGAGTTGACTATAGCACTACTGAAACAAAAGGCAAATTTTGCTACTGTTTAAAGTCACCTGGGTTGGGGAAACTCCTCTTGAATGTTTCAGAACATTCTGACACTAGGATGACATGATAGAACACTTTGGTACAACCAATTATCACTGATATCACTAATATCCTGAGCAATAATCTACCCTCAGGATCAGAACCATTTCTTTATATTACACTTTTCTATAGTATCAACTAGTGGCATAATTTAAATCACAAATTTGTTATTACCTTGGATTTTCTTTTCCCTGCTTTGCTTCTAGCAGAGAGATATTTACAATGTTACCACAATACATAAAAATCACAGGAGCCTTTAGAATCTGAACAACCACAAATTTTTCAGGTCCTGTTTTAATAATTATTAAGGACACACACATGTGCCAGCTTGAATTCTCTCTGCTTCCACAGTCACATATTCAGTCACCTGAAATGTTGCACAAGAGTTTAGTATAAAAAAATCACACTTCAAATTAACCAAATTTGAAACACTGTTTTAAAACTACTCAGAATGACTAATGACATCGGCAGCAGAATTTATAAGTATTTTTCTCACCACAACACGAATATTTAGCAATTTACATGACCATGCACACTGTCATCCTTGCACAGTGTTTTACTCATTACTAGGAGCTCATCAATAATTACCTTGATTTCCCATATAAATAAGTCATAGCCCTGCTCCACATAAACAGACAGTCAGGTGTGGCCTGAATGACCAAGGTTCCTGTAAGAACTACTGCATTTTGCACCTTGACAACTCAGCTCACTGCTCCCCGTATTAAACATATACAGCCCCACTACAAGCACCTAAGTACATTCCCCTGATAAACTGCATGGTATGTTTGGTTTGAGTCCAGGCTATCAAAACAACAGGAGCTGAAGTTCCATGGATGTCCTGTCCATGGATGTTCTGAACAGAAGGCTAAGATGAGCTCATTGTTGTCCTTCTCCAGTAGTCAGGGTTTATCTCGGTTTATTCCAGATTTGAAGTTTTTCCTGTAACTTGAGCATTTATTTAATGATATTAACTGAAGTCTTTAAACACATTTTCCACCTGAAATAAATGCAAAGTAGCCCTTTAGAACCTGTCAAAATACACTGCTAAACATATAGATGTAAGACTGCTAAAGCACCATTGAAACTGAAGTGGGCTCTACCAGACTTCTAGATCCATCCAATAAAATGCAGGGGGGTTTATTACTCTATCAGTAAATAAATGAATTTGAACAAATTTGTTCCCCATACTTCGGTTAAAATACTATTCAGAAGTATTAGGACAGGCCTTGATGAACTGGTAAGTTTTACAGTTACAAATTCAAATGACATCCACACCTCCATTTACCTCAGATGCCAAACGAACAATTCACCCAGCCATTCAACCATCCGTCTGCCCCAAAAACAGCCCCCTGCTGCTGTACAGCACAGTAATTCTTTTGGTTTCATTCAAGCCTTCCTGTGAATCCAAGAATTAAAACACACTCAGCTCAACAAGTACTAAGGGCCACCAGGGAGATTACTGATACCTATTACAGTGTTTGTGAAAGTCATCCATTACATCCTTACCAGTGTTTTTCATTTGCTATGCTAAACTGCTTTTGCAAAAACACACACCTTCATAGGATCAGCTAGCTTAACAAGGAAATAATTCATAAGCATTGCTTATTTTGATGATGCTTTGATTTGTCAGGAACTTTTGCATCTTACTACACTGCACTGCAACTCACTCTATCAGCAAAGGAAATTTTAAAGATGGGCCTATTTCACAGAAGTTTCCTGATCCTGCATTTTAATGCAGCTTCAAAATAAAGACTTTCGAGAACAACTTTTTTCCAGACTTCTTCCTTTCTCAGTGGGTGAGAGAAAAATAAATTCTGTCAGAGTCTGACTCAGTTACAAGTAAACTTATTTTATATATTTGCTTGCACAATTTTAAATAAGCATACTTTTCCCAAATGAAATTTCAATCCACAAAGTATGCATTCTTCATTTTTGCATTAAAGAGAACACTAGAAGTCTGACACCACTCTTCATTACTACAGTACACATTTTTTTCTAGATAGTGCGGCAAAAATCCAGTCAAAAACCATTTTTCTAAACTGCTTAACTCTGTGCACAGACAAACGCAAATCAAGAACTGCACTGAAAAGAAGTGCTAAATATGTTACAGTGTAGAAAAACGACCTAAACACAGTCTCTAAGCTTTCAAACGCATCCTATAAAGTACACAGCCTCTAAACTTACAACAAACTTTTGAACCACGCACCACGGAGTTACACGCTATGTAACTCATATGTTTCAGTGTTAATTTACCAGCAGTATCTAGTAAAGCCAGTATAGAATGCAGGGCATCCTAAGAACGCTCAGCTCCACCACAGTCAACACCACTCCCCACAAGCACTTCAAGAGAACTTCTAGATGTGCAACAGGAGGTGCTAGTCTCGTCCAGGTGCAAAACCCATCCCGGGCAGTATAACTACAGGTTAATTTCACTCGTGCGGAAGAAAAGGTACATCAACTCAAAGCACTGACAAATCTCCCCTGGATTCTGGGCTCAAAGTAGGTTCCTTCTGACCCTGTGTTTGGGGGTTGCGCTGCTGGCTCAGACTTCCTCTCCTCAAGGGAAGAGAGAAGTGTGAGTGTTTCACAGCCTCGCTGAAGCGGTGTCAGCGATGTCACTTCGCCAGTCACTCTGCTCACACCCGCGGGTGTTTGGGTGACACAAGGCAGACCCCGCGCAGGGACCTCTCCTTTCCCCGGGGTACTGTCACGGCCACGGTGTTGTGGGAGAACAACTACAAAACACAACAAAAAACCCGACCAAACAAGAACAAACCAAACCAAAACAACAAAGAAAGGAAGGAAATGAATTGCCAGCCCTTTGCTCCCCCACGAAGGCCTACCCATGTTCGCTCTACCGCTGCTCTCCCCGCCGGCTCCCCCGCACCCATAAACGGCCCCGGCCCCTCACGGACGGGCACTCGCGAGGCCACCACGGCCCGCNCGATAGCAGCGCCTGCGCTGGCCAGTCACGAGAGGGGGCGGAGGGCAGCGACCAATCCCGAGTGGGGAGCGGGGCCCGGGGCGGGCCGGCGGGGGGCGGNGCAGGGGGCTTGTAATGTGACCCCGGGAGCAGCCTGGCTCCCTCACTCCCCACCGGCAGCACTGGGGAGAGAACTGAAAGGGTGAAAACTACAAAGCTCATGGGTTGAGATATTGACAGTTTATAACAGGCAACGCAAAAGCCACGCCCGCAAGCAAAGCAACACAAGGAACTAATTCTCTGCTTCCCGTGGGTGGGCAGGTGTTCAGCCATTTCCAGCAGAGCGGTGCCCCATCGCACTAAGGGTGACTTAGGAGGGCAAACACCATCAGTGCAAACATCTCCCCCTTCCTTCCTCCTCCCCCCACTGTATACACTGACTGTGATGCCATATGGTCTGGCATATCCCCTTGGTCAGTTNGCCCCTCACGGACGGGCACTCGCGAGGCCACCACGGCCCGCCCGCGGTGCCCTCTAGACCCACCGGCTGAGGCCTCCGCCCTCGGCCGCAGGCCCGTCTCGGTGGGAAGGGGCAAGGCTGCTGCTCCACAGCACAAACAACCGTGCCCAAGACTGCCGGCGCCTTCGCCCGGTGAGCGGGAAGCCTGCCCGTCCCGTTTATGGCCGGAGCCGGGNTAATTCTCTGCTTCCCGTGGGTGGGCAGGTGTTCAGCCATTTCCAGCAGAGCGGTGCCCCATCACACTAAGGGTGACTTAGGAGGGCAAACACCATCAGTGCAAACATCTCCCCCTTCCTTCCTCCTCCCCCCACTGTATACACTGACTGTGATGCCATATGGTCTGGCATATCCCCTTGGTCAGTTTGGGATCACCTGTCCTGGCTTTGTCCCCTCCCAACCTCCCGGGCACCACCAGGCTCCTCACCAGCACGGCAGTGTGAAATGCAGGGAGGGCCTTGGCTCTGTGCAATCCCTGCTCAGCAGTAACACACATCTCTGAATTATCAACTTTGCATTCAGCACAAAACCAAAACACAGCCTTATACTAGACACTGTGAAGAAAACTACCTCAACCCAGTCAAAACTTGCAGACTTGACTATTAATTTTTATTAATATTAGTAGTTAATCAGAGAAATCTCTTGAGTGTCAACTTTGTGTGGAGTATTTCAACTAAGATAAGCTTACCTTGTTTGACACCTACCAACACAAATATTCCTATACTTTATTCCAATAATAAACAGAGTTAGTTCCTGGAAAACAGAAACAGAAAAAAGCATTAGATAATTGCATTTTCTTCCATCTACAGCAAAAGTTTTTTTGCTGTTCAGCATTTGTATGTTGGGTACACTCTAAATGGTTAGGAATTAATAATTTATGAATGCCAATATCTACCTATTGAAACATTACAACCATGAAAGAGAACAAATTTCATCCCCAAAGAAGAAAACGAGTGAACACTGTGCCTAAAAATGTAATTTCTATTAATGTAGCCCATATTTGTGCTGCCATTCAGCAAAAAGAATCCAAGAATCAAACTCCTTCCTTCCTCCCTTACATTATCAGTTCAGTTCTCATTTTTAGTCATTTTACTCTTCTGTGTTTTCTGTCATTATTTTTCATGTTCCCTCCAGTTTAAGCAAGGGAAGTGACAGGATGCACTGCAGCTGATTTCTAAGTTCTAATATCTTGGCCAGAAAGTGCAATGCCAGCTACTAGCCAGGAAGCCTCCTAAATGCCTAACTAGGGAGTTCATACTCCACAGAAATCCTGACTTTTTTTCTTTCTCCTGTACATAGCTGCTATTTTTTTGCAGAACTTACAAAAATCTAAGTGTGTTGAAGATGCTCACCTGACTAATAGGGATGAAGAAAAAGCAGAGACATTGGATGATTTCTTCTTTTTTTTTCATCAGTCTTTGCATCAGTAAAGTGACAGGCCTTGTGTGGCCTTGTCCCCTGAGTCAGTACTACAGTGTGGGAACAGTCACATTCCACTCCTAGACACTGAAATTGTAAGGGGCCATCTATATAACGTGAAGGTTACTGGTAGAACTGCTGGATGCATGACCACTCTTGATCATCTAAAAGTTCTTGGGGAATCAGGGAGGGCCTCACTGACTGGAAGTTGGCTGTGTATTTCCAGTTTACACAAAAGGGTGTGAGAAAGAACTCAGACTTGTGGGTCTAACCTCAGGACTTGGGAAAGTTATGGTGCAGAACAGACTGTGTACCACTTAAAGACATTCAAAGAACAGTGCAATCTTCAGGCACAGTCGACATGGATTCATTAAGGGAAAGTCTTGCTTAACTAATTTTTATCCTTCTATGCTAAGGTCACCTACCAGAGGATGAAGGGAAGGCTTCATCCAAAGAGCTGGGTTTTTGGATTTTAATAAGGCTTTTGACACCGTCCCTAACAACCTCTTTTTGGACAAGTTGTCCAACTGTATGATGAGAAGGTACAAGCTGCACTGTGAAGGACAGGGATCAAAGCATCATTGTGAATGTGTCTGATTGGCTGCTGGTGATACTCCTCAGGGTTCAGTTCTAGAGCCAGTACTGTTCCATATATTTACCAATTATCTGCATGCAGGAATTGACAGATTTGCTGACGATACTAAACTGAGACCCTGGGAATGAGTAACACTAGGCACAAGCCCCTCCCCTCCCCTCCCCTCCCCTCCTCGAATCTCCTCGAATCTCCTCTCCTCTCCTCGAATCTCCTCTTCTGTCTTTATGCAGACAGACTTATGGAAGGGCCAGCCCAATTCAGATACTTTAAGGCAATGATGTGAGTTATTGAAAAAAACAAAGATAAGCTAGTGTTTGTAGACTACCTCTACTATTAGTAGAGCCAAAATCCCTCAGCAACAGAGAATATAGCTTTACAATTTAGGTTTATATTGAAAACCATTCTCTTAAGGAATCAGCTCCCCACAGCCACAGGGTGTGGCATGAAAGGAAGCAGGAGAAAGGAGGTACTAAGGGGTAAAATGACCCTCTGTGAATTCTCATCATGGTGCATCAACTTATCATTCCGTGGCAATGAAGGAAGTTTTGGCTGAAAATATCCATCAAAATAGGGGAATGCTACTACTCTGCAAACATTTTGCTTTTTAGCTGAGGAACAAGTGAGGATTCTTTCTGAAGACTTGCTTTGTTGATTGGTCGTTGTACTCCAGTAAAAACAAAATACAAAATTCATTGTCTTTCCTAATCAATTTTTAATTGTTGCATAAGACCCCTCTGTTGCAACAGAGGGGTCTTATGCAACCATGCTGTCATTCATGTTGTATTCAAAGAACTAAATAAACACATAAATAGAAGGATCAGCACAGGTGAGAATTCAGGATTTAATAAGTTATTAAATCTTCCACTATTCAGACCATGTGTTTTTTTCCTTAGGAAGCCAAACTGTAACTTCTCATACTGATGCTGCACCCAGAAAGAGCATTCTGAATACTGTATCAAGATCACTGTATCAAGGACTGCCACCTTTTTTTCCAGCCCTAGATTATTATGCTTTATAATGAGAACAAAAAATTTTGATGATCAAGTTCATCCTTCCTCACAGAGGATTTCAAAGAAAACTGTGACAGGGTACTGGTAAGGCAGACATGAAAATATGACTCCTATTAAAAAAAATCTATTGTAAACCATGAACTGTCATGCTTATGTGCTTTCTTTATGTGTCCCATTTTCTCTGCAGAAATTTTATCCAGTAGTTTTCAAGAATTTTCTTATTTTCTTTTTTTTTTTTTTTTTTTTTTTTTTTTTTTTTTTTTTTTTGTTTTTGGGGGGGTGTTTTTGTGTTTGTTTCTGGTGCTTGTTATTCCTACAGTGTGCATGAATTGCAGCTTCAACTGGAGTTGCTGTTCTATGTTAGTAATGTAAATTGCTTATTTCAGGATATTTCTGAGTAAACAAGATATTATGTGTACTTCACAGCAGAGCAAATATTTCTTAGAAGCATGAGAATTATTGCATGTACACACTATAAATGATTTCTTTAAGTATAGTTATTCAGAGGCATCTTCCAAACTCTGAAATTACAGCACAAAAGCTTTAAAAACACCAGTAACAAATACAGAACTGCAAATGAAATCTCATCTCCAAAAAATTCAGATGGTTCTAAGTTTAGGAAAGCATATTGTGTTCCAGTTTAAAACTTAGATAATGTAAATGTAATCCCATGTGACACAAAAACAAGGAAACATTCAGTTTCCTTAAAGAAAAGTTAGAAAATTTGAAATTACTTAAAATAATTTTTGACACATTGCAAAATTAGCAAAGGGTTACTTCTGCAAGGAAATGTTACTTTAAATTTTAGTTATTTAAAACTAGCATTAAGAACAAATGTCTGGCAGAATATAAGGTATACTGTCATAGTGAAGATATCTGTGACAAACTTTTAGGTCCCCTGACTTCAGGGCAGACGGCGGCAAGAAAATAATTAGGAGTGGAAATGATGGTTGGCACTAGAAAAATAATACTTTAATAACGGATAAAAGAAAATAGGGATGGTGCCCCAAAACCATATACAGTATCCAAGAGAACTCTGGGGGGTTAACCAACTGAAGACCTGGAACTGAGGGAAACATGACAGTGTATAGGGTAGGTCTGAGGGTAAGGGTCCAATCAGAAACTTGAACTGGGAACATAACCGTATTTGCACACCATGACTGACAAATCATAAAAACATAATCTTATATGGAACCACTTCATTAACTTGCAAACCCCCATGAGCTTCTACTACTCGCCACAGCTAGAAAGGGTTTCCCATGGCCTTAGGTTTAGAGTTACTTCAGCTTGGCCAGCTCCCACAGTATACTTTACAAATTATAGAGATAATGTCAACATCTAGGTTTACATTAGTATAAATAAAAAATGGATAACTTTTGCTTTTCAGAATAGAATAATATTTTTTTTCTTGTACCAAAGCCCAGAGTAGCTGAAGCAATTCTGTCATTATTCTCTGAGGCTGACTGAAGTATAATCATGCATGTATGTCTATGTATGTGTGTTACGTCTCCAAATTTTGGCAAAAAGTCAAATTTGTCAGGTCTGTGAGTGCGAACATATTCTGATATTTAGTTGACAGAGTGAAGAAGTGTGGAGAATCAAGGCACAGAAAATTCTCAAAGTTTTATGCGTGCAGGCTCAAACACAGAAATGAATACAGGGTTCAACCTGAGACCTTGGAAACGGCTTCCAGATCTGGAGACCATAAGCAAGAATGGGGGTTTGTAGTTTAGATAGAAACACACTAAGCTATATAGTGGAAAACTTTAAGGCTTTAACATGTGGATATAGAAGTAGTTATAAAAATAGTAAAAAACTTAAAGTGTAGTACAAGTTTATGTGTTTTAAAACTGTAAGTTTATGTGTTTTCAAACTGTACGTTTTCAAGTAAATTTTTAAATAATCCTGGCCTAGTCAAGGACAAAGAGACAAATTTTGGAATGCTCCTCTAAAGCTCAACAAAAGTGCCTTGTGAATTTGGTTGCATAAGGATTTCGGCTGCTCAGAGAAGATAAAGATTACTATTCCAAGCTTGAGGAAGATAAAGATTACCTTTCTTAAGCAGTCATAATAAAAAATATTCCTCTGTCTCAGGATCTCCAGTCCTCAGCCTGGCCTTTTAGCAAAAACCATCATGGAAGGGGAGTTTCTCTTAGCTTATTGATCTGACAGATATAAGTATTGAACTAAATTCTGCTTTTAGGTGCAGAGGTACAGGTTCAAGAATAGACAACATTGATGCATTTTGACTTCTGACTGCATTTCTGGCAAAGGCAGTATGATCCTAGGAGTTGTATTTGTGTAACTGACAGTAAAGTTTGAACTGCTGTACTTTTTTCTAAATTCCAATTTTCCCTTTCAGTCTTTTTTTTTTTTTTNNNTTTTTTTTTGACACACATGAATACACAAATGCTTGAGGCACTCTCTTCTCCTTGAAATAATGGAGTATCTTACTTGAGAGAAGGGAGACTAATGCTTTAAGGTACTCTTTCATTTACTAGGTGCTATGGGGGAAGAAGACTTGATCCTAAAATGGAAAGAAAATAACTATGAGTTTGTATAGCTGCTGCAAGCATGTCTTTCAAACTCTTGTATGCTATATTTATACAGAAAGTAATACAAATTTTCCCCATATTTTAAAACTGCCTGCTTTTTTGTTTTTTTCTCTGTGAGAATGTGTTTATGTCCGCAGAGAATTGATTTTTAATTTTTATTTCTTATGAGTGAACTGGGATTTTTTTTCCATCTTCAGCTATTGAAGTTGAAGAATCAAGCACAAGCACACTGACACCACTTTGTAGGGCTGTGAATCTATTTTTCACTTCTTCGGGATACTTTGCCTTACTGAATCTAGGTGATGTTAAGAACTTTTTAAGCATGGCTGCAATCATTGGCAGAAAAGGAGGTCTTGGCTTAACAAAGGGGAATAAAGTTATTGTAGATGATCAATGCCTATACGGTGATCTTACCTATACGTATAATGGCTAAGGTTTTCCAAAATGCTTAAGAGAGGTGTGTGTATCCTTCCTCCCAAAAGAGTAGCTTGCATTTAGTAGATTCTGTTCTTTCATAGATTTTAATATGTTTTTCTTCAAACACAAGACTGTCTGAATTGTTACAAGTTGTTCTCTGCAGGTAATGCTATAATGAGTTTTCATGTGAATGGCTAAGAAGAAATTTAGGTGTCTCAGTTTAATAACACATCCTGACATTATGGAACCTCAGCTCGTACCACCCTAGAGAAATTAGGACTGCTGCCTAACTGTGATAACATTGCTGCACAGAAAAAAAACCACAGTCCTACCTCCCTAACGCTGCACAGCAGAAATGTGATACTGTGGCTGAACTCACAGACGAAGTCTGCACTTGTTTCAGAAACAGAAATTTTTATCCCTTTAATTAAGATAAGCCTCGGGAGGCCAAATATTGTTGCAATGAAAACTAATTTATGAAATGGGTAAAATCTGTCAGTTCTCAGAAATAGCTTCATCAAAAAGCTAACTGAACAAAAAATTTGACATGGCCTACCTATTACAAAGTTAAAATATTCAAATTCCATGGTTAAATATGTCATATCTGCAGTTTGGTTTCCCAATTAATACCATTATTTGTCTCTCTGCCTCAGAGTTGTTTTCAAAGGCAGTGAGTAGCTCAGGCTACACTGTGAAAACACACAATCCACAGTCCATGTGGAATAACTCCTCTGTTTGTTCAGCATCAGTTCTTTCAGCCATAGGAAGCCTGACCCATCAGTTCTTCTCTTTATAGCACAACTGATTTAAGCATGGCACAAACAACATAATTAACAGAGGAACTGAAAATTTAGAATGGAAGCTTTCCAGATTAAATAAGATGGTATAAAACATTTGCTAGAGTTTGATTTTTCAGCAACCAGAGCCTAGGAGTTATTATAGGAATTATCTTCCTACTTATCTTCATTCTGCTTCAGTAACAGCACCTGCAAGATCTTATAGATGTAACTAGCAAACCAAATGGCAACTTTGCTAAATTGTTTGGGGAAAAAAGTGATTGAATTTTTATACAATCATTGTGTAGGACAACTGGAGAATATTGAATTGGATGTACATATTGACCTCTATTAAATCAAGCCACCTTGTTATGTTTGTTGATTATCTACTATGCTATTGATTGCATACTTCCTTATCCTCTAGAATCTGCTGGCTGTGTTCATATGTTTTATGTGTAAAACATCAGGAGATCATTGGCAGAATCTAAAAGTTATGCATGGCTTCTGCAACCCTCACAGATCACGCTGGGAAAGCCAAGTCTGTTTTGCTTATTCTGTTACACACTTCAAGCTAATTTGTTTCCTGGCAAAGAAAGCGGCATATATAAACAGTCTGAATTTTCTTTATCTGTTCAGCTCATACTCTTCTCCGGCCAGTCAGATTGCTTATTCAAACTCAACCAGTTAATAACTATACAAAATACAGTTACCTTTCTTGAAACAATTGCTGTAATGTGCAAAATTATGCCAAACTTTCTTCATCCTTTTTTACTGGTTCTGTACACTTCCAAATAAACGGTGTTGATTATCCCAGTAACTCTATTTTAATATATCATCCAGGAAATAAAGAGTGAAAGAATGTTTTCACTGCAGCAACATCTCATCTAATTTTAAAGGAGAAAAGTCTACCAACAACTATTCTACTCTTTTATGAGCATATAAGTTGGTATTTTCCATGTACTGTGTATGTAGTCAGGTCTGATTAAGAAGCTGTACCACAGAACATGTTTAAAGAGGTAGGATTCAGACCTTCGTGACCCAGAGATGAGATCCAAAAATAGTCTCCATATGTAAACACAAAATAAATATGGTGGAAATAGTCTGGCTCTCTGCCTTAAGAAACAGGCTTCAGAGGACAAATTCATCAATGTATCACACAGAAGGCTGGTGTCCAGAATTTCCCAAGTCTTATCTCTTACGTTAAAATAAATAATGGACAATATAATGACATTATTACATGTGGATTATCTACAGATTTTAGGACCTTAGTGTTCAAAGTGAACATAGAAAACAGTGAAGCCTGCTATTACAAGGAGAGTTAGAATAAAATACAGTGAAGTCTCTCACAACACTTGCAGACATCAAAAATTAGATCTGGACACTCATTCATTTGAGCAGAATTTCATGGATCCTGGTGATCTATTCTGCTTGCAAAGACTCTGTGGAATTCCTTTCAGCAGTAGCTTATACAGCTAAAAAAGTGAATGAGTAAAGACTCTGAATGGTCTGCAAACCAGTGTATATTTCCAGTTTTTAGGGGCAATCCCATATAAAATTTTGAATCAACACTATATGCTGTTAAAATGGAAAAAAATTAAATGCTGAAATTTCAAAATGGAATTTCTCAGTTTTGCCTTATGAAATAGTCACCTTATATTATACATTTCTAAATACATTTTTGTCTAAATGTAGTCATTTCTGGGGAGGCATTAATTCTGAAAAACTGATATTTTAAGAAGAAAGATAAAGAGATACTATTTTCAAGCATCTCTGCCTTGCATTTCCTTCACCTGTATGAATATGAAAACATCATAACACAACGTGAATACTTATTATCTATTATTACCTGGTTTATGTTTTCTGTTGTTCCAGACATAAGGAAACATAAATGTTTGTCCCAGCCCTGAAGAGCTTGCAGGGTAAAGGTGAGGAGCCAAGAGAGGAGCATTCATACAGTACAAGAGAAGAATGTCAGCTGGCAATTGGCCATATACGCTCAGCATAAAATTTTAGAAATGGAAGAGGGTTTTTTCAAAAGATTCAGCATGCAATGCCTTCCTACAACTTAACACTAATGGTCAGCAGCCTCCTGTGCACTTCACTCCAAATTGTAGCTAACTATTGTTATGAAAATTTATCCCCCCTCTTAGAGCAGAAATCTGTAGAGGCTCAGGGGGTGAATTGGCTGCTAATGGGCCTCTTAGCAAGCTATGTCAAGGTTTCCAGCAGAGTCTCCATACACTCTTTATCCTTGCCATCAACAAGAAGGAATGCTAATACTAAAGGTTAAGTCTGAGGACCTGACACAGCCTACCGACTATCACAATGCTCCAAAGCACCCAGCTATTTAATATGACAAAACTATGAGGTTTTGGTCATAGATGAAGATGCTTAGTAGCAGATCTAGGTTTTAGTCCTTGAGCTGCAGAGGTGCAGGGGTGTGGGCTGCCCCTGAGACCACTTCTTGGAAGTGATGGCGATAGCTACTGTGAAATGGTCGACATAGCCAGCTCCAGGAGGAAACCACCACAATCTGGAGAACATGGCTTGGATCACAGGAGACAGAGAGGGGCAGGCAGCTCTTGCTGAACTCCCAGCCACCAGCACCTGTTTTGTTGCCTCAGCCTTGCACGCCAGCTGCTGCCAAAGATGTTTTTCGAGCCGAGTACTCCCGAGAGTCTGTCTCGCTCTTGGGCTCGTGTTTCCCTCTGCCAGGTGAGGAAAGGGACAGCCTGACCCGGCGGGCGCGGGGCAGCAGCCGCTGTCGGTGTTCCAAGAATTCTCTGGATGCAAGGCCCGGGCGGGCTCCCGGCCCTGTCCCGCCCCGGCAGTGCCGCCACACGGCCGCCAGGGGGCGCCGCGCGGCTGCCGTGAGGGCGGCCCCGCCACCCCCGCCACTATTTAATTAAATAGTTAACGAAACAAATAAGGGGAGGGTTGACAGCTAGCCGGATAAATAAATAAACAGATAAACAAGGACCGAACTCTCTTTGGTAAGCCCCATCCCTTCTTTCTTGGCTCAGTGGAGTTTTTCTTGCTCCCAGACAGGTCCCTGTTGAGTTCCTGGAAATGGTGATTCGGATACAGCGAGAGGAAAAGTGAGAGCTGTTTGTGGAGAAAGCTGTGTTCCCGGGCTCCGCCGGGGCAGGACATCATGCCCAGGGACACTTCACATGCGCCAGTGGAGGAGCTGTGGAAGGTGTGGCAGCACCTGTGCAGCCCTTGCATGAACTCTTTTGGTGATTTTGTTTGATAACGCTAATCTACCATTTCAGTTTCTTCAGGGGCAGGATTTGGGAAACATAATTTAATCCATATTTTTCAGAATTTGGAAAGTATCCAAAGCATTATGGCACAAGCAGCTTAATATGCTGCAGTTTCATGACACTATGGTGATTTAGTTCCCTCTTTTTTTAATGTCCAAAGACAATACAAATATCATAGCTGACAGTCAACTTGTGCTACGTCACAACATAAAGAGGATTACACATACAGATTACAGCTCTTAGCATACCACGGAAATATCTAACACAAAGCAGTTTACATCAGAACTGGAACTGTTGTTGAGGAACTAAGTGTTTGGGTAAGTCTGTGACTCTCACAGGGTTCACATTTGCACGAGATGGAACAGAGCATGGAGAGGAAGCCCACAGAGTGTTTGGCTGCACGGCTGTGCCTATTGCTGAGCTAGCAAAAGCAGTAACAGTGGTGCATGATGTCACTGCTTATCTCTGTCTAGGGCCTCTGTGGGAATCCACTGCTGCCGTCTCTGTGGGAATCCACTGCTGCCGTCGCTGTGGGAGCTTGGCATATGCTTAAAATCCATAAAGGCAACATTCCATGAGGTCAAGAGACATTGGCTGACAGGCCAAAAACTTTAGTATGCTGAGAAGTCTGCATATTAGGGAGTTGGCAATAAACACCTAGGGCATCCAAGATGAAAGAAAACTCTTGTAGAAAGACTGGTGAGGAGTTTGTTTAAAAAAATAATTGTCTGTTTGGTGTTTTATAATGCAGAACAAAGTTTGTGTGAAATTCTTCACCTGAGTGAATGTCTTTACAGCAGTAGGACAGTTTCAGTCCTCCAAAAAATGAGAGAGGGTTAGAAATCATTTGTGTGTTAGTAGGACTTTAGCAGTCCCTTCTGACTTCTTGACTTCTGGATGTTCCAGAGCATTTGACAGAGCATGATGCAAGTACATGGTGAAAACCTCTGTATAGTGTAAAGGCTGCTGTGTAAAAACATTGACATTAGTGTCAGCTGGGGCAGAGTCCATTTTCCTCACAGTAGCTGCTACAATAATGTGGATTTTGATTTCAGTGAGAGAATAATGTTCCTAACACACTGTGTTTTAGTTGTTACTGAATGGTGCTTATCCTTAGTCGGGGACTTTTCAGTCTCATGCTCTGCCAGTGAGGATCTGCAGGAGAAGCTGTTTGAGAGCATGGCCAGGACAGCTGACCCAAACAGGCCGAAGGAATATTTTATAATATAGAATGTCGTGCTCAATATATAAAGTAGATGGGATTGTCTGGGAGAAGGTGGCTGCTCTTTGAGGATGGGCTGGACTTCAGTCAGTGAATAGGTGGTGAGTAGTTGTATTGTGTATTTCTTGTTTCTCTTGGGTTCTGTTACTCTTTCTCTGCTTGGCATTACAATTTTTAATTTTTTTTTAATTGTTGTATTTGTTTCAGTTATTAAATTGTTCTTATCTCAACCCATGAATTTTCACTGTTTTTTCCAATTCTCCTCCCTACTAGGATGGGCTGAGGGGAGTGAGCAAGAGGCTGAATGGTATGTAATTGCTGTCTGTTATCAAAGCATGACAATTAGGTATTACATTAATTTTTTTAATTGCTGCCATTCTGTTTCAATGCTCAAAATATGTTTGTTAGCTAGAGAGAGGCTGTTAAACTCAGAGCATATTAAGTATAGTGGGAATCTCATTAATAGTCCTTCACCCTGTTGCAATTAGCAGACAGTGTGGGTAGCTAGCAAATTTTGTTTGATTTCTGCTGCTGATTGGTGTGCTGACTTTTTTTGGAAATAACACCAGAAAATTCTGAAGATGCTGCCTTATGACAGTAAGGAGGATTCAGAGCTCACTGCTGACTGCTTACTTGTACTTCATTTGACAGAATCAGAGAGTGGTTTGGGTTTGAAGTGAGCTCACACACTGCCTACTTCCAACACCCCTTCAAAGAGCACCTTCCATGGGCAGAGACATCTTCCACTGGACCAAGGGACTCAAAGACCCCTCTAGCCTGACTTGAACACTTCCCAAGTTTGGGCATCCACAACTTCTCTGGGCAACCTGTTCCAGTGCCTCACCCTACTCACAGAATTTCTTCCTAAGAGCTGTTGTAAAACTACTGTCTATGCTTTTAAAGCCATTCCTCATCCCCTTGTCCTGACACTACATGCCCATCGTGAAAAGTCCCTTTCCATCTCCCCTGTAACATTTTCAGGTACTGGAAGCCTGCTGAAAGTTCTCCCCAGAGTATTCTCTAGGCTGAACAGGCCTCAACTCTCTCAGCCTCTCTTCATAGGAGACGTGCTCCAGCCCTGTGATCATCTTCATGCCCTTTCTGTTAATGTCCTGCTTCAACAGCTCCATGTCCTTCCTGTGCTGGCACCCCAGGGCTGGGGGCAGCTCTGCAGGTGGGGTCTGACCAGAGCGGGGCAGAGGGGCAGAATCCCCTCCCTGCCCTGCTGCCCACGGGGCTTTGGGTGCAGCCCAGGACACCCTTGGCTTTCTGGGCTGGCAGTGCCATGGCTGGCTCCTGTCCAGCCAAGTCCCTCTGGGCAGGGCTGCTCTCAATACACTCGCTGCCCAGCCTGTGTTTATGTAGTACTTGGAATTGCCCCAGCCCAGATGCAGGACCTTGCACTTAGCCTATGGATGGAACATCATGAGATCCATACATCTCTGTTTGAATACATTGTCCAACCAGGTTGAAATCCTGTGGTCTGTTGTCTTTACTTTCCCTTTAATTCTCTTTTGTCTTGTAACTCCTCTGTAATCTTACCTGCAGAACTCTGCAACCCATCTCACCCCTTGGACTAAGAATAGAAAGAGATCCCCTTGAAGAAACTGCTCTAGTGAAAAACCCAGTTCAAAACTGCCCCTTTCTTTTTGCAACCTCTACAGGTTTTCTGCAGTTTACCTCTGAGATACAGCCCTAAATTGTCAGTGCACCATCACCTCCTATTTTCTTTTTGAACCTGCTTCCTTCCTTTCTTCCTTTGCTGACTGTCCAAGCCATTCACATTTCTTCCTTGTGTTTCCTGCCACCTGTCTCTTGCTAACTTCCTGTCTTCCTTCAAACTGCATTGTATGCCATATCTCCTTTTCCCATGTCAACTGATTTCTCTTTCTCCTTGTCATATGTGATAGAATAATTTATTCATTATGTGATATTTCAGTATAATTTCTGTAATATGTACTGTACACTGATTTCCACTACTGTATTAAATGTTAAGTGTTTTCTTCTTACAGCTAATAAACAAAAAGAACGGCAAAGTGAGTTAATCGAAAGGAAACAGGATTTTTTTGTGTTGAAGAGCAGTTAACCAGAGTGGCTGCCAGATGGCTCTGAATTGAACTCTCTTTATTTCATAGTTATCAAAATCCTTCCATACCATCCACACCTTCCAGAATTTGACAACTTTTGTTACTGGGAACAGCTGTGGTCTCCAGCACTGACACCATTCCAAAGGTCATCTGTAGAATCTGGAAGTTATAGAAAGGGACAAATTGGTTGGAGTTACGAGGAGTTAAGAGGACTGTAGAGAGCTGTCCTAAGAGCTTAACAATTTTGTTCATAATTTCACCATGGGTATTTTTTCCCAGTTGTTCTCTTGACCAAATATTCCCAACTAGGACTGCATTCAGTCAGGGTAACATAACAAGTTTTTCCACAGAAATTATTCCATTTCAGTAATTTTATGAGCATTTTAATGAGGAACAAAATAAAACAGAATGGCTTTCCTGGGAAATGGAAAACCATTTTACAAGAATATTTTTTTAAAAAAGAAGAAATAGTACTGTAAGTTATGCTTTCTCTGAATTCTAGTGTTATTTTCTGCTACATGGTATTGTGCTTTTAGATAGTGTGATGCCTTTGCAAAAAACCCCACACCAGCAGCAGTTCTTGCATATTTTTTGTTACAAATTTAGTCTCACAAATTCTTGGTTCCCAAAACATTAAAAAGTCTTTTCTTATATCTCTGCTCCTTTCATCATGCAAATAACCCTCCTACTGGTATTGGTACAGTTAGTTCCTTCTGAACATGCCTTCTGAGTACTGCTGTACTCAGAGAATAGTGACATGACACTCAAGGTAATAGGCTGTCCATATTTTGAGCCTCAAAAAATGATGAGAAATTTTGATGAGATTGTTTTTTAAATACAGCTGTTGCTGCTGGCATAATTTCTGCATAATGAATATCTTGTAATACTGTGAGTCTTTTCAAGGTCATAGAGCTTGTGAAGTCACAGGACTTTATATGTGGTCTCTTAAATAAGTTGTGGGTGCATTAAATGTGAACACTAAAGAGTGAAAAATGGTGGAAATAGAATTGTCTACAATTTGCTACTGCAAAGGAGTATCTTGGTTCTGGTGCTTGTGAATAGTGACATCCTTGTGACTCAGCACAGTGTTCACTGATATCATGGCAGAGAAAAAATGCTGCAAAAAATTAAGGAACATGTGTGAAAGAGGTGTGTTTATCAAAAATAGGATGGCAAATTTTTTAAACTTACAACAAATGCAGACTTTTCATTGTTTTCAATACACTGTAAAGCTTAATTATATGGAAGATTCATAGGTCACATTTCAAATTAAAGAAGTATTCAGGAAAGGTTTGGTTTAATTAAGCAAAGGAACTAGGTGATGTACTCTATGGTTATTGTCTTTAAAAAAATTTAGGGCAATTATAAATAATTCAGTTTCCTTTCTCATGATGGCCTTGATAAATAATTTCAAAAGGATTATTTCCCTCTAGTTTTCATGAGAATTATGCAAATCTCAAAATACAAAAACCTGGCCAAAAGAGGTGTGCATAACTGGGTATGTACCATTTAGATTTTCAGAAGATATGGTGTTATTATTAGTATGTTATTGTTGCTATTTCGAATTTTGACTGATTTCACACAGAACTGCAGGAAGATCAGATGGTGCCCCAAGGTGGAAGATCTCTTTGTTAATTTTATTTATGTCTGTCTATCATGGCAGTCTGTCATCTAATCAGCAAACTCCAACTTTTATTTATGTCTGTCTATCATGGCAGTCTGTCATCTAATCAGCAAACTCCAACCATCTCCAGGAATGAAACTTGGAGGGTTAACTGTCTCTCAAATTAGATTTCTTTTATGCTATCTAGTCAGACCCATCAGCTGATAGATAGGTGAAATAGGTTTTCAAACATTGATGATATGTAACCAAATTGAATATGTTGAAAATGAAAAAAAATAGTGTCAGTAAACCAGCTGAATTTATAACCTTGCTATATTGAAAAGGTGATGGTAATGTTGAAGCAAAGGTGAGGTGAGGTGTTACAGAGGTGCCATGGCAAGCTTTGTATGAGCCATCTTGGATAGCTGAAACCAGGTAACTAAACCCAAACTTCATATGGTTAACATTCCCTACTGTTTAAAGTAGACTATAGAACACTAAACTGTTCTCTTCTTTAAAGGAGATTTCTACTGAATTTTTTTTCTCCTTAAGCCACTTGCTGCAGGAATGTTTGTGATTTCTTTTGAAGCAGGTGATACTGCAGTCAGAACACTGCATTTTCAGTGAAAAAGAATAATTTCAAATCTTAATGTATTTTAATGCATTTGACTTTGCGTTTGTAATATTTGTCTTTGTTAGAATGCAACATGGGATATGGATAAAAGTGGTTTTTATTACAGTATGCAGTAACTATTCACAGAGGTCTAATGTCATCTAAGAACTCTGACAAAATAGTATTTCATGTATTTCCATTATGTCTCGCTTCTTTCTTTCCTCTGTAATTATAAATACAGTACTGCACTGGATCCTGGTTTAAAATAATCCTTCAGAAAAGAAAAACAGTTATTTCTTCTGGTATACTGCAAGCACTTTAGAAAAAGAGATGTAAATTGTGATGTATCTCAATCCCCCCTCATCAATTACACATAAGAACATACACATGCAAATGCTAGCCACTCCCAAACAAGCTTAGCACCCCAGATGTCAGCATCACAATGGTTAAAATTCATGTTAAACAAGGAACTTAATTTAAAAATATGATGTGCTCTAGATGAACTGCCCTGTTCCTGGAATTTTCCTGTACTCTTGTTTGGTTTCTCTTATGTAAAAAAAAACAAAAAACAAACCAACCAAAACCAAACCAACCAACCAACCAAACCAACAGACAGAAGGAGAAAGAGAGAGAGAGACAGAGAGAGACAGAGAGAGAGAGAGAGAGAGAGAGAGAAGAGTGTTAAATATATGTTCACTTGCTCACTCAAATGTGAGTTACAGAAAAAGGAATGACCTTCTGAAGAATTAGGATGGTCCAATCTGTCCATTAGTATCATGCCATCCAAAAACAGTATAAAACAAGACAAAAGCTAAACCTATTCAAAATTTTGTGTTTTGCCACCTGGCCCAGTAAGCCTGCTAGGCCCTGGTGCTGACTTGTGGAGCTCTGTGTTCCTGCAGGATCACCGTATGTGCGGGATCCTTTCAGCTTTCTGCTCCACCAGTGCAGACAGCAGAATTTCTCTGTGCTTAGACATGAGGCAGAAAGTAAGAATCCCTGGCTACATTTTTGCTGAGTAGGTCAGGTTTTTACTAACTTGATGTTATTGTTGTGGTTGTAGTCTGCATTTCCAGTAATAAAGACAGAAAAAAGTATTGTGTCTTCTGACAGGAGGTGAGGAAGAGGACAGAAGCAATACTGAATATGCACTGCTCAGTGCAGGACAGAGCAATATTCACAAACATTCACACACAAGTGACTGTAGCATTTCTTTTCACATTTGCCTTTTCTCAATTGTTGCAAGGGATCTTTCCTGGAGTTTTCATTACCCACTTATCCTCTACACTTGGACCGCTTGTCAGCTGCTGCCGCCTTTATAGTAAATTTAGGAGAGAAATTTGACATTTGAACTAGTAGCTATGTTGCAGGCAGTTTGCTTTGTTCTTGGTCCAAAGGAGCCACAAATTAAGATGGTTTTGCAGCATCTGGATAAAGATTGCTTTTTGCCTGTATGGAACATCCTTCTTTACTGATACCACATTTACTCTCTGCTGAGCACATTGCACATTTGCATAGATTAGGTGAGTCAGTAGATGACAGATTATATTTTCTGGCTTGGGAAAATTTTCTGCTTTCCTCATCTGCTTGTGGATTATTGTTTTATGCATTAAACCTGTCTATGTTTCCTACCTTATATGCCCCTTTTTAAATACAAATTATTATCTTGAAACAAATCAGCTGGTGGGTGTTTCCTTATAACAAATACTGAGGATTTCTAAATTTTAAGATCTATTTCAAGCCAAGGGACATGCATCATCGAAAAGAACAAACTAGAGTAGCAGTAAAATGTCATATAGTACTCCTATGATGGGTTTCAATTTGGTACCAATGAGAAAGGAATTAGGTACATCAGTGGGATATTTCACTGAAGGAAGCATGGATACTCTATTAACTGTGTGCAACACTGCATAGAGAGCAAATAATTTTGTTCCTCCAATCATTACAGGAAGAGAAAGATTTTATGGAGCTAAAAAAAAGAAAAAGAAGGTATGCATAGTCTGTGATTTATATTACACTTAGTACTCTAAAGATAATAAAGCATTGCTTTAAGTGATAGAGAACTTAAAATGTGAGGCAAACATCTTCTAAGCATGCTCTTTGTACCAAGCTGGTATAAACCACAAGTTTCAGTAAGCATTTCTTCTCTCCAGACAGTATCCCTTGAATCTATAACCCTAGGCCTATTGCTAAGAGGAAATGTTTAGAAGAGGGATGCTCCTAGAAATATTCCTAATTTCTGGTACTTGTTTATATATCTATATATCTCCATTGTTAATTTCTCTAAGTACCCAGTCCTTATCTTAAAATTAGTGATACACACTACCTAAGCAAGAATTATAGACACTTAAAACCTCAGAAAAAATGCTGTTATGGGAGAACAGGGAACTTTCTCAGTGGGTAGATTCAGACTTAGAATTCTGTGCAACATTTACCTGACTCCCAGCAAACACTTCCAAGAGAAATGAGCTATAGCCAATGAACCATCTGACTTGACAAGCCTAATTCTGTATGTGATCTTTTGTGTTGGTCTCATAATTCCTGTTTTGGGTACCAAAGTCTGGATTTCTGTAACCATTTTTCCTGAAGATCCCTCTTCTTCCTCTGAGCAATGTATGATACACTTCCGAGCATTTTGTCAAAGAATGTTAAGTACATTAGCAATTTTAAATAAAAAGTATGCTGTTGAATATTCATGTATTTACTCTGTACTAGGTTTACAAAACTTCCAGGTTTATTCTGAATTATCCTTCTTATTTGAACCCTTTTTTATGCAGCTATCAAAATCTTGCTGGTTTCTTCTGTCAGGATTTTTAAACATCTCTCAGGTTTCTCCCAAAGATTTCTATTTTGCTAGTAATCAGTTGTTATTCCTCCCACAGAAGATTAGTATTTTTCTTTCACTTACATAGAAATGTAATAGTCATAAAATTTTGTTTATCTTAGTTGTTTATGCATGTAAGATATTGAAAAAGCATCTTCAAAATCTGCTAACACTGGCACAATAATATCATCTTCCCATCACATCATGCTTGAATTCCCACTGCTAATACTAAAGATTTCCTTGATACACCTAGATTAAAAGTAAATAAAATAACATCATGATTGTATTAGAATTATGAACATACTGTGATATCATACTCATAAAATATATACCAAACCCAAACAAGAGAGCCAAAAGCCAAAATAAAATGAGACATGTAGAAATGCTGAGAAAAAACAAAGTAGGAAGAAATCCAGGGAAACCACATGGCTTCAAACAAAAGAAAAACAAACTAGGTAATGGAAGACATGCTATGAAGAACAAGCAAATAAAACCAGCATACAATAATATACAGAAATGACTGAAATAGGATATCAAATATATAAAAAGGATTAATGATGCAGACAGAAGAATGGGCTTCTTAAGTAAATAATTATAATGATGAAAGGAAAGGAGGAAGTATAAGCACAGTGTGTCTGAAGCAAATATGCAGTACAAAGCCCATAATTCCACTGGTTTTACTTTGACATCTATTTAGCACAAGATGGGTTTTTTCTAGAGATCTTATCCAAGGCATGAGATTAAGAAAACAATGTTTTTGCACCCTACCTGATACCATCCAGCGAGAGGAATCCCAGGGGAATACTGAACTCTGTTTCTGGAAATGCCCACTTTGCAGAGGTGTAGAATTGCTGTATAGACACCTTATAAACTTCTTTCTATTAACAATGCACTCTCATGGCATCTGTTTGAGAAGACAGAAGGATAGGGAGGAGGATGTAGGATAGAAAAAGGAGGCAGACTACAGAGCTGTTGGAAGAAGCAGCGTGCCACTATTCTGTTCTCATTTTCATTTTCATTTTCAAACTGACTCCTAGCAAAATGATCTCAAGCATATTTCTCACCAGCCCGGACACCAAAAAGAAGCAGCAGGCTCCACATGAAGGTAAGGAAAAGTTTAAGTAAGGTAAGGAATTTTACAAGTTATCAGTATGAAAATTATGATTAATTACACAAAGTGTAATTGCTGTAAGAGCTCAAGGATATGTAAAGCAAGAAGTCTAGTGAAAAAAAAAGAATTTCAATCACTAATTAAAGGGATTGAAAATTAATGAATCCCCTGAAAATTTTAGACTTGAGTCCCATTTCAGTGGCTCAAATGTAAGACTTTATCCAGAATTTTTAATGGCATTATAACTAATTTTACCGTGAATAAATACTTTAAAATGAATTACATTAGAATTAGAACCAGTATAGATATGCTGAGCCTATTTTTATTAAAATATTGATGTACAATGATGAAAATGCCAGCACCTTGTGATTAATCCCTTCTTAAAGAGGTAACCTCCCATGAACAACTAGCAAGAAATGTGGAGGGGAACACTGGTAAAACAGATGTTAAAATCTGGAAGACAATGTGGAAAGAAAGAGGAAGGCTTTGGGTATTATGCAGTTCTGCTTCTCTGAAGGTTACTCAGAAGGAAAAGCCAAACAGATGTGTTGGATCACATGAGTGTTTCAGAAGGCTACAAAGATGTCTGAAGGGGTAAAAAAAGGTCAAGGTGAAGGAATTTGCTGTAAAGATTACAGCAGCTGTTCAGGTATGGTCTGAGAACAAAACCATGTCTGTGGATGGGGACCTGCATTCTGACAGCTGGAGAGTGCAGAGTTCCCACCAGAGACCAGCTGGGAATGGAAGACATGGAACCACCTTTACAAACCATCAGTTTTCCGCTAGAAGCATAGGACTCGTCTTATCCCATCACTGCATCTTGCCATCACCTCACACCCATCTCCTAAGTATCTGAGATATGATCTCTGATCCAAACTAGTCCTGCCAATAATGGAGAAAACAGTTCAAACTTGCTTTCTTTTAAAAAGTGTACCTATGCAAAGGCCACAGTGGAATGGTTGGTCCCAACTGTAGGAAGGATCCACATGTGTCGTCTTGTAACTGCTCCATTATCATAGGCAAGTACTAGATGTGTTACTCTCACAGTTGTACCAAACCCAACTTTTATAAGAATGAAGCCCCCTAAAAAGCAGTCGTTGTCTGTGTTGCAATTAACAATGCAAATGAAAACAGACAGTTCTGGAAATTATTTTAATGTTTAAATTGTTATCACTTCATTTCAATTCTAGTGGCTTGCTATTAATGCAGATATTGATTCATAAAATTTGTAGAAAACATCATGTATCTGACAATTTTCTTCCCTTTTTGAGGGGGCAGTTCTTTGTTGGGGCTCTTTATTTCTTCGGGGTTTTTAGTTTGGTTGGTTGGTTTCTGGCTTGGTTTGGTTTTGGGTTTTGTTTAGTTGGGGAGCTTTTATTGTTGGTTTGTTTGGTTGGTTGGCTGGTTGGTTTTTGGTTTTGGGTTTTTGTTGGTTTGGTTTTTTTTTTGGTTGAAATTCAACATCTTCTGGTAATATCAAACACTCCAAATGCTTTGTTACTTCAAGTAGGCATTATGTATCACTCGGCTGTTCAGTTTATAATGCAGGCTCATTACTATACTCATTATTGTGAATTATGGAAGTTTTCTGGCTGGTCTTCATTAACCATCTGGCACTTAAGCACTGATTTGTGTTTATATATAATGTTAATTTTATGAAAGCACCTGAACATGCACTGGTAATATGCATTTAATCTGTTCCTCTGAATTTTTGCAAAACCTCAGTGATTGCCCCAAAGCCATATTTTGCTTTATTATTTTATTTGCATACATGGATGACATAACATAATTGTGCACATGCAATAAGAGAGATAATTTTGTTCTCCTCTTTCAACTGCTTTTTCAATATAGTGGTTATTTTCTCTGTCTTAGACAGTGAATGCCTTAATAAAGCCTTAACCAGTATCAGACCTTTTTTTCACAAAGCAGTATTTTTGGACTCCATACATTACAACCTCACTTTATTGCTTCAGATAAGTTTCCGAATTTCTTTTATAATTTTCTTCTGAAACATTGAGAAAATATGTTTTGATAAGTACTGAAATTCTATTACTACATTCTAATGCCCACAAAGCACTAGGGTCTGCTCCAATAGATGGAAAAATAATATGGCTAAGTTATAGCTCCTTTTCCCTTTTCAATTTTGTAACATTACTTTTCATTCTAGGTCTTGATCATTCATAATTTTCAGTGGAAAAAACCCAATTTGTAATTACTGCACTGTAGTGGTGTGGGTTTGTCTTGATTTGATGTTTGTATGGGTTGCATAAGTTTTTATGTAATGGTTGGTTCCATGTACCCCTGTTGTATTTCCCAGACGGTTTGTCCCAGGAAATCCCCTGCTCTCTGTTACTTGTCAGTCCTTCTCCTCTCCCTCCTTGGAGCCTGCCTGTCACTCTGAGGCCCTGCCTCAGGACTAGAAAGTTCTGTGGAAGGTGTTGTGTGATAGGCCAGGTCCAGGGAAAGTCCCTCCCTTTATCCTGCAGTTGGTCCCTGCATCTGCCCCTCATTCCCCAGTTAACACTCAGGTTGATCCTAATTGGTTACCCCCTTCTCACCACCTACTGCACCACCCCCAAATAAAACACACTGCCACAGGGACAGAGCTGGCTCAGCCTGAGTGGCCTTTAGGCAGTGAGGAAGTGCTTGCTTTCTCTGCTTCCCATAAACTCCTGTGGTTCTGATCCACTGGCTCCTTCCTTCCTTCCTCTGCTGTCGTCAGCATTCCTCCACCTGTGCCTGGGTTCTCGTTGGATCCAAAGACCCACAGGATTGGCTCGGCCTGCGCTGCTTGCCAGCCATACCCACTGCAAGCCATGGTTCCTGAGTTAGCCCGGCAGGTAGGATCGAGTTTCCTAGCGGCACCGCGACACTGCCCTATCATTATCAAATATCATTGAAGCCAGGCTCTCTATATGGGGCTGGAACAAAGCAATGTATGATAGAACCAGTGTGGTTATAACATACGCTCTCCTCTTTATTCCCAAGATGGCTGGTTTTATACAGTGTCAGTTTACAGTTGCAGGTGCATTTCTATTGGCATTCAGCATGAGAAAGAATGCAAACAATCGTAGCTTAAGGCAGATACCATGTTTCTACTCTAATTGTCCTAGCTAAATCATGCACATACCTTAACTTAAATTCTAACTGCGCCACAAGTTTAATCTACTTCAACATGGGCCCAAATCTGAGGCCCAGTTTGGGGTAGCTCAAACTTCATTCATAGGAGGACATAACACATCATGCTCCTGGTACATATAATAAATCATCAGGGTTTCCCAATGTTTTAAAACATTTGAAATATATTGTATAAATATTTCTTCATGTTACCAGTCTGGAAACACTGGGAAATAAATTAACCTCAAATAAATGTCCCCATCTTCAGCAAAGTCTGCATCTTTCTGAGCTGCATATTTCTTCAAATTATTTGTGTGAGCCTTGAAACTACTATTTTTTTCATAAGCTTTTCCAGCTTAATTTGTTTTGTCTTAACTCATGGCCTTGTACTACTAGGTCATTAAGAAAAATTGCCCTAGCCCTGAAAATGTACATAGCTACCCCAGGCCTACAAGGCCCCACATGATCAAACTCAGAGATTAACCACACTTCCTTGACAATTTTCAGAGACAAGCATTGTAAGCAATGTGACTGAGAAAAGTCACTGATCCATTAAACACTGCTGGAGTGCTGGTTGGTGAATTGAGATAGCAGAACCCTGCGGGAGAAGAGTTACACATTTTAAGTGGGACAAGTATGTGTGTGGGGATTTATGCATTTTGAGCTACAGTTTGGATATTAAACAGTGATCCTAACTTCTTTCCTGACCTTGGATGAAAGTAAAGGGGAAGACCTGCTGCTGCCCTTTACAAAGGACAATTGCTCAGAGCCTATTTCAGAGCACGCATGTTACTTTGAAATGAGCTGCGCTGTTTCCCTCTGCTTCCATATTCTGTTCTGTTTTCCCCCTTAAAGAATACAAATGCACTTTTTTTTTTCCTTCCTTAAGAGTTTGCTGTGTATAAACTTGGGTTTAGAAGAGTAGGTGGGTGGGAAAGCTGCTGAAGCTGTGTCATTGTGCAGCAGTAAACAAGAGAGGACACACATTACTTCTTACAACTTCTGAAATATACAGTGAATTCTCATATAATCAGAATTGAGCAATTATTACTCTAACCACCTCTGAAAGAGGAATTGCCATTTAAAGTAACTATACTGTTTTCTTAGTTTAGTCCCTTATGTATGCATATCCAGAATTTTCAGCTACATTTTATAATGCCTATTGCAAACCATTCTGTTCTATGAGAAAATCGCATTAATTGCTGGATAGTGCTATCACGTTTATTGATCTTTATTGTTTTAGTCAATGCTGCCACAGCTTCTCTACTTTGCTCAAGAGAATATATCAGTGCAGCCCTTTCCTTTGGTAGAAGACATTATTAATTTGTCAGAGGTTAAAGATTTCTTTGTACAAACAGTTCTTACTGCTGCTATAAGGCTTGCCTATATGAGACTGACCAGCAGTTTGCTGATTTGAAGCAATATGCATACATCTTCCAGGAAACAGTGTTATTGCATGGGTAAACTTCAGATTAATTTCACTATTATTCTGTGCAGCTGCACACTGTGATTAGGTGGCAGTAGTCAGTAACCACTGGCTCAACACTGCTCTGTATTTTGGAAAATCTTGTTTTCGGAGAGTATTTGTGAGAGCTGTTAGAGCAGACATTTAGGGGGAGATATTTTAGAGGAGGGGCCTTAGTCATTGCCTCTATTGTGGGTTTGTACAATGCCTCTCCTGTTGTGTTCAGCCTGCAAGTTCCTGGAGAATGGATATTTGTTTTGAAACCTTTCTGAATACAGTGTTGAAGCAGCAATCTCTGAAGGACAGCAGTGTTACCACTTTGAGTGAGACTTGACTTTGCATAATTACCTATGTGTTCTTCTTTATGGATGGAACTTGTTCTGCTTAATCTTGCATTGCCTGACAACTTGAGGTAAAAGCACAGTTAAGACCAAGTGTGGTATTGCATAGCCTCTGATGGCTCTGCAGACTTCCCTGTTAGTCAGAAGATACGTCTGTCAGCATCCTAAAATCTTGTCTTGGCATTATCATGGCACCACTGATTTTTTCTCACCTTCCAAGTGAACATCAAACTACTCAAAGTCAGGGCATCAGCTTCTGCTTCCATCTGTGAACATAAGTGAAAATAAATAAGCTAAGAACTGAATTTGACTGCAGGATTTGGACTGTGCAAGGAACAGTTTGGACCAGGTTGTCTGTTGGAAGAAGCTACAGATGAATTTGAGTTAAAGGTATAGCATACGTACATTATAAAAACTTGTACTGCTTTTCTTTTCTTTAATCAATTCATTGAAATATATATATATGTGTGTGTGTATATATATATATGTGGTAATCCATTTTTAATCTAATCCCTTTCATGTTTCTGAATAGAATAATATTGTAGTTGGCACTATTGTCTTTATATGAGATATTTCTTGGTTTTTAGAAATTTTGCAAATTACATACATATATTTAATGTACTACATTGTTATAATTTCATCATTAAATACAGAGCCAGATTAACTAAATTGCATCAGAAAACTTTCTGTAACTATGCAATATGCTCAGATATGTCATTCATTATAAAATAAATTACTCTCCTTAAAGCTGCATAGATCGGATTGGCCTTTGGGTTTCATTTACAGTGATCCAGAACATTGGCAATTAAGCAGCGAAGCCAGTCCACAACTATACATTTGGAAGTATTCACTATTTTGATTAAGCAGATTTAAAAGAAAGGGAGCACAGAAAAGGGCATATTCATTTTATATCATGTTTTGATAGCCCAGAATACCTAAGTACATTGCTTTTGTACAAGGATAAATACACTTACAAGGAGGGCTGCCAAATGAATTCTTAATAGTTGAGGGAGGACGTCTGGTGATACACCATTTTAAATGTTTAATAATTATTTTTTCCATCCCTGCTATCGCATAGTCATAATATTTAAACCAATTTTTATTTTTTCCTATAACCTTTTGAAGTTTAATAGTTACCTTCAAAAATACATTACTTGAACCTTTGTATCTATGTAAAAGAAAGGTATGGATGGCAGTATCCTACAGTTTAATACCCATCCCCATCCCTTCTCTTCCCCAGTGTCTAAAAGTTCTGTGATCTAGAGAATATGATGGCCAGCATAACACTTAAACATGTACTCAGCTGTCACTGAAGCAAGATTTAAATGTAAGTTCTTTGTCCAGAAGGGATAGTCACAGAAATAGGGCTCATAAACATGTTGTTAAGGAGTTCTTTCCAACACCTTTTACTTATTCAAGAGATTTTATTTATTAATTCTATTATCTACACTTCCTAAAAAAAAAATAAAAAAGGTCATTTAAGCTTACATTAGGATATAAACTCTGGGGAGAATGAAAACGAAGACACCTGTCTTCATGTCTTCACCCACTCTTGAAGAGAGCAAATGCTAATTGGAAACCTTCACAACTTTGACTGAGAATAGTATAAAGCAAATCTAAAAAAAAAGGAAAAGAGAAATTGGCACAGAGTTAATCTTCTCTATGGACAGTTGAATCCGTAAGGGACAATGTCAGTGAATCCAAAATGCATGAAGTAGTGGTGACGATTATGATGTTGATATATATGATTGTGGAGAGTCCAGATAAGCAAGCTGATCTACATGTACTCTGAGAGGCTTCATAAAGTAATGTCCTCAGTCCTCTTAGTCACAGCATTACTGAATCATTGAGTATATGAGATTTCAGTGATGGTCCTGAGAGGAAAGCAGCAGGGTTGTTTGTTGAAAAATTTCCATCTGAACTGAAACTGTAGGGAAAAGAAAGAGTTAGGTGTGGAAAAATCTCTGGTTACCTGTTACTCAAGGAACATAGCTCACTGGGTGTGACTGTGGAGGAAAATCTGCTTCATGAGGGAAAGTTAAACAGTAATTTATTGCCTATGAGTTGGAAAGAAAAGACTTTTGTCCTGGGCCACTGGACTTAGAGCAGTATGTTGAACGCAGGGAGTCTATATAGCCTAGAAATGGAAATTCTCTAATTATATTAAGCTGAAAATTACTAACTGTGTAAAACCTCTGGTTTCACAATGCATTGGAATTTATCCCAAAAGCCATCACCAGCTAATTACTTACTCTTGTCAGGGCCCTGCCACCAAAGCCATCTCGTTTCACTGTCTTCAGGTACTTTTCCCCCTGTTAATAATAAAGTTCTTTGCTCTTTTATGTCAGCAAGCTCCTTTTTTCCCCCTCCCACCCCCCACCCCTCTTTTTGTATCCCCTTTAGGTTTTATAACTGCTTGAGACATTTCATTTAGAGCCATAGCAATTGTCCCCAGGCTGAAGCACAACTTGTTGCTTCTCTTTCAGATACGAAAAATGGATTGCATGTCTGATAGCCTGTTTTCTTTTCCCAACAATATCAGTTAGTACAATATGGGAAATAACCTCTCCCAGTAATGCTTTTCTCATTCTGCTCCACAGGGACCTTAAAATTCATTCAAGTACACTTACTGAATTATTAGTACTGTGCCTGTAAAACACAGATGGACACCTGCACTGTTTGTTTGTGGAGTTATTGCTGGGTCTAATGGCACTCAATCACTGAGAAGATACTATCTAAACTGACAGGTGAAAAAGCTTAAAAAAATTATAGGACGTTTATATTGTCATGGCCAGCAACATCTTTCAACTTACTGTATTTGGAGACACGTTCCTAAAAACTGGACAGCATGAGAACCATAAAGCAATTTGTCCATAGAAGCCAGAGATAAACCACTACAAACAGGTTTTCATATTTATCAGTCCTCTATCCATTATAAAACATGGAGGTCTCATATGTGGTTGGTTAATTAATTATTTTTGGTACATAACTAATGTTTTTAAGAGCTATGTTGTAGCAATGTTAGGAACCCAGTTCCTAACTGTATTATGCAATGTTAGGAACTCAGTTATTTTTGAAAACACAATGTTACAAAGCCTGCCCTTCATGTAAAGCTGTTTTAAAACAAAAGCAATCAAATCCAACCAAAAAAATAAAATATCTTCATAACGTCCTACTGTTGGACAGGAACCAAAGTCTCAAAAAAGGAAATATCAATTTAAATGTGGCACACCAGGGTAGTTAGATATATTCTATGACTCTTCAGCTGTTGTGTTCAATAGCTATTAAGGTACATATGTAAAGTATAAGAGCAGCCCGTAAATGAGTGCCCCAGTTACAAACTGCAGAAAGTGATGACCACAGTTTTTTTCTTTCTACTTCTCAGTGGAAAATTCAATTCTACTGGTCCATTCCTGGAAGCATTTACTCCACAACGTTTTAACTCTGTAGTAATTACAAGGAAAGCAGAGGTCTTGTGTCATTCCCTTCACTGCTCTTATTTCTCATTGAGGGTAATGGTTTTCTGCTAAAAGCTAATTTTCCTTTTACTTTCTTCTGTTAATCATAATTGGCATAGCAGTACACTTAATGGCACACTGAAAGCCTGTCTAAGAAATCCTGTTCTCTAATGTATTTTAATGTCAATCTGTCTGACTGCTTTTCCATGAATGTGCACAGAACTCAAATATTTGCACATACAAATCTTGTAAATCTAGTAGCTGCCTGAACAAACAGGAGCACAGTATTGAAACTTCCCATGAGCTTTTTTAAGAAGGTCTGCTGTAAGAACCTAATTCAAGGTCTGGCTTTATTTGACAAAAGGCTGCAAGCCCATGAAAATAAAAAAAATCCCACTTTCTTTTAACCCTTATTCATAGGCTATATTGGTGGACATTGGTGGGTATTTATCATTGTACTAATTTTTGTGCATTTAAAATACATATTTAATTTGTTGTGGAATAATAAACTACTGTCTCACTGCTGCCCAGTCTCATTCCAGAAACCCTGCCTGTAGCGCTGCTGTTTTCCTGTCCCCCTCTCCTCTTCTCCATCTGCTCTGAACTTTCCTATCCTATACTCCGATCCTCTTTCCCCAGATGCACTTCATCTGTGGGAAGCTTTTGATTCTCCTGATATTTACAGAAGGGAAGAGAGGAAATAGTGGAGAAGTTCAGGACTACAGCTGCCATTTGCATGACGCTCTTGACAAACCTTTTCCTTCCTCTTCCCCTTCCTCTTCCCCTTCCTCTTCCTCTTCCTCTTCCTCTTCGTGTTCTCTATCTTCTCTTCCCCTGTGCAATGGAGCAGAAACAAGGCAAACCAGTTCTCTTTTTTTCTGGGTATATGTGTTCTCTTTCAGGGGAGAACCTCAATATTTTAAAAAACTTTGGGCATAAAGAGAAAAAGAAGACTGTAATGCTGCATGAGTTGTTGATCAATATCCATCATTGTTCAGGCTTGCAGCCAAATCCAGTATTAGTCTGATTACACAAATAGTTGAGCTTCTAAAGCAGCTTGTGGATAAACGCTGTGTTCTCAAACCACGGGACTTGCAACACATGTGAGCAATTATGTGATCTGAATGGGTAAACAATACAGATTCTGGGTGATAAAAGTGACATTATATTTTATGTACTGCAGACTGACAACATTGCTGCAGCAAGGAACGACACATTTTTAACATCCTACAATTCCCCAAAGTTACTTCCCAACCAGTGATAGTCTGCATGTGACAGAATCAATTTTCTTTCAAGCAGGTAGAAAAACTTGTAGTTATAGGTAATAAAATCTTGGCAGCTGGATGACTGGCTTGTTTGTATCATGGTCCATGGAATGAGTTGGGAACACAGAGAGGTCCTGTGTGTGGTGCAGGCACATAGTCTGTGCCTGCAAATTTTATAAGGGTTAGTAGAAACTCCTGATGTGTTTCAGGTCTTAAAAACTCCAAACACCTTTTTCGTGTAGACTATGGAAAGTACAATAGCTAACAATCAATGAACACTAGATGTAATCAGCCACGAAAGTGTGTTTTTCTTATTTTCTGAAGAGGTTATTTAATAATTTAGGTGTTTTCTCTTTGTATAAAAATATTTTCTCATGCATCATAAGAAGAAAAGTTACAGGATTCTCTTTATTCTCTCCTGCTATTTGTAAATTATTATATTAGAAATATGTCCAAGCAGTGATGAAAGACTACTTTGTTTTAGACAGTTCTCCATTAAGTCATTTGTTTACGCTGTGTGTTGAAAAGCCCAAATAATATTTGCAGAACAAGTCTCAGAGATATGTTATAGACCCATTGTGGTATTTTGAATTATAATGTTAAGTCTCTAAAGAAAATGAATTACTTTATTGCATAGGTAGTTATGCTTGCTTGTAATAATTTTTAAATCTTACTGGGAAAAGACTAGACTAACAAGTGTAACTGAAGTACTAAAAATGTTACAATGCCTTCATTTTTCCTCCTTAGCTTCTGATATTCTGATAACAAAGATAGAAAAGGAAGTTGCTTTAGGGAAATATCACACACTATTTTAATAAAGATATAAAACAGCCAGCTGGGTGTATATATATATATATATATATATATACTTTTGATAAAATGTATTTCTTGCAAACCCATAAAACAGGGGGGAATATAACTACATGACTCTTCAAAGAAAATCTGCCAAGACTTCTTCATTTCTCATTTTTACTAGGTCACTTCATGACAGAAATAGTTTAAACTGAAGATTTTACAAAAACGCTAACAGATACTTTTATTACTAACAAATACATGAATGTAGGTGCATAGCTTTACATGTCTATACATCTGTATGTGTATGTGTGCATACAGAGAGTAACAGAGATGCATGTGTGTATATGATTCTGCAGTGCCCATTCTCACTCAAGTCTTTTGGCTGTTCTATCAACAGTAAAGTGGCATAAGACCACAGATATCTCTGATATTTTCCTAGTATTTTTTTTTAAAATTTCTTGTTTACAGGGAAGACACTGAAAAGTAGGTGCAGAAACAATCTTATGAGCTTTCTAGAAACTGAATAATTTTGTAGCAACATTTTCGAACATGAATGTGAAATCTTTGATACCTTGTAGTCCAGTGAAGGATTGAATGATGAATATACTGCACCTTGGAAACAGAAGAGCTGTGAACTTTTCAAGTGCTTTGGCAGCAAAGCAATTTGTCATAAAGAAGAAAAGACTTAAATTAATCATCTAACATGAAGCAATTGCTCTCTGGGTGAACTTTTGTAAAAATCACACTTAACTCAGTGCAAAATTAATCTATGGAATTTCAAGAGCATAATTCTGGAGGTAAATATGACCTCAAGTATCTGAAGCTATGATATACCCTAAATTTACAATCTAGAGACTCTTACTGGCAATTTAAAAACTCAGAACATGTGATCTTACAGCACATAATGGTTAGCAGAGGATATATATCTCATGTAAGATAAAAATCTTCAGGAAAAAAAGTGCTTTTCTTGATAGTTGGAGAGATGTTACGTGTTATTTCTTGTGTTACTTTATAACAATTATTAAAAGTAATTTCAAGACTGGTGTTTATTTATGTGAATTTTGGACAGATTTGCCTTTGCCTCCTGCATATCAGGTGCTTGATTCTGCATGAGAAAAACACCTCATGCCCTGGAAGAAGGTCCTGCCTTCTTCATCTGGAAAATGCTGAAAGCAAGGACTTCTTCTTGGGAGTTGGCACTCTAAAGTTGTCTTGTTCTTGTTTTATCCCTAGACATCTAAGCCTAGGATGTGAGTTTGATACAGAGGATTGCATTAAATACACACAATACTTGGTCTGATTCATTATGACTACTCCTATTTTCTGTTCACACAGTCTGCTTGAACTCACCCCAGCTTGAGAACATAGAGATCTTCAGGGAGACAGCTGCACTTTTTCAATTTAACCTCAATCTATGGAAAGTTTGACTTGCTGAATGAAGTTTTAATTTGAGTCAGTGTTAGAGAAGGTGACATGAGACCTCTGTCTCTTGGTGCACTCTCACACTATCATAGTGATGCAAAATTGCACAGAGTCCTATCTCATAGAGGCTGTGTCTTTCTGACAAGCTTAGTGAGAGCCAAAGAGAAAGATCTGTGCTGGTGATTTCTCTTTAGTCTTGTTCAGAAGACTACCATGAACTGTGGAAAAAAATTCAAAATGTGTCTTTTTAAATATGTTTACAATTACTTTCAGAGGCCTCCATCATGCATTTCTTACTGTAAGAATAGTACAATCCTGTGATATTTTTCCTTCAGTACACTGAACTAAATTGGAAGGGAATCCTCAATAAAGTCATTATAGCTGCTTGTGGGTTAAGATACTGCACTTACTGTGAAGAGAAATATTGATCTTGGCATACTGTGGATAAAAATAGGAAAACAATTAACATTACAGAAATGTTAAAACTATATAAAGATTTTACTCTGGTTTCATAAATTCTCTGAAATGTTTTTAATGTCACAGAAAATGTAAACACAAACCCATTCTTTTGGCTTTCAATGGGATGAGAAAATTGCTGGAGATGATTGTTGTTCATATTCTTGCACAGATAGCAAATAAATCATTCATAACTGTCAGGTAGAATTGTGATTAGAAGTGTTGGTCAGTCTTGAATTCTGCCAACAGTAGAGTATGTCCAAAACACAAACAACTGTTGTTGTAAAATAAGTAACTGAAGATATCACATGCTAGGCAGGCATTTGTGTTCAAATCTTGCTTACTAGATATTTATTTGTGTATTCAGGGCTATAATTCTTGTCCAATTTTGACCTATGTATCCAGATCTCTACCCACTGAAAATTGGTCCTTTAGGATTATTTCAGCAACTAATATCTTTTTGCAAAAAACCATGCATTTAAAGGTTGCTGAACTCTCAACTTTCTGTTCATCCATTCTGTGGAAATTTCTTTTGATTCCAGGATACAGTACAGTGTCTCCTTAAAATTAATCTTGTAGTACTGCCAAAAAGGAAAAGGATGAGTGCTGCTGGAGACAGAAGGAATTGCTGTAGTATTAAGGTTATGTCTGCCCTGCATGTTCCTACTGATAAGCCTGAAGTCCAGTTAGTGCTATGGATATGCATGAGAGCTGTTGTCCCTTTGTGATAGACACTATGGATGTCAGCACTTTCCAGAATATGATTAAATCCTTTTTCCTTTTCACACACCTTTCATGTGTCCTACTGGAACTCAAACAACATCAAAGGATACATAACTAAGATACAGGTTTCATGAAACTGATTGTTGCAAAATCTTAGACGAAGAAAAGGTTTCCATGTTATTTTTTCCCTTTCTAAGTCATAATAAAAGTATTTTTTACAATCATCCAGGCTACCACTACACAGTACTGTTGTACAAAAATCAGATGAGATTACCTATTAGAAAATAACTATCAACTCAGTGGTTATAACCACTTTCATTTTTTAGAACAAGAGTAGTACTGAATATATGTTCAGGAAATATCAACAACATGCTCTATACAAAGCATTTCCATTAACACAGAAACTCTGCCAGGCCTTGAGGGGAAGAGCTGACAGTCAATTCCATAGCAGAGTGGAAGACTGAAGAAAATAGTGACACTTTACCTGTGCAGGTCTGAGGGCTTCCACATGCCTGCTCTTTAGTAGTTGGTAGTGTACCTACTGCTACTACTACTTTATTAATCAGCCAAGAGAAAACAGTCATGCTGAAAATTCTTGGACCTTGTGAGCTGAAAGATTTCTTTGCCTCTCACCATAAATCTCTGTCTTGTCATTGTAATAGAAAGTTGAATTGTGATCCTCAAATATTAGAGATAGGTTTGTGGGGAAGGTGTTTGCTAAACAAAAAGGGACACCGTTACATTTCTAATTTATATTCATTACCAATCAATATAGTACCTTCTGGTGTGGTTTTCTAGTGGACATGTACAAGAAATATGAAAGAGTAGGCTCAAGTCTTATCATTATTCATTCATAAAACAACTGCAGCATATAAAGCTGTAACTCCCATGTTTGGGGTTACTCCCATGGTTTGCTCCAGAAGAGCAAATTTCTTTCAAAATTTTTACAAAGAAGATATGAGAGTGAACTCAAAAGCACCAGTGAAATTAAAATGAAAGCTCAGCAGTTAGATGGTATTTAGATTCCAAACAAAATAGGAGTTACTAAAGTCTGTCTAAGCCTCATGCCATGTAAGTGGAAATATTTTATGCATGCAGATGGTCTATGGTCTATTTGGCTTATTGTTACAGTGAAACAGGTAGGAACATCATGATATCTTACATAAATATATTTCTTTTTTCTCATTTACAGCTGTTTTTCTTGTTTGCTTTCATTGTGCATTTGAGCAATTGTTCATTTCAGTCAAGGATTAAATTCCTCCCTACGGAAAAGTACTTAGTGCTCAGAAAATCTGTGCTAAATAGAAGAGTGCTAAAAATGAAAATTATATTATATTCTATATCAAAGGCAGATTATTACAGTTCACTAGCAGGTATATTGTAGAAAGCCGGGATTCCAAAATGCTTGGAATCACTATTAATTTATGAAGTCGCTTTCCAAAGAAGGAGACAATAATGAAAGAATGGTGACTCATCAATTCCACCACCACCAAACCTACAGCTCTGTTTCCTTTTATAGATTATTTCAACTGAACACATGTGTTTCTTTTCCTTCCAGCTCCACAGAAAATTTAGGGAGTTCTAGTGTATGATAGAAAGAGAGCCTTAAAGCAATCACGAGAAGAATCTTCCACATATGAAGAAAATCTTGTAAAATGTGATGTAAATTCAGGGTGGTTTTACTGTGGAGACTTGAAGCTTTTCAACTACCATACTCTGTGAGGCACATTATCTGCAGGACCTCATGTGAGAGGGCAGCTGTGAGAGATCACAAGGCTTTGTGCCTCTGGAGGTGCATGGTGCCATTTCATTTGTCCTTCTGCCTCTGAAGAGAAGGGTGTGAACCATATCCACTTTCCCAAGGTGGTATTTTTATTCATTGCATCACAGTATTTAGAAAATAAAATATAGAAGAATTTCCCATTTTGAAATAGATACTTCTCACAGTAATAATAATTTTCAAGTATTATTATTTCTGTTTATAACTATGCCATTTTTGTATCCTCATTTGAATTTCTGTTTGTGGCAGTCTTGGTGTCTTTATACCACATGTCAGAAGTAATATCTTATTGTTATCCCAGTGAACATCCAGATTTGCCTGTGGTATTCTTTTTGTTTCCTGTACAGCTGTTGTTATGGAGTACATTCCTTTCTGTTTTTTTTTTAATACATCTGCAAGAGAGCCATGAGCGTCCATATGCTTAACGCTGTCCTGCAATGTTTCATGACACCATGGAGCTAAGTGGTAGCCAGAGAAACTGATGGAAAATAACTCTCTGTCATTATTTTTATGCAATAATTTACTTAAATAATTGTTCTCATCAATTATCTCTAATGTGTTTGCAATTATTTCACTGTATTGTTACTTTATTCACATATGTAATTGCTTTATCCACATTTTCTAGTTCTTCCACTGCAGGCAATGCTTAAAATGTCGTTAAAAGCCTTGAAAATCTTAAATCTTCTGAAGACTTCGAAATTCAGGGTGGTTTTTTTTTTTTTTTTCAAAAGATACATAGGATTCTGAGATACACTCAGGCACGAATGGAACAAAACAATTCAATTTATTTTTATATGGTTACATTCACAAGAAATTTAATTTAAAAATCTTTTTTTTTTCTGAAAGAAGAGAGTGATAACAAGATAAAACCTTGCAAAACTGACAACAGTGTCTTTGGTGCATGCAGAATGTGACAAAAGAGTGGTGTTACAGATTAAAAACAAATCAATGTTAAAATAAAAAACAGCAAAATTTTTGTCACCTAGAGAAGGTGATTGTAATCCATGTGACTTGAATGTAAAGGTAAGAGAGAGATTAAATGAGAGAAACCTACCAATACTTGAGAAATCCTCCAAAAAAGGAATAGTTCTGCACAGTCATGAGAGAGCTGAGAGGAGATCCAGATAAAGTAGTTAGAAGTTGACTGACAGGGCCAGAATAGAGAAAATCCAAGGGAGTGTTTGTAAATGAGAAGGGGAAACTTGCCTTTGCTGTTGTAGAAATAGTGCTACACCTCTGTGCTCTGAAGAAGAAGAATCTGGCTTCACCATTATGAGCTCTTTAAATTTAAAGATTAGTATCTTTTGATATCTTAATATGAATTAAAAGAGAAATTACTGAAATACCAGTATAGCCCTGTGATACTAAAGGGTGGCCATTCTCAAAGCAGATGTCTTCAAGCATTTAGAACAGGGAAAAAAAAGGAGGACAGAAGAGGGACACAATCAGATATAATCTACATAAGGAAATCTGAGAATCTGTTGTAGATTAGAAAAACAGAAATAGTATTGCTTTTTTAATCTAGATCCAAAATACATCTAATTTTTCTATATTTGTTCTTTGCTGACTGGTGCAGCCTGTGCTTTACAGGCTGAAGGTCTGGCTGAAGTCTGTCAGCCTGTGAATGCTGACACTCCTTTTGATCCTTCTCTTAAACTCTACAGAGACACCAGGTCACCTCACTTGACCTTCAATTAATTCTGTGTTCCTGTTTTCTGAGATGACAGTAACAGGTGAACATGCAGCTTTTTCTCTAGGTGCATGCACAGTTTTTAGTCACTAGTCCCATGTATCTGCTGACCAGAAAGGGTCAGAGTTAGCTGAGACTGAGCTGGTTCTTGTAATTTAATTCATTCTTGATGCACAGAACAATTCTGGTCAGTGCTGAGCCCTCAGCTGATGATGAAACTGCCTGCTGTAATAGCACAGAGGCAAAAAAATAAAAGTAGGAATACACAGCAGCATAGCAAGAATAGTTTCTAAGGCCTGTGAGGGTCAGAAATGATAAAATGGTCCTTAAAATTTTGGACAATGAGAAGATAAGGAGACCATCAGGGGTCAAGGCAGGAGCTACAGCTGTTAAATAGCAGGACTTCCAGAGCTGGGTAGCTGACCTGGCCTCTGCTCTGGAGATGGAGGGATGAAGAAGGCACAAGGAGACCTGACACCCTGACAAGTGGAGGTTTGAGAGAAATCAGAGGAAGAGTCACTTTTTGTAGCACCTATTTCAGAGAGAGGTTTTTGGGTTTTTTTCATTTGTTTGTATTTGTTTTTGTATCCAGAATATTGGTATTGGTACGTCACAACTTTTATATCTTTGCTTTTTTTGTATGCACATTTCCTTTTCAAAGCAGACTGCTTGGGTTTTGCCAGCCATGGTGAAGTAGGATTTTTGTATGCATATGCATATTTTAATTGTTAACTTTCCTGAAAATGTTGTAGCTTCCTTTGCAAAATACTTGAAATCCATACAGAATTCCAGTCTATCCATTTCAAAAGACCGAATTTGTCAAATTGGAGTTACATTAACTCCGCAAATAGAGAAAACCAAGCATTTTGTATCAAAATAATCTCAAGTATAATGGAATGGATGATTACAGTTTATATCACATTACTTCTTTAGTACTTTTAACAGACCCGTAAAAACAATGTGTACAATCTTTTGCACCTATAACAGCATTCCAGAGCTCTGTTGCAATCTCTTTAATTACGTAAATACTTTCATTGATTTATATGGGATGCTTCATACAAATAACCATAAAAAATATGTTTATTCCCTGTGCTCACATTCTAGCTTTCAGTTTTATAAGGTTATGGTAATGCAATGTGCTCAATATTAAATCCTTACTGGCAAATGAGGAGGTTTATTTTACTGACAAAATTGCAATATGTGCAGATTAATAAAAATATGACTTACTGGGTTCCATATTATGTGTATAGAGAGCACAGAGAATTTATGTAATTCTGTAGGGGGAATGCTGTGTTCTGAAGAAGTTTATGAGCCCTCATCAAGTGGAGGAACACATGAGTTATGAGATTCTCTTTAAAGCACTGTTATTTGCAGTAGTAAAATGGCCAGCTTCCCTGGCTGTATGACATTCATACCCCGCAGTCTGGGGAGTTGAGGGGAGAAAGGACAGCAAAGCTGCCAGCAAATGGAGACCTGTACCCAGTGGAGGAAACAGCCAACAGGAACCTTACGGAAGTCATTGATTCAGTGCTGAGTCCTGCACATGGGAAGGCAGAATATGCAGAAATAGAGGCCACCCAACAAACAGGGCTGTATTGAGAGCAGCACACTCAGTGGTGTGCTGCTCAGGGTGGAGGGAAATCAGTACCCTATTCTACTCAGAAATACACTGATCACCTGCAGTGAGGCTCGTTCAGCCTCAAGAAGAGAATTTTTGTGCAGGAGGACCCAAACAAGAGCCAGTACTTCTGAAGAGATTATTGAGAAGATGGAGCTGTGAGCTTCCCAACAGTGCATGGTAGGATCATAAGAAACAATGAACACGAACAGCAACAGCAGAGGTTCTGACAGGACAAAAGGACAAAATCTTCTTTCTCATTAGGGCAATGAAGCAATGGCACAGGTTGTCCAGGGAGGATGTGCAGTATCTATGTCAGTTTATAAAACACAGTTTTTTTCTACACCTGGCTGGGTGAAGCCCTGAGGAACCTGGTGTGACCCCAGCTTGTCCTGCTGTGAGCTGGGGGGTTGGACTGGAGATCTTCTGAACTCCCTTCCAGCCAGAATTGTTTAGTGGCTCTGTGATCCTTCACAGCCATTGCTTCAGCAGGAATAGTAGTAGGACAGGATGTGCACTCGTGCCCCAGTAAATGCTTGTGAGAGAAATTAGCTGCTCCTCCTTGCTCACTTTTTGCTACAAAAAAAAAAAAAAAAAAAGATGTGGAACATCGGAAAAACCTCACTCTACTGTTTATCATGTGTGATATTTCTGGTGTGAGAGACATCAGTGTATCAATAGCCACAGCTTGTCATCTTGGGTTATGTCCTATGACACAAAATATGTGAAAACTGTAGTAGTCAAGGTGGAAAGCCTTGTGCATGTCCTTAGAAGGTAACAAGAAGAGGAGGGAACACTTTTTCAAAAACTGCTTACTGATACAGGAAAAAAGGAGCATGAACCTTGTTCCTCAGACTGAGGACTGTGTAAGGAAGGAGTAGCTGAGAGCTAACAAAATCCAAGAGGTGACTGAGGTAAGCCTACGACAAACCTCAGCTGCACTGTTAAAGTGCACAGTTAGTTCAGTGCCAACAGCTGCTTCAGTGAGGCTGCCTAGAAAAGCACATATCCTCTGCTTGCTTCATTCTGTGCCAGCAAAGTCACCACTCTGACAAATTGGTTGCATTGAAAACAGCATTGCTATTAACAAAAAGCCTTGCTCTGTGCAGTCTTCACAACTGGGTAGAACATGATTAGGTACAAACAAAAATATGCTCTCTAGAATATTTAGGCTACTGAAAAACATTCTTGCAGCACACTAGCAGAAATCTATTAATAAATCTTCATCAATTTTATCCTTTTGAGTTAAATGTGATTCTTGCTGCAGTGGAGCTTTTCCTGGAAAGAGAGAACTTAATACAACATGCTCTACCAGAAAAAAAAAGTTATACTGGAATGAGCAAAAAATGATTTAACAGTAATCCACTTGCCTAATAATTTTTATTTAAAAATTGGAATAATCAAGTTAAGAAAAATCTCTTACTGGTTTCTTTTATTATAGTTAATGGCTAAGTTAGATCTGTTATTTACTCATTCTAAATCATGTGTCTAAAGAACACTTCATGAAAACAATGTTAATTAATGTTAATTACAATAAAATGTTTCTTAATGTTGCTTTCTTTCTCTGCATATCTTCTACAGAAAAGGGCAGTAGAGCTGGTGAAGGGTCTGAGGAGCAGCTGAGGGAGCTGGGGGCAGAAGAGTGGGCTCAGGGGCAACTTTATCACTCTCTACAGCTCCCTGATAGCCAGGTGGAGGTCAGGCTTTTTTTCCAGGCAACCAGACAGGACAACAGGACACAGTCTCAACCTCCTCCAGGGAAGATGCAGGTTGGACAAAATTTCTCCAGAGAAAGGGGGATTAAACATTGGAAGTGGCTGCCCAGGGAAGTGATGGAGGTGTCTTTGAAGGTGTTTTTGTAAACACTGGATATGGCACTTGGTGCCATGGTCTGGTTGACAAGGTGGTGTTTGGTCATAGTTTGGACTTGATCTTGAGGCCTTTCCCCACTGATTCTGTGGTGCTCCATTCTAAGATGGTAAATGTGAATTTGCAAAATATGAATGACCATATGACACAAAACAAAATGCCTCATGAAAATAATCCCAGTGTGTGTATCCATGCAGTGTGACCTTGTAAGCACATTTAGACTTACCTCAAAGTGGCTTTACAAGCATGTGAGCAGCACTGGTACAATGATGCTGTGCTGCACAGTGCTGTGAGAACCCAAAGTAGTTAGGGAACATCTCATTGCTGTAAGATGTGAAAGGTACATAGAAATCTAAGACATTTCTACTCATATCTAGTTGTGATATCTAGTTGTGTTGGTAATAAACATTAGCAAGATAAAAAACTTCCTTTTTTTGAGATTTAAACTAGTATTTGAATATGACTAAGATGAAAGCTTTAAAGGAGTAATACATCTTACACTGGCTCAGTATAAAGCTCCTTTGCATTGAAATACCCAGTGCTCGCCAATCTTGGAGATGTTTAAACTGCAGTTTTAAACTCAGTTCTATGACTAAACAGAGAACAGCCTGTCATTGTGGTTGAGTCAAAGTACATGCAATTATGGACCATCCCTGACACTGTTAAGAGTAAAAAAGACCTGAAGAAGCAGTGTAATGGATAGTATAACTGCCAGCAAAATTTCTTTAAGTTACATATAATTTAAAATGCAGCCTGAATCAGACAATGTGACTGATGATTCGTCTCACTCGATCTTTGCTTCACTCTTGGGCAATGATAGAAAAATAGTTGCAGAGATCACATGTTTAGTTAGTACAATTTAGAGCTTCCTTCTCAAAGAAAAGCATTAGCTGACTGGCAGCAACTTGCTTTAGAAAATCCTGGACACTTTCATCCAGTCTTTAGTCCCAGAATGGTCTTTTCTTACGATATGGATATTGTGACAAGAGGTACAGAGTTAATGTTTTAGATGGAATACAAATATTTCTGAAACTTTATCTTAGATTATCAACGAATTTGTCAGAAGTAAATACTAATTTTAGTGGTCAAGAGTGCACATTGTTTTTGTTTTGTGTGAGCCTCACAACACGAAGGGAGTAAACAATATTATTTGCTACTGATTCAGCCTGAGATACCTTGCAACTGATCTACTATGAAGTCATTCTATCATATCACCTTTGCTGGTAGGTTACATAAATAAATGATTGGAAGTGGCTTCTAAATCCTAAGTCATATGAGTATGGCTCACAGGTTTCACAGAGGAGGAGCAAGACTTACAGAAAGCTCGCTGTGACCGAATAACTGATGACAGGTTCTGTGAAAAACATGTGAAACAAGGTAAAAAGTAATGGAAACTGGGAAGCCACAAAACACAGGGTGTTGTTACGCTGAGAAAGGCTGAGAGTGTTCCTCTGTCATGACAGCAGAATATGAGAAATGATGGGAACGTGGCTGAAGGTGGATGTTTGGGCAGGAGTGATGAACAGGAAAAGGGAAGATAACACTCCTTCTCTCATGGGAGGAAGTGAAGGCATGGAGGACTGCTGAGTACCTTGTTATCATGTCTCCCCTTGCAGAGAAATAATTTGTATTTTTCTTCTAATCAAAGTTTTTGCATATCTCAATAAATCCTTCTCTTTCAAATGAATCCTTCTAATTTTCTGAATATACTCTTTGATATTAAATGGACAGAAAGTAATCTGAATAACCACCATTATGTTCCTTTAAATTAAATATACATATTTTTAGAGAAAAAAATTAAAATTAAATGCAAAAATATGACAGTCTAAAAGTTAAGGCTTGAAACTAGTATAACCTTTACAATTTATTTCAATAAATCAAGTTATATGCTATATCCATGACTTTCTTCTGATACGATAATTAAAGGTTGCATAACTGTAGTGCAGAACAATTTTTCTGTAGTGAACTGCTTCAGAGTAAATACAATTTTTTTTTCTTTCATTAAAAACTGTGTGAAACTGAAGATGCCTGACTTCTGGTTCTGCTTCCAGCTGATGCATGTAAAACAAATGCTACAGGGTGGGTGGTCGCCACAGGAGCACATTGCTGACTGTTCAATTTTTCCATCCAGACATCCAGCCTCTTTTCTGCAGGTCTGCTCCCATGCAGTCAGCCCCTTGAGTGTAGTGTTTTACTGGGCTATTACATCCTAAGTGTAAAACTTAGCCTGTTTCTGTGTTGGTCGCCATGAGATTCTTTCTGGGCCTCCCAGACCGCAGTTTGTCTAGCAAAACACTACAGGAGGTTGTGTAGAAAGGCACGATAAATGTCACCTGTACACAGTGGTGGCCATTTCATCATGGGAGAAAATCAGGTGGTACGGTAAAAGTTCCTCCTCATAAATCCACACTGGCTGTGCCCAATAAACTTCCTGTCCCTCCCATTCTTCAAAATGTTTTTTAAGAGGAATTGCCACATAAAACCCTACATGTATTAGAATACATTTAACTTTCCTGTACTTTTCTAGATTCTCTTGCTTGCCTTTTTAAATATGGGTTTAACATTTACTTTTTATCAGTTAGTGCTCTGTCTTCAATCTTTTCTTTGTAAAATATAGGCATTTCCATTTACTCTTTAATTTAAAACACTTCTTGTTATGTTTCAATTCAGTACCTATTTCAATCCAAATATAGTTTGACCTAAGCTTAAAATAATAAGTTTGCATGTAATTTAAAAAGAAGAAAATTATAAAGACCATAAAAACATAATAAACATAGATGAACTGTTGGACTTTTTCTGGAACAATTAAAAGAAAAATTTTAAAAAGTGAACAAATACCTGTGAAACTAGAGAACTATTTATTTAAATAATTATAAATTATAAATTTCAGCGAAGAAAGCAACAAAACAAGTGTAAAGGTTTCATATTTTAATGTTTATGTAAATTGACTAGAATTAACAATCAGGAAAGTTGCAGAAAGTGCAAACAGAGAACTTGATTAAAGTTTCTTGTTTCCTATTTTCAATTTGCATACAATATTTTTTTAAAATTTATCAGCAGAGCCCCAAGTAAGCATCTGCCCCAGTCTTTTAGCAGAATCTGCAACTTCTCATTGAAGTGCCATCCAGAGTAATGTCAATGTAGCTGTTAGTTAGTACACTCAATTTAGACTTAATATTGACAAGGAGCCCATTTTTCTCCTTCAGTGTGCATTACTGCTGCATTTATCATCACTAAATTACCTCTCTTTTCCAGTCCACTCATTGAGAACCTGTGAAATTCATTGAGGATTTTTTCCTTTTAGGACTTTCTGTCTTCATAAATAAATTATTGTGATCTTACATCAGCTGTATCTACAAAATACATTATTAGTTGCTGTTGTTTTTTTACTGTGACCTAATCAACTCTAACATGACATCAATGTTTTAGAATACTAACTTCTAAATAATTGTTTTGTGAGTAGACAACAGTCTAGGGAAACTGAAAACTAAACACTAAGTGCTGATAGGAAGATGCTCAAGATGACACACTTTATAACACATATGTCAAACTGGTAACTGGTTGGGCAACAAATGTGGCATGCACAGACTCTGAATATGAGACATCCTCTGAAGTGTGTGCAATTTAATTGGTGGTTTTATTTTCCTTCAGAGGAAAGGTGTGTATCAAGGGAGAATATCAATGCTGAGATCTACCATGATTAGAAACTCATTAACTAGTACTTAAATATCTACTTTATTGACTTTTAAAAATCTGTTTAGCATGCATTTATATTTTAGTATGCTTAATTGTTTGATTGTCTTTAAATGTTGCTCCAGAAGGGAAATTGATTATGCAAATCAGGTATTTCTTTGATGTTATCTTTTTGTTTATATCAAATGTACTAAAAAATCTCTTTTCCCTTTGATGAAGACAGCATAGGTAAACAGTCCCACAAGAAAAAGCCCACTAAAGTGATCTTTCTTTCACACTTGCTTTTGTTGCCTGTCACACTCTCATACAAACTCAGACAATCAATATCCATAAAAAGGAAGTGGGGAATCAAGTTTCTAGGTGGGAGCTTATTTTTATATTGATAAGTTAGTGATATCGAGAGAAACAATGACATCAAAAGATCCTGATTTCTATACAACCTGAACCTACAACAGCTGCAGCTCTGCCTGGGACACTACTGCCCAAATTCCTTTAGCTGTGATTTTCCCCGGGCATTCCTAATGAAATGTTGCACATCTCATCAGGTTTCTCTTGTGACCATGTGGTTATCACTACATAAAGAGACCTTTTTTTCTTCTTCCTGCTAAAATTCATTCTCCAGCTCTGTGACTCATGGTGGTAATTATGCTTTGCCTATATAAAAGTAGCATGCAACACATTTTATGATTTTATGCTGAGGCAGGTGTTCCTTTGAAATAAAAATCCTTGTGTCTGTCCAGCTTAGTTTCTCCGAATATTGTCAAGGGAGAGTATCTCCTGATACTCAAATATTCCTTGAACTTCACTGTTCCAAATGCTACTCAAGCTAAAGCACAAGTCCTGTCAGTTGTTCACTCAATTCAAGAGGAAGCAACAGTGAGAAGGGGCTGAATTAGGACCTTCTTTAGCTGTTTTTATCCATCTCTTTGCAAAACAGTGACTGAGGAAAGAATGTACTCCCAACCAGCAATAAGACTGAAGGCAGTAGAAACTCTGCAAGGGGACTTGAAAGTCCTTGATTCTCATTAGTGAGGTTTTAAAATAGTCCAGCACTGCTCGTGCAGTGTGTCTGCTGAGAATGATTTCCCTGTTTCTCATTATGTATGAATGCCAGTGCACTGTGTAGCACAGTTGATTAATAAAGTCAGAATTAGAAACTGAGAGCTTTCCTTTTCTTAGCATCTATTGCTGTTTTCCCTCAACAGGGTTTTCTTTGTGGATTTTCTGTGATCTGAAACATAGAGCTTACTGGAACAGAAGTTAAGTATTTTGTCATGTAGAGCTATGAGGAGTGTGAGGTGTCTCACATTTTAAAAATATTATACGTTGTGTTTTGAATAGTTTGTATTAAAATCTTTAACGCAATATAATACAAATACTTCGTACTGTATAATACAATACTTTGTAAAAATGCATTAATTGCTAGGATAGTCCTTTTTATCAGTAAATAAGCTCTATATACTCAGACATTGTTTTATTTTCAGAAGGATAAGTCATCCTTTATCTGAATTTTGAATAAAGCAACTCAGTGTCTTTCAAGTGTCCCAATGCCATCAATCCACTGTGACTAAGTTCCTCGTCGATACAGTGACTAAAGCCATGCATTTCAAATTAATTCTAAATTATTTTAGCTGTCTACTAATTACAACCTTTGTCTTACCACTGCAGCCAAGGTTTTGAGTGTGAAGCTATTTAACATCTATCCAACTATGTTTTATAAGCATATTATCAAGTATGCATTAGTTCTTTCTAATAAACGCCTTGTGTCTGGGATTACAGATGTTTGTTTAGTTTTATTCTTATTTTTAAATTCCTCCATTCTTTTTCCCCCGAGGTTATGCAATTCTTAATCCTGTGATATTAACTATAGTAACAGACCTGGTGATCCATGGTGATTCTTCTTCAATCAGCTCAGATTTTTTGTTTGAAAAATATTGTGGGGAAAAACCCCCAAAAACCATTACAGTCCCCACCAGCCTTGCACATAAAAAGAACAGAAACTAGTTCATCCTTAAATTAGCCTGGTGCAGAAAGCAGAATTTGATGGAATCACTGTCACACAGAAAGGTTGACTGGAAGGAGCTTCTACTACTTGAGGGAGGACTATTGGAGTGTAAGAACTGGGCCAGCTCTGACTTTGTTCAGCTAAGTTTTAATTCGAGGGTGGACTTTTCACAGTCCCTCTGGATATCAAGTACTGCACTGCTCTCCTGAAAATGTTGTTCTTTATACCCAACCTAAACTTTCAGCTTGAAAGCCTTGGCTGCTGGTCCGTTTTCCCCCCCTGCTTCTTCTACAGGGAGGAATTTCATTCTGTGACTATGAAACACGTGTTTAAGTAGTAACAGGAAGGTATTAAATTACCTGTCAATCTCCTTGTTGTCAGACTAACCAATCCCATTTCTTTATACTGCTCCTCCTATGTCACATGTCATTAGCTGCTTGATAACCCCCCATGGATTTCTTCCAGTCCCTCAATATCCAGCTGGAACAGCAGGCCCAAAACTGCACACTGCATTCTAGACATAGCCTCATCTCTGCATGGAAGAAGATGAATTCATTTTCTAAATTAGGCTCTGCAGGGTGTGGCTACTATTTCTGCATTTGTGATTGAGTACAGTGGCTCATACTTTACTGTAACACCCAGGTGCATCCCCACCATGGACAGTGCTCAGTCAATTGGTTCCTAGTTTTGGTTGATGGAAGGGATCATTCTGTCCCAGGTGCAATCTTTGCCCTTCTTGTGGTGTATTGGAGGTTAGATTTGTTTCTTTTTTATTTATAGATTTTTTTGTCCCATAAGTTGCTGGGAAACTAACTTCTGGATACTTTTTAGTACTTAAGCAAAAACAAAAAGAAGTGGCCAGAGGAGAGGAGTGTAGCACCTGGCTACATTTCTTTTGTCTCTGGAAGTTTCTCTCAGAGGATGAAGATACCGCAGGATTTTGGGGGCAGGTAAAGGACGGGGCTGGGGGCAGCTGCGCTCTCGCTCTCGGCACTGGAGGAGCACAGCCAGGCTGTGGCTCACTGTGGGGACAATTCACTGTCACCACCGGAGCCCAGTCCTGGGGACCCAACACCACCCGCTCGTGTGCCCGGGAATCCTGAGCCATCCCGAGCTCGCCTTCTCCTGCCCGCTGGAGCCGCCGCTGTCCCAGGCCACGGAGACTGGCTACTGAACTTTTCCTCTGATCTTTGACTGTATGACAACACACTAAATGAATATTGTAGCAAAGTAGTCAAATCACTATGCATTTAAAATAACAAATTTCTTGGACTCAACTGCAGAAACGCTTCACCAAAGATGTAATTTGCACAAATACAGCTTGGAATCTAGGCCACTGGTCAACACTCTGAATAATTTTCTTTGCTACTTTGTTTATTATGGCTTTAAAATACATAATTCATTTTAATGCACCTTTCTGTATGCTATAGCCACAGCTGTATATTTCCTGGTTGTCTCTAAAATTAAGTAGTTAAACCAGGTGGTCTACAGCTCATATTAAAGTAAAACATATGGGAACGGGAAATCATCCTGCAGTATCACCATCTTGCAGGCTTTCAGGTAGATGCACTACATCATAGCTAAAAGGCATGATGCACAACATGTTCTTTATAATTTAGCATTCCTGATGGCACACCAGCCATCATTTTATATCATTTTATGTAACATCAATAAGACTATCTCCAAATTCTCAGAATAGTGGGAAAAGCAACATCTATGCTGTAGATGGTTTTCAATACACTTAAATCTGTTTCCAAGGTTTGACATAGAGTCATTTAACAGGGAAGGGTGAGACAGAATGCTCTTTCTGAAATTAGAATACAAAGTCAAACAAGATTCAAAGCAAAAATCCTTCCCACTCTGCTTAAGCTATGACATAGATACTATGCATAGGGACCCACATTCTTCTGCTTAGCCTTAGCATTCTCTAAGGATGTTCAGGAAATAATATTTTAATTTGAACTTATTCATATAGATGAACCCAAAGAGTAGTTCCAAATTTACAAAACCTACACTGAATTTAGAAAGATAGACTTTTTCTTTCCTCTTTCCTCACCTACATGATGGAAATGTGAAAACATCAGACTTGCTTGTTTCCACATACTTTATGAGAATATGAATTCCTTCAACTCACTAACTGTATGGTATATTTTATTGTTATTACATCAATTCTACATAAAAAAATGAAAATATTGTTTTTTCTTTTTTTAAGTCCCGTCTCATTTTCAATACTAATATAATTTCTACAGATACAGCCAGAAACAAAGAAAATGTAAATACTATTCATCAGGAAAATAGAGAATTATTTTCTGGGAAAAAAAACCAAGAAAAGTTAAATGCAGATAACATTTGTATTGAATTCTAAAATTTCTTAACTCTATATTACATATCTTTCCTGTAGGAAAAACCTATCATACTTATTGTAAATTCTATATTACCATAAACAAACTGTAAAATGGGTTTACCAGCCAATGGGAAATAAACTTCCTTTGTGAAACTAACTAAAAACTATTAATGCAAAACAAGATAATAAGGTTCATTACATCAAGATTTTGTGATTATTGTTTTGAATTATGATTAGAATTATTTAACTCCCTCTTACTTGTTTCTTTCCTTGCCAGGTTCTGCGTTTGCCATTACAAGTGTGGGAAGAAAAATTTTGTCTCCTCTGCTAGAAATAGATCAAAAATAGCTCCTAATTTCAGAAATGAAGTCTTAAACAGAATAAGGACTAGGTCAGAAGTTTGGGGTAACTCAGATATGTTACCAACTCCTCATTCGGTCCATGTCACTTTGGCCAACAGTTGAAAAGACACACTGTAATGAAGAAATGTCTTCATTTCTTGCTCATCTTTCTCATTGCCTTTATTGTTAATTTCAGACAAACTTCTTGCTGTCTTTTAAGATGACTTACATTTTACTGACACCTCCGTCCAATTCCTTAATAGAATGGTAGGTTGTCTGTTGGTATTGCAGATATTCACAAAATATTTCATCCTACTCTGGGAAGAATTCAAAGATTATTTTTCTTTACTGTTAGAAGCAGTCCACTGAACTTTCCCACTTGCAAGATGATCACATCCCATCAAAACAGTTTATGATTGTATTTGTCAGAATCAAATTCACCTTGGATGTACTTTTCATTCCAGTTAGTGAGCTAGATCTTAGCCTTCCCCCAGGGTAAACATTGTTTACCTGACTTTTATTCAACATGCAGTGGCTAACAACTTGTAGAAAAATGTGAATAGAGTAAACCAAAGTGCAGACTTTTTAATAGGCACTGTATTTGTGCAGACATTCAGTGTGGTGACCACCCACCTCTGTTATAATCAGCAATCCTCAGCATATGGATCAAAGGTAAGAGCTGGATGCATTTCAGGAATTTCTCAGATCTGTGGCTAAAGAAATGTTTTTCCAGGGAATGGCTGTGAAGGGAAGTGTTGCAAATAGCACAGCCTCTGCTTAAATGGAGACATTTGGGGATGTGGCAGTTCCCAGAAGAGCTCAGGAAAATTGAGAGCTGGGCCCCTCATGTGTTCAGTCCTGCACATTCCCTCTGCAGTTCAGTCACTGTGGATGTCCCTGGATGAGCATTTTGGTTTGAGTCAGACTTGCACTTTGGAACTGGATACCCTGTTCACCCCCACATGCTCTGGTTCACAGTTCCTGGGTAGAACATGTTTCTTCAAGGTGAGAAAGAGCAGCCCAGGGTAATGCAGCAGGAAAGGCAGCTCTGGTAATGCAATAGCTATGGGACAGCCAATTGACTGCTCATCTGGAGGAACCTCACTCTGAAATGCCTTTTGCAGGGGAGGGTAAAGAGCCTCTGCAATTTCCCCTTCCAATTTCATGGTAAACTGAAAATACCAGGAATTATTTGATCTCAGGTGACTTTTCTGAGATGGTTGCTTGTGGCAACTGAGCTACCTGGGATGGATAATGCCTTAGCCCAGGTAGCCTATGCAGAAACCATAAACCTGAGACCATGGGAGGCAGGATACAGAAATTAGGATGTTGATGGCGTTCTTCCAAAACAGGTCATGCCTCTGGTTCTGGTTCTCTGTTGTTTTGGGACCTTTGGCATGTGTTGTCAAGCCCCTATCCCCTGTTTGGGGTTGGGCCCTGCCCCCAGGTAATCTTACAGACTGTTAAGTCAGCCATGCCCCCGGGTCTTTGGGTGCTGCCCCTTGGACCATGCGGTCTCTGCCTTTGTTATTTTACCATCATTAAAGTTTTATTTTGGGCACTCCATCCTTCCCACCTGTGTGTTGTTACCGTGCTCCGCGTGGACAGACCGGGCCTGGAACCACACTGCCACCTGTGATAGCTGCTCTTTCCCTGCCTTGATAAGTAGGTACACATGCAGTGTACGTTTAACTTCTCAGAGGGAAGTGGTACTGTACACCATTACTGACAGTGTGCTTTGTGGGCACTTTGCCTTTAGCTAGCTATTTCTTTTCTGAGCTCAAGTCCCATTAAAAATGTTCACCATAGCCAAGGTATGATGTTAACCCACAACATTCACTTCATGCACGCTGGTTTACAGTGGCTGCTGTGTACCTGTGCAGAAGTAAAGCATGGCTGTTTTAAACTGTCTCCATGTCATGAGCAGTGAGAGCAATTAATCCCACCCTTCCTCTCACTTTAGAGTCCACCCCACATCTTCCATAGCCTCCCTATTTGACAGTTAATGACATCTATCTGACAGGTAGGTTTAAAAATGTTTAAATTATATTTATTTATAGATATTATCACGGAACTCCTCTGTAGGACAAACACAAGAATATATTTTTAAACATTCTTGAACATCCTCAAGATCCTGATGGAAATTCTGTATCACTGATCCTCTTGTATGTTTTGTATTTACCTTTTTTCTCTTGAATCAGAGGTTGCAAACTATAAAGGAAGTCCAGTAATGATTTAAATTTTAAACTCCACTTACATTAACAATATGTCACCCACACAAATTGTCATCTGATCCCACATACAGTCATGTACATTTCATTAGTTTGGCTACAAAATGCATCAAAGAAGCACTTGTTTCCATTTGCTTTTTTATTTTAGTGCCTATAGGACTTGTTGGTATTTTCATTACATGCTTAAACCTTTACTGTTCCATGTCCCTTTTCTATCTGACTGAAGAATTTTCAGCTATGCAGAAGTCTTAGCTGTGGATAATCGCTATCAATACATTAAGCATTTGATTGTGTTGCCATTTCATGTGCAATAGGCTCTGAGTACCACCAGTTGTCGATAACATTACATTAATTTAATTTTTAATTGCAGAATGGGTAGTTAGGTGGACAAGCTGAAGAATAAGTGCTCTAGTTTCATGAAATGTACTTGCAATTGAGAAATACAGCAGTGGTGATTATAATCTCAACGGCAAAAGAATGATCTACATGATTTTACTTTATTGCAAAGAAATAGTAAATTGTTGAATCTGATTTGTCAGGGCCTGCTGCTGATAACACAAAGATTGTGGGTTCACCCCCGTAAGGGCCATTTACTTAGAAATAGGACCCAGTGATTGTTGTGGGTCCCTTCCAACTCACAATATTCTGTGATTCTGTATGTGATTTCACATGATTCCTAAATTATTTATGTCCTAAGATTCAATAATGTAATGCATTAAAAATAAAAATTGAAAAGTAGATGATTGCTTTGTATTGAACTGTAACACCTTTTATTTATTCAGAAAAAAAGACAAGAAATATATTCTTCCTGTAAAGACAGAGGATAAGACATCATGAACAAATATTTTGGGTTATAACTTAGGATTTTGCTTGATTTTTTTGCTTTTACTTTTTCAGTTGAGTTATTTACTGGATTAAAGGCAACAGATTTTGCATAGAGATAGTGTGGTTCAATGGTTTTGTCTCAAAATTTGAATGGAAATTTATTTCTAAATTACATTTTATCCTTAAGTTTTTATTTTTTTAAATAGTAACCATCTTAGGTCCAAATGTTTTGGATTTTAATTAATAAATTAAAAATATTGGAATTCTTCAGCATAATATCCATATAATCATGCTTAAAAAGGGATAAAACCAATTCTGTAATTAAAATTATTCATGTTCAGTCATTCAAAACCAAATCCAGACTGTTTCCTAAGGAAACAAATTTTTGTGTGTCTAGTTAAAAATGTATCTGTAAAATGTACACCTTCTCCCATATAATTAAAAAAAAAAATCAAGTATGTTTTCCTCGCAGAAACAAAGTATGGGGTTCCCAGTCAAGATACTGATATAAATAATAATTTTATTCCTTGACTAATTTACCCTCCTTAGAACTGATTTGAGGTATAAACGTGAACACATTTATGTCTATGAATTGTAACTATGGCTATAACATCAAATTAGTAATCGCAAAAGAAATTGATGATTTAATAAGTGAATTTTTATGAAACTAAATTAGTAGATTTTATACTTCATGATACCTATCTGTATCTGTATGTCTATCTATATATCTATGTCTGTATCTGAACCTGGCAATGCAAACTTTAATGAATACTTTTAATCAGATATTTTTGTTAATGAACTTTGTTCACATGTAAGGAACAAGATTAAGACCTCGTTCAAGTTTCTGGGTAACTGTATTTTAGTACCCTCCTCAAAATCACGATAGTGATATTAAACTGAGTCAAAGAAATTATTTCATACTTCTGCATCAGTCATTAACTTCTTTTAGTGTAGCCTTATTTTCACCCTTTTTATTTTCCAAAATTAGAATGACTAATATATAAGGTCTGTAAGAGTTTTTGAATGTGTGGTTGGTTCTCGAGCTGAGTAACAAATTTGCCTACATGCATTTAGTCTTGCAGAAGTTATATGAAACCATTGAAACGAAAGCACACAAGAAGAAGACCCACCAGATGTGCTTTTAAAAATAACATCTTCAAGAGCACAGGATCAATAGGAACACTGCAGGGACAGCAGCACAGCACAGCCCGTACTTGGCAGGCTGACTAGAAAAGTCTCTCCTACTCTGTGCCTTATGCTCCCTTCTTTATCAGGTCGTTTTGTTCTCAAAGAAGGTACTTCTAACAATGAGCTCTGTGAAAACACCTCCTGACAGCCCCTGTGAAGCCGTGCTGGGCTATCAGCCCTGCCGCCAGCGACATGGCAACAATCCATCTCACAGCTCCCGATAAACCTGCCCGGTGAGGAAATGGGAACGTGACAATCACCCTGGCAGGTGATTGACATCCTGAGTACCAGCGAAGAGGCTGAGAGGACGAGGAGACACGATGGCAGTGGGAGACTGCAATTACCCCCGTGCAGCCTGAACAGATGTCCTGTCAGCAAGCCGAGACTAAACCCTCAGATACCACGAGTGCCTGCTTTGAGGAGAAGTTGGGGAGCGTCGACGGGAGAAGCAACATCCCAGCTGATCCAGAGAGCAAGCGTTTGTTCGTGACGTTGCCATACAAAGTCTCTGGAGTATCGCACTTGGTATTTTTTGAAGGATCTACAAATGCAAAATGCCTTGTCTCAAATTTGCATGAAAATAAGATTTTTGCAGAGAAGATAGAAAAATTATATCTTAAGTGACACAAACAATTGATAGTCACCATAAGGATGTGTGAAAAATGGGAAATAATTAATTCATGTTCTTATAGATAATAATAATAAACTGGAAACTGTAATATACTGTATAAATGCAAGGCAGAAGTGTACGTGACCCCCTACGTGTCCCATAGATTCCTGTTAAACAAAAGGCAGGCACCTCTGTAGATTTTCTCTGTCCAAAAATAGAAGGTGAAGATAACAGGGCGAAGCACTGTCAAAAGAAATCGTTGGGAAGACCATCAACACTGCTGAACTACACCCTGACCACAAACACGGAGGGCCATTCACACTTCTGCAGCCAGCAATCAACCCCGAAGTATGGACCAAAACTGGAAATTAACACTTTGCCCATGAAAAAGGACTCTATTTAAAACTCACTGGGAACACCCATAATAGCTGTGACTCTATAGAAAATATTGGGGAAATATTGCCGAGGGCGGAATAAAGGGTATATAAACTGGGCCCCGAAACGGGCAAATTCGTGAACCCAGGGAAGACGGCAGGCAGCAGGCACTGCGTCTCAGGGTTCACCCTTGACCTTTTTCCCGGGTAAAACCTGTCAAGCTAGTTACGCTGTTTGTGGGCGTTTTTACCAAAATTCTGTGATTCGGCTTCATTACTTTTGTCTTTAATTCTTGTAATTTGATTTTGCTGCCTAAACTCTTTGCCTTGTAATTCTGTGATTCGGTTGGATTACCTAAATTCATTTAATCCAATTTAGTCTAATTCTAAATTTATGATTTGATTTGCACTAATAAACTAAATTATTAATTATAATTGGAAAATTGTCCTGGCATTTATAACAGATGGCACAGAGCAAACATTTACCACTTGTCCCCCTAACAAAAAAAAACCCTTTTAGGAATCCCATAGGAAAGTCTACATACCTACACCAACAGATAATGTATTGAAATGCACAAAATAGAAGGAGTTTAAAGAATGAAATTAGTTGGCATATGGATGTGGTCAAGACATTGAGGAAGAGTCAACCCAAATTTGTAAAGATAATCCACACGTGACAAAACACTGAGGGTCTCTCAAGGAATCAATGCTTGTAGGGACAGTAAAGTTCATGCACCACAAGCACTTAAAGAAAGCAATCTGTCATAAAACAAGAAAGTGGGACTGCACACAGTTAAAGGGTAGGAAACTAAAGGTCAGAATATATGCTCAGTTTTCATGGAGACAGAATGAGCTCTTGGAAGCCCTCCTTCGCATGGTGTGAAGCTACTTAAACACAGTATTGTGCAGAACAAAAATCTTCATGAGTTCAAAAAGTGATTGGAAAAATTCTTAACACTTAGATGTACTTGTGGCTTGATTTAAATATTTCTTGGTTTTAGAAATGTAAATTGTAATAAATGTAGTGGGTTAATTTGTGGGGTTTTGGGAGATAATAACATAATAAAATCATACTTTGGTAAAATATAAAATAAATTGTAACTTAAATCCCAGCCAGCCATGTAATTAGCATTCCTAGGTGGCACCACCCAGTAACTACAATTCAGGGGGACACAATAAGGTGCTGGGAACTGAGATGAGGAGATTGGCATCTGAAAGAAGGACACATTAAGATAAGAAATCAGTTCTCCTCCCAGGGGCAGCAGAGCCATCAGAGCACCATCATTGCCTGGATCCCCGGAGAAGAACGCCCCTCCATTCATAAACTTCAGTTTCCATTCACCCACAGGAAGCCAAAATTGACACCTCGCAGTACCGGAGAAAAATCATTTCAGCTGACCACAGACGACAATGAATTCGAACAACCAGTCCCCAGAACAAAGAGACTATGGGGAAATCTCGTGCTGGGGCAAAATAAAGTGTATAAAACCCGAGCCCTGAACAAGGCAAATTTGTGAACTTTGTGGGGACGGCAATGTGTCAGATACTGCGTCCCAGTTCACCCTGGACAATTCCCCAGGTCAATCGTCAACGTAACTCCACTGAGGGTTTTCACTGAAATTCTGTAATTTGATCTTTTAATAAACTAAATTATATTTTAATTGGACTTGTGGATTGGCATTTATAACATAAATAAATACATAAAACCAAACTGTTTCAATACCATCCTTTCCCCCCCTGCTCCCCCCCATCTTCACATGGATAGCACTTTTGAGTTTCTATAGATATAAGTTTGGGATGTATAGCTCAGGGAAGTGCAGTATATGAAGATCACTTTCCTACTGTTTTCCTGACAGTTGGAGAATCTTAAATTCTCTATTAGAAAAAGAAGAACCAAAAAGGAAGGTATAATTATGTTTTTCTTAATGTGCTTAATAATCCTTTATGGTCTTCAATCAGTGCTTGTCTTTACCCAGCAGTCAAACTCAAGATAAAATTAGGAAGAAGTCTTATCTTCCTTGAGACATCAAAACTGCTGATTAAGTTTTTTGCCTGTCTGTGAACTCAGAAATAGTATTCACCTATGCAAAAGATCGTAATTTTTTCCCAAGAACTCACACACAGCTACTTTTTAAGATCGCTGAAGTTTCACGCTCTTCAAAGGAAGCAGTAGCAGAAAAGTAAGAACTTAAATTTAAAAAAAAGAATAAATTAAAGGTTCAGATATTCAGCAAGCTGTATCTGAGAACACTCAATTGTGGTCAGAGTAAATGTGCTCCTGCTTTCTCACTTTCCACACTTCACAGGAGTCATCACTCAGGCTTGGTGAAAAAAGGAGGCATTCACTGTTGTAAACTGTGGGATGGATTCCACTGACTACCCAGCCCATGGTATTCTCAGAGATGATTTGGACAGCACAGTCTGCTTCAGTAGTTGGAAGTCTCTTCCAGTACAAGCACAGGAATGTATGGAAATGCCTTTCTGAGGCAAGCATGTTTTCAGCACCTACAGAAAATAGCTATCAACAGTCAGAATTCACAAATTTGTAGCTCTTACGACTCTATTAGCCTATGAAGAATGCTACTTCTGTCCTCAGAAAGCTTTGCCAAGGGCAGCATTATCTGACCAAAGGAAAAATGTGTGGACTTTCCAGGGAAGAGCAAACTGCTTGAAATTAAAGGGATCGGGGAATAGATTGTACTTTGGGATGAAAATTTCTCTTCTTTAGCTCTGTAATCCATCAAGATGAATGATGAACTGCATTCAACAATTAGAAGCATTGTTTAAAATATCTTTCCCAGTGTTTTTCTAGTAAGAGAGAGGAAACTGAGTGCAGAAACAAGGCAGTCATACTGAGAAAATTAGTTTAATTTTCTCTCACTTTTTCTAGGTGCCTAAATCACTTGCATCAATATCTGAAATGAAAGAAGTATTCTGAGTCCTAAATAGGTTATCGCCCATATTTCAGGTCTCAGAAATAAAGATCTGAGGGGAAAATTTTAAACATGTTTAATGTGATGAATGTTGAAAAATGTCTGAAGCCCCTGAACTGTTTGCACAGAGTCAATATCACAAAGGCATAGCAGTACATAGAAGATTTATGAGACTGTAATAGAAAATTAAACCTAAATTGGTTCAACAAATTACTGCATATAAGAACAAGTTGAATAATTTAAAAAATCAATGTGAATAATTTGAGTAACTAAAGAGTATAGAAGAAAATTCTTGCATAGGTTAAGGTTTATTGCACATCTATTTAGTGATTATCTTGAAGTTACAGTTATTGAATTAAAAGATGAATGTGAGCTATTTTTAAGTGCATGACAGGAGAAAGTGTAAGAAACAAAGGCAGATAATTTTCAAATTTCTGACAACTGTGCTACACAGTACTAATATCTGTGATACATTTTTGAAGAGGATGGTACACAAATTAAGTTCCTTACTACCTTTCATGCTCCTTCTGTGCAATAAAAGAAACATTGTAAATGCAGACTTAAAAATATCCTGGAATATAAGGTCATTTGAATTTAAAAAATATTGGATTCCATGCAAGCATTAGCATAATTTTAGTAACTAAAGTGTAACAAAAAATAATCCTGACAATCTTGGTATTTGTTAATTTATTTCTTATAAAGCAGTTGAATTTTTAAAGTCCTTTAGGAGCCAGCTGCAAAATGGGAAAAAATAACAGAATGAATCTAATTTTGTAAATACAGGAAAACTATAAAAGTAATAATTAAAAAAAAATGTCTTTATTTCCTGAAAAGATAGCTATAATGCTTAGGAAAAGAATTAAGATAGTTTTTTATTTTAGAAGAAATATAAAAAATATGTTTGCCACCATAAAACTCTACATGGGTTGTAACTGCAAGTTGCCAGGTGATTGCTTGTTTTCTAGTGTTTGTTCTTTAGGATTATCTAAGGCCCTCTTAGGAAGGAGTGCTGTATCTTATGCACACACTGATTTATTTAAACAATTTTATTATTTTTGTGTGCTTATCAGGGTGTTTTGTGTCTCTGGAACTTAAAGACACATATGGTCTTTTCTGTGCACCCTCCAGAGAAAAGGGAAAATCAAGCCAAATCATCATTCTCATTTCTTTTTTTCCCTGTGGAGCAACAACATGGAATTTGTGTGCACTGTGCTTTTAATGTTAGGGAAAACCAAGGGAAAATAATTAGAAGGCATTATAGTGCTAAAATTTATTGATGAACATTCATTATCAATTCCTGAAGGGGTAAAAAAAGGTGTCTCACTGCTACTCTTGAACTATATGAACTGCTCATTTAGTGAAAAGAAGTATATTCCTATTTCACAAAAACATTTGATTCTGTTCTTCAGAACAGCCTCATACTCAGGAAAAATCATAATACAACACAGAAAGGTAGAACAACTTGAATTAAAGGCATGGTGTACAAGGAAAGAGAGGTCCATGTTGTCTTTGGAGAAGGCACTGAGGCTGCCTGCAGGACAGAACCCTCGTGTGCCTGGCAGGATTTTTGGTGAGCAGAGAGGAGTCTGATCAAGCTGAGGATGGGGAAGGGTTCACCAACCTGCACGTGGGTGCAGAAGTCAAGGGAGCTGCTGGAGGCCACTGGGCATCGGGGAGAATGATTAGAAGTTCCTTTTTACAGCATCAGGACAAGGATGCTGTACAAGTCAAGGAATTAAAAGGTGGATATTTGAATCCACTGCCTTTTCTGTTTGTTTGTTTGTTTGTTTGTTTGCATATTTGTATTTTATGTCTAAAAAAATTTCTGTAAAGACTGCTTTGAAGGCAAGACATTGAGGGGGAAAGTTTATTTTCAGTGAAAAATTTTTCAACACATAATCACTTTTGTTTTTTTTTTTTTTTCTCAATAACTTAAAATGAGTAAGATACAGCCCAAACAGACCAGCCATTTTAGGAATGAATCATTACATCTGCTTCCCTGGACTTCTGTCCACTGAATAGAAACCTAAATTTTTCCATAGAAACATGGCTCAAGTTGGGATTCATTATTCAAGGTGCTCTCTGAACATGGTGACACATTGTGGATTAGGCAAAACCAGCCATCTTTAATAACATTTATCTCCTTTCATATTGATTATTTCTCTCTGCAGCTTGGCCAGTTTCCACACCTTTTCCCTTTCAAGTCTACAATGCAGGATCAAGGAAAGAAATGCATCGAGGGGAGTAGTCTTTTGGAAGTTGAAACTTTTGTTGCCATTACACAGGAGTTACATAATCAGGTTCTCCCAGTGGCAAACAGTGAGGAAGAGATTCCATAGGCATTCTTGCTTCAAAACCAGCCAGGGAAAGACTTTAATTTAGTATGGAATTACTAAAGCTAGGCTAAAGATCATGAAAGAATGCAATGAAAGGAAGGAAAATCACAAACAAGACTGAAATGCACCATATGCCTTTTGTAATTAATCACCACAATGTGCCACCTGAGCAGGTCTATAAAGTACTGTATAGTGCTTCTGTTTCACAGGAGGTACAAGGTACATTTCAGCTGCGACTTAATTTAATTGCTTCTATTCTGTCTCATTAATATTCTTTTATTGCAGGTTTCTTTGTGGACACAGATAACCTTGAAGGGAGTATATAACTTCAAATGTACATAAATTTGCTGGTAATGCTGAATTGGACTGCACTGGTAAATAGAAGAGAGGGACAACCATTTGAAAATTATTGGATTGGGTAAGGCTTTGAGGTTGATAAAGTAGCTCGTTCAGTTTAGCAGGAAAAAGTGTAAGATAATGAAATGGGGCACTAGAAACCTAGTTTCTTTGGGCTAAAATCATATAAGCTCCAAAATTTGGAACAAACAGACAATTTAAGTGAGTAATTGAGATGGTACTTTTGCAATTTTACATGTTCACTTTCAACTCTCTTCAGTTCTTCTGGAAACAATGAAGAACAGGAATCAAAGTAATTTCTTACAAATGAGACTGAAAATGATATATGTACAGAAAGCATCAGGTCTAAGATCTTAGCTATCTTAGCTATTGTGTTTTCTTTTACCCATTACACCAATTTCCAGGTTCATTTGAAACTCTGTGATCTCCTCCAGCAGTACCAAGAGATTGACTTGCTCGCAAACGAGCATGAAGGGCTTAATCCTGCAACGATGACCAAATAGCTTGATCTAACAATATGAAGGAATATTTCTAGGTTCCTTATCAGATTTTCTGTGCCACTCCTGTGCCATTCCACAAGCTTTGTGTTTGGCAGCCAAATCTACTGTGCCTGTCAATGGCTGCTATTTATATTGTAGCTCTTAGGAATCGTAGACATGAACCATGTCTCACTTTGCTGTTCACAACATATGCACCTGCACCAACTACAAATAACCTATTAAAGAGTATTTGATTTATATGTGTGACTCTCAATGACACAGAATGTCTGAGGACAGCTCGTTTGTTTAACAAACATAAGGAAATGCAGTTGCCATTCAGCCAGCCTGTCCGTTTTCCACAGAAAGGCCAAAAGAGTTGAAAGAATCCCTCTGCTTCCTCTATCTCCTCCTGCCCTTGCATAAATTGCTATTTTCCTAGCCACAGGATTTCCCTCCCTTGTTCAGGGTCAGGCCCCAGAAATGCCCAGAATGCCTCATTTCACCAGCCCAGCAGCAACGTTTTTGCTTGTTTTCCTGAGTTTAGGTAATCCAGCGGCATGGCAGGAGTCTGACAAGTGCTGGAGCTGGCAGCAGGTGGGGTGTGGAGGAGAAAGCCTGCAGCAAGGAGCGAGGAGTGGGAGATGCTGCTGCCAGTGAAAACCCATCCCATGCCCCAGGCTACAGAGGACAGCTGTGCTCCCAGCCCCTCCTCCAGCTCCCCTGGGCAGGATTCTTGGTGCACCAAAAAGACGGGTGTAGCACAGCATCAGAGAAGACACTGCTATGCTGTGCTTCCCAATTAAAAAAAAAATAAAATACACCGTTTCTAGTACAAAGGAGTCAAGTATAAGTACTACTGCTGGGCTGTTTGCCAGCATATAAAGTAATATTTAAATTGTCAAGTAAAACAAAACATTTGACCTATTTATTTTCATCTGTGAAAAATGTGTAGTCTATCCTTCATATCTCCTAGCGGCTCACATATTAAAAAAAATCAGTATTTTATAATTTGTATAATTTCAATAAAAGAAATGTTCTATGTCAATCAGTGCTATTTAAATTAATTGGAAGGTGGCAGGGATTTAAACAAATAGAATATAAGCTGATTTGCATTAAAATAATTCATTCAAGTTGTTCTGCTTTTAGTTCATTACCAGACCAACACTTAAAAAACATTAGCTATAATTATTTCTTTTTAAATTCAGCCCTGCCATATTTTAATTAATTAAAGAAACTAAAATGAGACTTTTTATCTTCTGGTGTCAATGAAAGACATTCTAGGATATTTTGGTTTATTTAAATACAGTGAAATGTGTTAAAAATAGCCAGAATAGGAAGTGAGTGATTCTTTGGAGAAATATAGGAGCAAAAACATACTAATCTTTTTTAACAGAAAAAAATCCCAAGAGTTTTTCTTTGTTATCTTTGTGTTTTCTATGTGTATCTTTGCAGTTACATGGGCAGACTGACTGCTGCACCCTTCATACCATTCCATGGGTATTTCCATATTTTTGGCCAGCATCAATAGAGTTTACTCCCACCTGATGCTCTCTCCCTCACTTGTGTAAAACACAATGAATAGTATTGACAGCGTAAGACATATATTATATAAAGATCAAGAAAGTCACAGTTCCTGACTGATGCTATGCCTGAAGCACACTCAGAATGTCAAGGAAATTTAATTTGTGTATTTATCTGCTTCAAAAGTTAGTGATAAAGACAGGTAAGAAAGTACCTGTCCCATTTTATCTGCCAGGTTTCTGATACTGGACTGCAAAGAGGAGGTGAGCAGCTTTTGGTGGTGTGCATAGTGCCAGTTCATTCTTTGACCTGAAAAATAACTGACCCAGCACACCGTCTCTAAGGGAACTGGCTGTAACTCCACAGGAAAGGAGCATACAAGCTTTTAACTCTTCTACTTAGTTAAGAAAATTCAGGAAAATTGCTTCTCATCCCCAGAAAAGAGAGTAATATTTATAGCCCAACGAGACTGCCTGAGACAGTGAGAGTCTTTGCAGCAGGGAGGTGCCTGATGCCAGAGGGTGGGCCTGTCCTTGAGGAAAACATCCCTCAGACCGTAGGGGACAACTCAGGACAATCCATGAGACCAGTGGAGATGATGGATGAACTTGTACAAATGACAGACATAAAGAGAAAGAAACAATGAAGGAGAGATGAAGATTTTTTTTCATCTGGTTACATTTTTCAGAATACATTTCAATTTGATTAGCGTCACCATGCACATGGATATTTAACCAATGAACATAGGAGTCCAGAACACAGATTTGCTGAGGCAGAGATTCGGAGTCATGTAAATCCAGGTGAAGTGTTCTTTTATAACTTAAGATTTTGCTTGAAAACACAATTTAACTAAGACCTACAGATTTGCTACATGGTGACCTATCAGAGATTTTGGATATCTACTTGTGGACCTGATGAATTGTCTAGAAAAATAAGATGATCCGGCAAACTTATACAGAATGGATCTGCAGGAGGCTCTCGTACAGAGTGCGTTGTGGTAAGACTGTTGAACCTTAATGCTTCGGCAGCTTGATTGGCATCCATAGAAATGGGGAGAAAGATCTTGAGAAAATGTCTTTACAGATTCATCAGAAACCTTAAAAGAAGTGAACAAGGATACGTTTTGAAATTCAAAGCGCTTTTAAATTAACAACAAAAACACCACATACTTATCTGAGAGATAGTGTGAGGTTTAGAATAGAACTCAAAGTACCAAACGGAATGTTTGGTGCCACTTTCTCACAAAATAATAATAAAATAACAGTAAATTTTAAAAATTCACAGATATCCTTCTTGAACTTGAAAAACAATAATGTATCTGGCTGGTGAAATAGGAAGTTTAATTCAAAGGGATTTTTGTTTTGTGGTAATTCATTTACTAATTTACATTTTTATACTTCTTTTTTATCTTAAAATTTAAATTTTTTACCATAAAATTTCAAATAAATATGACATTTTAATTTTATTTTATTTAATTTGAACATTTATTTGTGAGATAAACGGAATGTGCTAAATATTGAAACAAAAAGTATTTAACTAAATATTTGGCATGTTTATTTTGTTTTATTCCATAAACAGATTGTCAAGCAAAATATATGCTAATGCAAACCAGAAAAGAAATCAAAAGGGCATAAAGATTAGTATAAAAGTCAAATTAAAAATTATAAGATTTCAATAGTGAACAGCCAGCAGCTGCTGCACACTAATCCTGGTCTTCTTACACTGGCAACACTTGATGGAAGGGTCCCAGTTGTACCACGTCCCTCGGGAACGTGCAGCAGCACTAACCCCATAAGGTCATGGTAAGGATGGGATGATCTGAGACTATCTGAGTAATTCCCAGCACAGAAACTATTCTGGGCCATGCTTTTTGATTGACGTTTGCCTGATGGGGGCAGGCTGCTGCCAAGGCTGCAGGGAGGGAGGCAGTGAGGCACAGGGAGCGGGAAAAGCCTGGCTGGAGCCGTGGGAGCCTCCCTGTGCTCATTTGCTGACTGTGATTTGGCCCAAACATCTCAAATGTGCTTTTAGAGGATGGCTGCAAAGCAGAACATGGTTTTCAGAAGAAATAGAGGTGTGCTTACTTGCATCATTGCTGATGATTTTGCACTATTCAGCCCACTTGATAGGGGTGTCTGGAAGGTGAGGCAGAGGTTGGGATTGTGGGAAGCAGCTTTGGGGTGAAGAGAGGGAGGCTGAGAAAGATGCTGGTTTTGTATGTAGTAGCCTTGAGCTTGAGCTAAGAAAGCATTGTGAATAGTTAAAAGGGGTTTCAGAGAGAAAAAAAAATGCTGCACTGCATACATTTTTACACAGCATGTAAACCAGATAACACCTCCCTTTTTTTTTTCACCTGTCAGCCCTGAGTCACTTCTAGAGATGCACGCAGGATGGTAACCTCGTGCTGTGCATGGAGTGTCCAGTGTCACTCTCCAGGAGTGCACCCATACCATCTCTTGAGAGGGGCCAGAGAGGAGCGTGGGGGCACACACAGGCACGTGGACGCCTTGCCACGGTCATTCTCATCGGGTAGACAAGTCAGTTACACCAGGTGAGCCATGCTCTTAGGTGTGGTCTAGCTCAGTTTAGGAGCTGTCTTGCAGTAGCTGGTGCTTTCGGCTGTTTCAGCTGCTGTGGGAGGCAGTGAGAAAATAATCTCCCAGAATCTCACTTCTGAAGACCCACTTTTCTTTGATCTGGGGGAACCCCAGGGCTGGAATGCAGCACTGACTCTTACGGTATTGGCAACAACAGCAGCAGTCTCCATCCATTGCTGTTGTGATCTCCCTGGAACATGGTACCTTGAGTAGGAGAAAAGACTCCTAAACAGCAATTCCTTGATTTCCAGGCCTTGCTCATAATTTGGGAAACACTGCAAAATCCAGTTTAGCAGGGCTTAGTGCAGATACTAATGCTGATCTGTGATGGATACACAGTCCCGATCCTGGACCGAGACATAGGCATCTGGAGGTTTTTTTTCTTTTTTGGGTATACATGTGCTTTGAAACTCTACCTCTTCCATTTAGCTGGAAACTTCTTGGTAAAAAATGAGGACTTAGAGCCAAATAGCCTTGATCCTCGTCTGGCTTTTCAGGGATAAAAATAACTATCTTCATATGTTATTCCTTGTTTTATAGCTTTTGACATACCTGTCTTGGAGAAAATGAGTGCAGTTGCAGTGGTCTATAAACACTAAGGTGTTAAAGCACAGCCTGCATGGTGTGAAATCACAGAAGAACTGTGAGGACAGTCAAAAATGCCAAAATGGTATGCTCTCAGATGGAATACTGAAATGATATGTTCCGTGGAAGTAGCTCAGTTATGCCAGTGAATTATTTAGAAAGTAAAATATGCCAATAGAAATATGCCAAATCTCTGCCAGAAAAAATAATAGAAGTTTATTACAACTGACTACAGAATCCAGCTTTTGGGAAATGTTCCTAAAAATACTGGATATGTCCAGGGAAAAGAGGTAAGATAAATCCAGTTTGATACTGATGGATGGTATCAAGGGATATAAAAGAATGCTGTGAACAAATTGAAGACTAGTATTTTAAGAGCCTCAGAACAGTATGTTATTTTGACACACTTAGATTGCTAATACACTTAAGAAAATACAGAGTGGATTAACTAGGGCTATTTTAAAACACGGTTTTAGAATGAGAGCTCTACATAAAGGGGAAAGAAATCAAGTGTGTATCTTGAATAAAGGAAGGGCAAAATCTGAGCACAGGGTTCTGGTTGGAGAAGCATCTGACCTCCAGAGAAGAGATGGAAATTGGTTTCTGCCTCTCCAAGGAACCTTCCTTCCTGATGACCCTCTTTTCCTCAACTGAAGAGGAAGTCACATACTTGAGAGAATTGGATCATAAGTCTAATCAATTTTTTGAATGATTTCTGTTATATACTGTTATATACTGTTATTTTCATAAGCATTTAAGAAAGACAATTGTATTTTGCTGTCTTGAAGACATTGCATAGTATTGTAACATTTATGACTACTATAGATATAACAACTATTGCTTTTGCTATAGCCCACAGAAAGTAGGTTAAGCTGCTGATAGGGGAAGTGTTAAGCATCAGCATTTATGCAGTCCTAATTGGATTTATCCTAATTGTATGTATCTCATGTTGTTCAATAAGCATTGCTGCATTATTCTTCCACTCACTTTGGACAATACCTCTCTTTCCTATTAGGAAAGAATAGGCCTAATCAGAACTGAAACTCTTACTATGTACATGATAGATGTCTGACTTGGCCTACATAACTCATGTCTTGTTTAGCACTAAAGTAGGCCATGGCTAAAGAGAGAAATAGGCAACAAATTGAATAAATGTCTGAAAAAATGTTCCTCTGAAAAGTTTCCATGTACCTCTTTGGATTTTGAACCAGACTCTGGAAAAAAATACATGTGGTCATGGAGGTATATTTGACAGAACTGACTTCTAAGATGGGGGAAGAAAGGGAAAAACATATTGTGCTTTTAATGCTAATTTCTGTAGGAGAATTGTATGAGTGAGGTGCTGATCACATCCTTCTATGATTGATGTTGAAAAGGACGTTGAAAATGTCACCTTAAGTCTAAGTGACTTAAGCTGGCCAAACTACAACAGCCAGCACCAGTACTCTTATCCTGAGGACAAGACATCTTCCCACTAAAGACTGAAAAAAAAAAAGGCGTTAAGCACTTCTGCCTTCCCCTCATCTGCATTTACTAAGTTCCCTCTTGCATCCAAGAGATAACCAGGGTTGGTCTCATCCTTCCTTTTAACATTTATCATATTTGTAAAAGGATTTTTTATTTTTTTGTATAGAGGTTGCCAAATTAAGTTCAAATTGAGCTTTGGCTTCCCTAATTTTCTTCCTACATACCCTAGCAACCCCCCCAAAATTCTTCCTGAGAGACCTGACCTTCCTTCTAGAGTTGATACATCCTTTTTTTATTCCTAAATTCTTTCAAAATCTCATTACTCACCCAGGCTGGACATTTGCCTCGTTGACTCCTCTTCCGGCACACAGGGATAGTCTGTTCCTGTGCCCTCAAAGTCTCTGTTTTGAAGCAAGCCCACCTTTCCTGGGCAGTCATATCCCTCATGATATGACAGGATTACATTTAATAATATTTGTGAGACAGAGGACATTCTAGCTCCAAGGCTGATAGTGACATTTCCATTTGCCTCCTGACTTTGAGCAACCTGCCAATACGTTGCTAAGTGGCCTCAGTAAGATTCAGAAGTGTGCTTTGACAGGACATGAAATCATGCAGTGTGAAAAGAAATAATTGATTTGGAAAATGTCAACATCTCATTGTGTCTTAGGACAAAGAAAATACTTTTTTTTCTGTTTTAAGTGGAATTGTCTAGAAAATGTAACTTTAAAAATGGGCTGTCACAGGAATGGCTCTGACTAGTCTAATGCAAACACTGGAAATAAGGACTTTAATTATAAAATACTGAAACCGAGACATAAAGCCCAATCAAAGGCATGCCTAGTGCACAGGTTAGCTGCCAGTAATCCTACCAGTTCACTACTGCATGGCAGGTACTGAGAGAGCTTGTGGAGTAGACATGAGTAAAACTGAAGGACCATGAGTGCAGCAGTCATGACTGGGCAGCTGGGAGCCTAAACAGGGCTGCTTTTCTGCTGCTAGTGCAAAGGCAGTGCCCAGAGTGACAAAACAGCAGTAGAACCCCCATCACTTGTTTGGACTTGAAGGCTAGCCTTTATGTCTTGCACAGTTTGATCAGGTTATCAGGATGTAGGAGACTGGCTACTGCCAGAATGCAGTGTGACATTCAATGGCCCATGTAGAGCATAATTGCCACTGACGGTATGTTTATTCATTGAAGTTCTTATTATTTGAGTGAGTGAGATTATGGGTATACCTCTAGGAAGACTGAAAGCCTGATAAAGAGATTTACATTACATGGACAGAAGTAATTTTTTTCTGTATTGTCAAACGGCTGCTGTGCTGCAAGCCTGCTGATATTTTGATCAATAGTGCACTCTTGACATGTAAGTCTTTTGTGATGAAGGATGCAAGATCTCTTTGAAGATCTCTAAAAGGTCAGTCTTTCCTACTCTGTTTCACAGTATAATGTAACATAACTACTTAGCAAATACCTCTGCAAAATATTTTTCACTTTTTGACTGCTATCAAGCACCAGGTGATCATGAAAATAAATGTCCAGATTCCAACAAAAACATACAAGCAGCTGTCATTTTGAAAAGAAGGTGCAGAAAGGATTTTGGAGAAAATAAGTTGTCTATATTCATGAAACAGCCACTTCTGCATCATATCTACTCAAATTCCTCTTCTTACTGTATGTAAGCATTTCCAAGCATTTAGTTCTTGTTCTCAACATCATTTGCATGGACAGCTTTAACATTTTCTCCCACAGGCACCATTTTAAGGACCTCTCTCAATGCAGATCAGGCTGCTGCCCATTATTTCTATCAGGAAGGTAACAGGTTTCCACTTTAACATGTTAGTGATGAGTACCTAAAACCCGGTATCTGAATAGGAATGTACAGGCTTATATTTATGCTCTGTGATCCAGGTAAAAAAAGGTGCATTTAGTTTCACCTTAGCTGGACTAGACTTTGTTCTCCTGTACCTCTGGGCTTCCCTACCTCCCACTCGAACAAAACATCCACATTATTGCTCATATAATATGTATATAAAATATCAGTGTTTTAAAGAACTTGAAGACTTTTCCCTCAGCACATAAGAGCATAAATGTGAGGCAGAGTAAGCAACATGCTCAGAAAGATGTGCTGGGAAGAAGAATTAAAACATTGTAAAGATTCTTGTGCTGGAAGAGCTGTATTGTTGGCTTGCTTTGGGAGAACTGTTTAAACTGTGATATCATTCTCTATCTGCTTAGGCACTGCATAAATGCAAAAATAAAGCTTTTTTTGCTTTTTTTTTTTTTTTTTTGCGAACAGATTTATATTTACCAGTAAATGAATGAGTATTAAGTAGACAACTTTATGCATACAGACAGATTGTGATAAAAGAAGCCAAGTGTCATTGATAAATCTTTGTAGTAGTGATCAGACCAATGGTAAACACTAAAAAATATAATTTGGATTCCATAATCTTTAATTCTGCTGAGGCTTTGAGCATGTGCACCAACCATGATGAATAAATACTTGGTTGTTCTTTGTTTTAATCATTGACAAGCTGCAAGATAACATGTTTAAAATAATTCACTGCAGAAATGTAATGTAACTATGACATATAGTCTTACTAAGCAAAGACAGATCCAGAAAAATTCTACATAGAGTAACAATAAATTAATTATTTTAAAAATGATTGATAATCTACTTATCTGTTTAGATGTTTCTCTATTTACTGATATCCCCTTCTGCTACATTTGTCATTATCCACATTAAGGAAAGTAAAGGCAAAGCTCTTCTAACCTGTATTTGAATATATAGCTTTCTAATAGTCAATATTTTTAGTGATTGAATAGTTATTAGCATTCTTTTACTCTATTTTTTTACCACCTCGGTTGTTTTAAGATAGATTATCTAACTTTATTCAGTTTCATGAAGTGATATACATTTTGGATAGTTAGACAGATCATTTATAAACTGCATGAGTAAAACAATCCTAAGTGATCAGAACAATTGTTGTCCATTACTCAAATTCCTTCAATTTATCGTGGATGCTTTCCAATATATTGTATTTATTTCAAAGAAATAATACAATTGCAGAAGAGATGATGCTATGTTTATCCTTTATGACAATTTGAGATCAAAATTGCTTTCCTCTTTGGTCCCAGAGAAGTTGTCCCAAAAGCTCTGCAGCGGCAGGATACATTCAGAGATTTATTGGTAGCTTTTCATTTGCCACACAAATCCAGTAACTGGTAATGAATTTTTGCATGTTTGATTCTTATGCACAATCCAGATATGTGTGAAATTCATATCGCTGCATCCCTGGGTTAAAACTGTAGGTAAATGTACCTTTATTTGCCACTTAAGCTGCTTAACAATGAAAGGTATTGTATCAACACTCATCTTACACAAATTCAAACTTATGCTCTCTTGCTTCTGCCAGCACATTTCTGCCAAGGGACAGCTGGATTCAGGAACTCAGCTGGCTCAATACAAATTATTTTTTGTTTCCTTAGGTATCAGCTTCATTGGTTGCACTGACCATGGAACATCATGGCCTCAAATGCTGCTGCTGTAAATTCAGGAGCCGTGCAAATATAAGACTGGCTCTGTTAGCTTTAGTGACAAATAAAGTAAATTTGAACTGTACCATCACAGGCCTGAATTCCCACTCTGTGTGAGCTGTGACTCAGTAAACCCGAATTATCATTCTTCTGAAATTATGTGAATGTGGAAGGGGTAACCCTTGAATATCAGTTAACATAGTGATTAGCATTAGCAATGGCAGAAACAAAATACACAAAAAGAAGGCAGGCTGTCTTAAAGGGAAAGAGAATTATTTGTTGAGAAACATACCATCTAGCTAGAAATTTGCTGCCTCATCTGAACACTGAAATCAGTTCTAGAATAAAGCTATCCTTTCTCATCTCAGAAACTGTTTTTAGGCAGTATCCCCTAACAAACTTTTCATGATGAAAATAAAAAGTGAGGTTCTTCCTTCTAGGTTTGGTCTAAAGTTCAGACTCATTATTCTCCCTCATCCTGAATATAAAAAAATATTCAGCAATTGCCACAACTGCCCTCTTTCCTCCACAGAAGATTATTGCTATACTGTTAAGTAAATCACAGAAACAGATCATGTATGGTTTCCTAAAGTAGAAAAAACTGTCATTTGATTTAGTAACTGTAGAGCAGTTTTCCAAATGTTTACCTTCTAGATTAGTGTTTGTGTAATTCAAGTAACAATTTAAATCTACTTTAAATCTTAATAAGAATTTTTATTTAAATCCAAAGTTAATTCTAGAATTATCATTGATTCTCTTACTACAAAATACTCACATTGATAAGTAGTTTGCTGTGTAATTTACATCATATAAAATTTGCTAAAAACAATACATTAATGATTTATATTATTATAATTATCTAAAAAATTACCATAGATTTTCATCAAGTTATGTGTTCACTTTCTTGACCTCAAAAAATGTCATAAATGGCAAAGAGATGGGAGTTTTTAGTTTATAGGACATGAATAAGCTACACATGAAATATAAAGTAATAGCCACAGTGCATAATATGCACAATTTTGCTGAAATTGGAAGTAGAAAAATACTCTATGGAATACCATAATCCAGTCTTGGTGGTTTTTGCTCTACAGTTCAAATGCAGAAGTGTGAATTTTATCTTAATCTGCAATTCTATCACAAACCTCCAATACCTTCTGAAGTATTCTCATTCAAGCTTGCAAGTATTATAGAAGTTGTTGGAGGTACGTTCTCTCACTAATAGTATATAATTAAATTATTTCTCATCTATTTGGTATGCATAAAAATAAAGCTTTATCTGAAAGGCAGCAAAGGGTTTAAATATGTCCTGAGAGCAGAGCAAGCATGAACCACTAATAAACCTACACTGCCCAGAATTTTCTAGCACCTATCTGATCTGAAGTCCCATTTGTCAGTACACAGAGCAGGACCTTCAAGATCTTTGCCATACAAGCCTTGCTCGTGTAGGGACCTCTAAAGTGTATTGACACTAAAGCAGTCCACAAGCTCCTCATACAAATGTCTCATAATTTACTTTTCTTCATTACAAATTTCTGAGCTCATTCCTGATAATTTTAAATCTGAAATCTGTCATTCAGTTGTTCCACCTTTCTCTGATGTCCTGGTCTACCTGATCTATATATTCATTCTCATCTGTTACTTTTCAGTTGCTGCACTACTTTAATGCTTTTTCATGTCCATTTTCTCTGTCACTTAAGGCTTCAAAGTTTCTGCTGGTGGCTTCTAGCAATCACATAAAGAAAACTATGAAACACAAAATCAACAGAGAAACCTCAAAACTGACTTCCTTTCTGAAATGGAGACCTTGGTCCTAAGAATTAGGAAGGGAACAATTCATATCTTCAGCGTGTGACTGCAATGAGGAGACTTGAATGGCTTCCTCCTGTGATGACAACAATGAGCAGGCAAATTATATCCATTTCTTACAAATGAAAGATAAAATGATACAACGTGAATTTCTGTCAGAACTCCTATTACTTGTTGCCACCACATGGAGAGACAACAGAGTTTTGTACCTTGCTGACACTGGCAAGGTGGTCATGGGGCAGACATGGTCATCTTGACAAGCATGTGATTGCTTGAAATGAAGTTTGTATGCTGTGAAGAAAAATGCTGTAGAAGTCAATCCTCTCAATGTAGTTTCCTGCAAAGAGGAGAATAAGACATAATTTCCTCTCCTTTGTTCACATATTTTTCCTCACAAAAAAAAAGAGATGAAAGTGCTAGGCTAAGGAGCCACTAAATCACTGACTGAAGAAAGGCAATATCACCAAAAGAAAAGCCAAGATACAATGTCAGGATGTTATCATAACTACTTAGTGATTCCTGCTTAATGCCATTTCATAATAATCTGAGGACCACTTGAGTTGAGGATGGTTGCAATACTTGATAACACCCATTTCTGTGTGTACTTGTTTCCAGTATTCCTTGCTGTGGTGGTGAAGGGCTCTACACTTAATAAATCTTTACACGACAGAGATCAATATTTTCTCAAAAAGCTCAGCACCATTCCTTATTTAACGAGGAAAAATAGAATTTAGTAATAAGAACGTTCATGTGCCCTGTCTCTTCTATAACTTTTAAAGCAAGTAGTAAATATTATATTACAGAAAAACAATGAAAAACAAGCTGCAGTCTTGCAGAATTAATAAAAATGGGCAACAATTTAACCATACAAGACATATCTAATTCATGCCCCTCTGTTGGACAAGTTTCACAGTTTGCTTAACATTATTAGTCAACTTATTTAAACATATCTTTTCCCAAGGGAAATATTGGTTAATAAATGCCACCACTGTGAAAGATGATGCTTTTCCTTTATTAAATTACTTAAAATCAAAGAAGAAGGATCAAAATGATAGGAAACTATGTCATACTTGTTCTGCTGTCAACAGAACAGCTGCTCTTTCTCCTCCTACCTTTCCTTTTTGGCTTTCAAATTAAACTTCTAAAATGCTGTAACTGTGGGAAAAAAATGTGACAAAATTCCTCCTTCATGCAACTCCCACAGGAATTGCATGAAGGAGGCCATCTTCACTAGAATTGCATAAATAGTGCTGGAATCTTTGTTTTTCTTTCTGAATTGTGACATGAAATAGTGGAGTAATGTACCCAAGAGTTGTGCCTCCCCACAATGTCGGTCATATACTGCAAGGGTCATAGGAGCTTGTTGCAACATGTTCCAGATTGTAAAGCTGTTGGTTTGGGGGTTTTATTCCTTTTCAAGATAACACCTCAGCATCCTCCAGAGCCCTTGCACAGGGGCACTGCTGCCCGGTAGCCTTTAGCAGGCCATCTATCTCCCTGCTGCCAGAGTTGGATATATGACAAATCAGTTTAAACTCTAAAAAATGAGCTGATGGGAAGGAAGTTGCAAGGTACTCAACACAGCAATGGGTATTCTTTGTGTTTTGTACTATATTATAGTATCTTCATAGTGATAAAGTTCATTATTCTTCTTCCAGTTCAGGTATTCACTGCCCACACAAATGCACACATTTACTGCAAAAGTTTCTGTTGAACTCTCAGCCAGCTAAGCAGGATTAAGGCCACCAATATCTCCTCCAACCCAAATACCTCCTTCAACCCCAAACAACCCAGAGCAGCAGCCACAGAGCGTGGAAGGCATTCCCCTTCTATAGGAATTTGAATTATACTCTTGATCACTTTGCTTAGTCTGATATTGTTAGTTGCTTTGTCCGAAATAATCTTTAGCATGTTTGTGACATACATGTGAGGGCATCATAAAAGCTAGACTTTTTAGGAATTTTTAAGGTAACTTAGGAAGACAAGAAGGATTAGATTGGTCAGAAGAAATAAAGATAGTGGAATCTGCCATGATGTTTGGAGGGTTTTGCCCATTTTTGTTTGTCTTTTCCTTTTAATAATACAATTGCTTTATATTTGGGCTGCCTACATTTTTTTTTTGTTGTCTTCTACAGACCTCAACATTAATGACAATTTTTCATAAACTTTTTTCCAATGTCAACTGTATCAACAAAGAGAAAAAGGTATTTTTCAAAAGGTAAAGTTGATTTGTAGTATTCTTTTCTCAATATAATTCTCAGTTGAATTGGAAAGAGACAAAAGGAAAAAATAAGAACCAGAACATCATCTGAAAATACACCATACTTTTTTTTCCTGCAATTTGAAGCTTTATTTTCAGTAGGAAGGAAGCAACAATAGACATATGAGAGTTTTATTCCATATTGTCAATATTATGTCAGGAAAAATATGTATTTATATATGCTGTGATTTGATTAGTTTATATACTAATCATTAGAAATATCTATCATATCCTTAAGGTTGTTTGCATTTGAAGTTACAGTAAATGATCTGTTCAAATCAAGATCTAGGACTACTGTAGAAATGAACAGTTATTTTCTATTAAGGTGGGTCATGAAATTGCACATTCCTATATATTCCAAGGCATGACTTCCAAACATGGTACAACATTCACTGTCAAACATAGTTCTGGACCATCCTGGCTGCTTAGGCCATTGCTGCACAATATGAGAGACAGTTGTGGATATGCCTGGCTTCCTTCTTAGAGCACATGGTTTTAAACTTGTGGATTGAAAACATGCATAAGAGCAGTAATGATGTTCCATAATAATTAGGGTTTTTTTTGCCCCCCAAGGTAAATCCTGAAAAAGATCAAAACTTGTCTCTAATATATTTAATCTTTGCATTAGCGTAGATGACTGATATCTGGTAATTTTTTTAAGCTTTAGAGACTAAGGCAGATGTTCAGGACTGTATTTTAAACAAATATATCACAGCAAAACATCAGCTAAGTGTGGCTGACACTTATTTCTCTTACTATACTTACAAACACAAAATGGATTTGCTGAAGCAGATATTACTAACTTAATACTTCCAACTAGCTTTATTAAAATTATTATTATAATGTGTGCTGCCCTGGTGAGCATTTTTGTAACTCTTTTCAATATTCATCAGTACTAACTAATTAGAAAACTAAACTGATATTTCTATCTAACTTTATATGACATACCTGAGACATTTCTTTTTGCCTTGATGTTGCTAAACAGAACTTTATCCCCACCTATTTGTTGTTGCTTTATTCTCCTTAGACTACATCTGCACTTAAATATTTGCAGTTCCCAGAATATTTTTCCAGTTGGGGATAATTTGGAGAATAATCAAAATAATTTCTACATTTTCTATCTTTAATTAAATACTTCCCTTCTGTTATGCTTTCTAGAGATGTAGCTTAGTACTTTTGGGATACTTAGAGATGCAGAAAATTCTGTTTTGGGGGTGAGACTCTATAGTACATAACAGCTCTGATGACTGTATTTCCCAAGAACTGAATGACTCTGAAAGAACCCCCTCCTCCAAAATATTCAGAATTTTCTTCCTTAAGCCTATGCTTTGGTCTTAGAGCCTGTGATGCACTGTTTAACAGAGCTTCTCTGTGCTTCATCTCTGCTTCGTGCTGAATCAGCTTTTATTTTGAGAATAAGCTACATGTATAGAAGATCCATTATTCTTTTTTCTTCATGTGTTTTTATTCTCATTTTTTTGAAGGAATGGGCAAACATGAAGACATGACTAAGTGTACAAATAGAAACCACATATCCAGTACTATTCAGCAAAGAAAGAAAGCATTCTTATGCTTTGTAAAAATACATTGATACATTGCATAATGACAGGATGCATCATGAATGAACAGCTTTGCCCAATAATTTTTTTTTTGCTCTTTGGTATTTAACATTTTGAATTGAACATTCCTTGTTATAGAATGGCATGTTATTATTCTGTAATAACTTCAGGAAGTTTTGATGACACACATTTAGCCAGACTTAATGACATGTGGCTTGTCACATCATACTTCTAAGATCTTTGAAGGTAACTTTTTGATTTTTTGTCATGCCATACTCAGTAAATTAACACATCTGGAGCTCTCTGTCCCTTGGAATCCAAGTATTTCGACCCGTCTAAGATTCAAAGCAGGATTGTTCAATTCAAAGTTCTCCAATAGACAAGGACTTTTCTACTCTTGATGGGCACACTGGCCATCTATTAGGAAAAATTAGTTCAGCACTCACAGAAAACATCCTTTACACAGTTTAAGACATACAGTTCATCACAAGGCTTGGAAAAGGTGTCAGAACATGGTGAGGGGGATCACACAGTTCTGAATGGACTGATAACTATGGTTAGCTCTTTGTAGAAAAACAAAAGGTCTTGCATGGGTTTGAAAGAGAGATCTGTGAATCTTCACAGACATGCATTCTGCACTGGTTTATTCTGTGCTTTTGCAGTTCAATGCCACCTGTAACAGATTAATATAATGATTTAGTTCCCCAGACTATAGGGATAACAGAAGTGATCAGTTGTTAGCTTCTATGTTAGCTTTCTGCAGACATATATTTTCAACATTCTGATTTTAAAAGAGAAGCACTGCATCATTTTTCTAAATGATGTATTGTTACACAAAGACATAACCTAAACATATATTGAAAACAATGCACCCTAAATGCAGCTGTAGGGAAGTTCTGTATGCAAAAGAATATACACATATATATAGGTACATATATATATATGTACAAGCACCTTATAAAAATCAAATGTCTGCAGCTGTTGAGTTCTGAAAAATGCAAGAGGCTTTGCTAAATGCCTGATATCCACTCTGTTATATATTGTTTCAAAATCAATATACATCAGAATGTTTCAAAATGTACACTAGGTCAATGCAGTCTAATTCTTAAACCATGAGCATTTAACATTAAGTTATATACAAAACCCAAGCAAATAAATTCAATGTAGGGAAAAGCAGTATCTTATTTTCCTTCACTAGTTCCTAATACTTTGGAGCAGAATGACCTGACTGCTTGGAACGTGGATTGATTTTTGCAGTGTGGAGCCTTACACCTTCAATAAATGCAAAGACTGGCAAGTACTGCAGCATGATACTAATAGCAGGCAATAAGGCAGTGCCAAACCATTTCCTGATTTATTTTTCATTTGTATTTAAATAAAAAGTGATAGATATAACACTGAGGAAACATAAAAATTAATTTTTTTCAATATTACATCTTTGTCAAACGTAGGTTATTGCATCCAGAACTTGAAACGCTACTGAAGCAGAAAAAAAAAAAAAAAAAGAAAAAAAAGAAAAAAAAGTGTATGCTCAGACAAGCTGAATTTCTTAGGAAAATCAAACTAAGAATTGTCTGTCCTTACATCCATTTGTATCAAATCTGATTCCTAAAAATACATAAGCTTAGCATTGGCGAGAAAAGCAAACTGGGGCAGGAAGGATCCAGGATAAGGGCAATGGAACTGATGAAGGGTCTGGAGCACAAGTCTGATAAGGTGCAGCTGAGGCAGCTGGGGCTGTTCAGCCTGGAGGAAAGGAGGCTCAGGGAGGACCTTATCATTCTTTACAATTCCCTGGTTTTGGCCAGATGGTGGCCAGTTTCTCCTCCCTGACAAGTGACAAGACAAGAAAAAGCAGCCTCAGTTGTGCCAGAGAAGGTTTAGATTGTATGTAAAGGATAATTTCTTCCCTGAAATGGCAGTCAGGCATTGGAACTGGCTGCCCAGGGAAGTGGAGGAATTGCCTGTCTAGAAGTGTTCAAAAGGCCTGTGGATATGACACGTCATATCCATCTTAGTCACCTGACAACAATGTGGTACTCTCATTTAGGCTAAACCCACACTCCCCTGTCCTATCATTACATGGCCTTGCAAAGAGTCCCTCTCCAGGTCTCTCATAGTTTCACTTTAGGTACAGGAAGGTGCTATAAGGTCTCCCTGAGCCTTCTCTTCTCCAGGCTGAACAGCCCCAGCTCTCAGCCTGTCTTCATAGGTGACATCTCCAGCCCCCCGACGACCTTTGTGGCTGTCCCTGGACAGCTTCAGGAGGTCCATGTCCTTACGCTGGGGGTCCCAGCACTTAATGCTCTGGATAAGGTCTCATGATAGCTGAGCACAGGGGAAGAGCCACCTCCCTAGACTTGCTGGCTGTGGTGGTTTGAAAGCAGAACCAGTGTGACTCCAAGTCAGAAATACAATTTAAAAGAGAGAGAACAAACAACAAGAAAGATAAAAATAAAATAAAATGAGACAAATGCAATAGTACAAAGGACCACTGACAGAGTCAGAATGCAAACCTGACACCCTGTTGGTCAAGGTGTTGGAAGTAGTCCAAGATAAGTCCTGCTGGAATGACAGATGTGGTTCTGTTGAAGTAGAGATGATCCTCAAGAAAAGGGTCCTGTCATCCTCTGCGAATCCAGTGGAAACAAGCTCCCTTGGTGTTTGGGATTGCTGGTTTTATCCCAGTGGAAAGGCTTTGGCTCCTCCCACTGGGTGGAGCATCTCACAATGGAATGAGGTGATGTTATCAGTCCTGTGAGAGGCCTTAAATGGCCCATTCACAGGTGATGTCCCTCGGAGGAGGATGGGTGAAGGAAGAGATAAGAAGGCTCTGCCTTATCTGGTGTTATCAGGTGTCCCATTTACAGAAGGCATCTCTCCTCTTTCCACCCCTAGAGTAACAAAAGATAAGGAACATTATCTCCCAATTGACTTCAACAGATGAAAATAGAATACACATTTTTTTTGGTTACATTTTTCAACCCAGGACACTGACTACACTTTTAATGTAGCCCAGGACATGCTTGGCTTTCTAGGCAGAAATCACACATTGCCAGGTTATGACAAGCTTCTCATCCACCAGCATCCCAAGTCCTTCTTCCCAGAGCTGCTCTCACTGAAGACGTGTTGGCTCTCAGTCTTCTCCTTATTTTCTACATGCCTTGCCATAATTTTAAGAAGGGTTTGCTCTGTGATCTTGTTGGGTGCTGAGGTGAGACTCACTGGCCTGTAGTTCCCTGAGTCTTCCTTATTTCCCCTTTTAAAAATGAGATTGACATTTCCCCTTTTCCAGTCATAGGAACTCCACTTCACCCTTATGATGTCTCAAATACAATGGCTTAGCCTCCTTCTCCACCAGTTCCCTCAGGACCTGTGGATGCATTCATCAGAACCCATGGAACTGGTTTTCAGTTGAACTGGAATTCTGTTTCCTTAGATATTTTTGAATCTGATCTTCTACTACAGTGGGTGTTCTTCATTTTACCTATCCCTGCCTTTGCCTTCTGTGAGTTGGGCAGGGAGGCCGGAGTCATTTGCCAATAAAGACTGAGGCAAAAAAGTCATGAAATACTTCAGCTTTCTCCATGTTCCAGGTAATCTCCTATATTCTTCCAGAGAGGCCCTCACATTTCCCCTGTTCTTTCTTTTACCACTAATGTACTTATAGGAGCTTTTACTTTTGCTCTTGATGCCCCTAAGTTTAATACTACCAGTGATTTATCTTCCCATATAATCCCTACTTACTCAGACAAGTTCTCTGCATTTCTCCCAGAATACCTGTCTTTACTTCTACCCTCTATAGGCTTCCTTACAGTATTTGAGTTTCCAGACTCAAGGATAAACTCCTTGTTTATCCACACAGATCTCCTGTGGGTTTGCCTGACTTCCTTTTTGTTGGGATGCATTGCTCATGAGCTTGGAAGAAGTGATCCTTGTCTATTAACTACCTTCCCTGTGCCCCTCTCCAGGGCTTTATCCCATGATACTCTGAGAAGCAGACCCCTGAACAGGCCAAGCCAGCTATCCTGAAGTCCGTGGTGGTGAATTTGCAGTACTCCCTCCTCATTGCCCCAAACGTCTTGGACTCCACCATTTCATGGTCACTGCAGCCTTTGACATTCCCCTCCAGTCCTCTCCTTGCTGGTGAGAATAAAGTCCATTGTAGCACCTCTCCTCACTGGCTCCTCTATGACTTGGAGAAGGAAAGCATTCCAGGAGATGCCCGGATTGTCAGTGCTCTGCTGTGTTGTTCCCTCAGCAGCTGTTGGGCTGGTTGAAGTCCCCTGTGAGGACCAGGGCTTGTGAACATGACGCTGCTCCTCTCTGTCTGTGAAGGAACTCCATCTCCTTGGTTTCCTTGGTCAGGCAGCCTGTTGCAGAACCCCATTGTAACATCACCTGCCCCTGCCCTCCCTAATCCTACCTATAAGCCTTTGGTTGGCTACTCATGCATCCCCAGGTGGAGTTACCATGCATTCCAATAGGACAAGATGCTCATTTAATTTGCCCTCCCCACAACCAGAAGCTCACTTACAGGCCAGACTGGCTGGAATTCCTTTGTGCTGCCCTTCAGGAGCTTTTTGGCTGACCTGCCATCCTTCTCTAGGCCCTGAGAATCTCTTGCTGGCCCTGGTATCAAAATAGTAAAAGATGGATGGACTGAGGTTCCCCTTTCCTCAGCAACTACAGTAGGTCCTAATGTCCATACCCAGTGACTGCAGCAGTCCTTACTGCTCCTCAAGGATGGAATCTAACACTTCAGCATTTTTGTCCAGTGGGAGAAATGGAAAATTATGAATAATCAAACTTTGAAATGTGTTCTCTTAAGATATTAGAAAAAGGTCCAAACATGTGAAAACTTAGCCATGGTACAAGCGTCTTGGCTCCTGCAAAGATCCACTGAAATTTTTGGAGCCAAATTTTGTGTACTATTACATTTAACAATTGGGGGTCAGGGAACAGGCAGGGTGGGAAAGGGGAAGATATTCTTGGCAAAAGGAAATAAAATAGTGGTGGTAACATATAGCATGACTTTAAGGTATAGGTGTATGTCTCAATGACAGTCATTTATAAAGAAGCACACACAGTGGCAGAACATGCTCCCAGGATGTGCCTAATTCTCAATGGCAGCCAATGCATCTTTAGTTCACCAAAATATTGGGCAGGAGCAGACGCCAGGCATGCACGTTTTCAGGCCGAACAGATTAGATATGTAAACATTAGGAGCTAAAAGCTACCGAACTGAGGGCATAATGTGAACGGCCTTCCATGAACCGGCCTATTTCAGCTGCGACCCATTCCTGCAGGAACATCTGGTACTTCGCATGAAAGCACCGCGAAATATTCTACTTCTCCGTACTTAGAAAAGCTTGACCCAAGCCGGAGCGTGGCAGCCGCTCACAAACGTGCCCAATGGTGCTAGCGGACAATGGGGTTCCGACAGAAGAGGGGACGGGGCTCTGCTGATCAACGCGGACGCCGGGCTCGTTCGGAAGCGAAGGTCTCCCCACGCCCCACACTCCCTCTCCTCCAGTCCCCATCCGCCGCGAGGGGCGGGCAAAACGGCGGGGTCTCCAGGCAGCCCTCCCCCCCTTCCTCTCGCTTCCTCCTCCAGCCTCCACGCTTCCCACGGCGGAGGCTGCCACACACCGACCGCCGACGGGGCGGCGGCAGGACCGGGCACATCGGTGCGCGGCGCCTCCGAGCGGCCGCGGCCAGCTCCCGCC
>VXBR01010666.1:95169-105441 GCA_013400215.1 Cisticola juncidis
CGGCCCCGCGGGGGGCTGAAGGGGGTGCGGGGCGTGCGCGGGCAGGACGGGCAAAGCGGAGAGCTCGGAACCTCAGCCGTGTCAACAACAGGTAGGTTTAGGGAAATGCTGACTTGGTGGCTGCTTTCCTTTCCTCTAAGCCGTGTTTGGAGCCGTTGGCTGACCCGAGTTCTCCTCATGGTGAAACAACGCAATTCTTCAGTTCTTCACATTCCTGTGTCGGCTGCGTGGCAGAGAAATTTAAAAGCTGTGCGTCGTGGTTGTGTTCTGATAAGGAATGTTTGCGCTGAGAAGGAGTATGAATTTGAGAGAGGACGTAGTTTGCTATGCAGTACGGCAGAATACTGCTGGCTTTACACAGCTGTGTGTTCTTATAGACAAATCCACCCCCCCCCAAACTAACCCCAAAACAACAACAACAAAACACCAGCAAACCCCCACAACATAGAACACAAAGTTATAACCTATTTATGCTTACATGGTCCTGATTCTTATTTTCATTGGAAATAAACCGAATGAAAGTATATTTTAGTACTGGAGTGAGATTGCAAGTGAATAAAAGAACTCTAAAAGGTTAGTTAAAAAGTAGCAATTATCTCTCTGTTAGAACCAAACTTGTTTCATTCAATGGAAAAGTAATAATTTCTATAATTTCTTTAATGGTAAGGACCAAAACCTTGACTTAAATGTAAAGAAAGAGAGCAGATCTGTTTTGCCTTTATTCCTTCAAGTTACAGTTTGGAGGTCAGCCTTTAGGTTTTGCAGGAAGGAAGGAAGAGAGGAAGAGTAGCAAGACAAGGCTGGCTACAGCAGCTGTGTCTGTTCAATGTATAACTCCAACAAAGAGGGTAATGCCACATGCTGCTCTTGTAACAGCTAAGTACAAGTGCTGCTTTGGGGATATAGGCAGTATGTTATGTGAGAAAATCACTTAATGTATCATTATTCCACCAGCTGAGTTTAGTATGGGTGAAGTATGGAACAGAAAAGCTCATCCATGGATGTTGTTTTTTACTTTTAGTGTTAGATCTTGGGTTGGAATACTTGAGTATTAGAAGATTTACTAGACATGTTTTGTCTTCCACTGCCAGTGTCTTGCAGTTGGAGTTCCTGTCTGTTCCTGTCCTGCAGTGCAACAATCCTTGTCAGAGGTGTAACGTGGTCTTACCTCTTGTGACCATGGGTTTGGTACCTTAATCTGTTTTCAGGTCTATTCCTTCTAGGTGGTGTAATCAGCTAGAGGCAAACATTTCCTCTTTCATCTTTCTCCCTCCTCTTGGTCTTCTAGAACAGTCTGTCAATGTTTACTCTTTTTGTCTTTTCAATGCCTAGATTTCTTTAAGGCTTCTGATTCTCACTGGGGAAACTTCTGCCTGTCATTGATCCTTCCTTTGGGTGAAACAGCTACCTTTTCTTTTGTTACTGCTTTGTCTTTTGAGGAAGTTACAGATGAAATTCATACGATTTTGTCATTTCCTTTTTCTTTTTGCTACGCCTATGATAGAAGTGTTTCACTTTGTTACAACTGTGAAACCTCTGACACCTAGCAAATACTTTCAGAGTTTTATAACATCAGTTTAAAATTCATGCAGAAATATATGAAAGAAACACTTTAACATTACCTCCGGGGACAGAAGTTTTTGGTGTCAGTGCAGCATTGCCAGAGCTCAAAGTACTCTAAGTGAAACTAGCCACAGATCTAAAACCTTCAGGCTGTTTTTGTTTGCAAAAATTATGACAGCAGACTGTAGATTTAAGAATGCATTCTCTTTTCTGATGACAAAGGTCAGATTTTTTAGCTTAGAAAAAGGAATTAAAACTTTTTTTTTCTTTCAGATGTTATTGGTTTGATTTACTTCATACCTCTTTGATTTGGCAACATGCTTTGCTGTTGCTCTGTGCACCTCTGGTAACAACACACGTCACCTTTCATGTCCCGGAAGCTGCATATTGATTAGTTTGTTCTTTCTGACTTACGGCTTACAATTAGCTCAGAGAAGTTGGTGCTTCTGGAAGCAGTCCCTTGTTTAGCTTGTAAGCATTTGCTATCTAGGTATTCTGTGTGAATTCTACCAGAACAAGAGATGGGATTTTTCAGCTGGTAATGCCTGTTGAGCTGTATTCACCTAAAGTGTCATGGTGACTAGTGTCAGTAGTAAAATAAGTTATTAGAACTGCTGCTCCATTTTTACACCATGTTTTTTTTCCAAAGCAAGGTGCCTTCTCTTTGTGTGATCTCAAGGTAGCTTCATCAGACTCAGTCTTCTTTCAGGCTTCTCATTGTAGGCCAGTGTAGTCAAGAGTGTCCTTACAGAACTGGCTTGCTAGTTTGAGAGTTCAGGACACCAACAAAAATGTCTTGCAGAAATAATTTTTTGGGCAAGATCTCCCAAGATGGATGAATATCCATAGACAGATGGCTTTATGTTCTCTTTAACGAAATATTTTAGTGCTTTTCACTGTGATAGGAAATGGAACTCACGGTCAGGGTTGGGACACAGCAGTAACTTTGTGTCTTCTTTGGTGTTTATGTTACAAAAGCTGGTATCAGTAGTCAGTTTCACTGTGAGTGTTTGCCACAACTATCTGTGTGGCATCAAAGCAACAGTAATAGAACTATAGCTAAAGTGATTTATAGCCTTAATGGTGGAAGCCACTGTTAATTTAGGAGAAAAATAGGTACCTATAATACATGTAGATCAAGGCTTACTGACTTCTTCTCTGTAGTTTCTGCAAGTATCTTTGTGGATCCTGTCTGTTTGTCAAGTGTATATTTTTCTGGTGATGCTCTAGCTGAGCCTGTTCCCAGCCATGCGATGCTCCTGTCTCATGGCAAATATCAGAATATGATGAGCCCTAGTGTCCTGTCTCAAGGCTAGGAACCATGTTACAGCATTGTGCAGAGACAAACTTAGGTGCATTTTTAGGTTATTAGTGTACCAGTTGTCTGTTCAGATCATTGTGTAATATTCTTCTAGTTGAATCTAGCGGAAAAAGGACTGGGTATATTGTTTTTGTTAGCAATAATAAATTATTCTCTCAGAAATCTTGTGTGACTGCAGAGTTGAATAAGGTTCAAAGTGGTGTTTAGTCCTATGACATTGCCTGTGCAGCAAGTGTCACATACAAGTGATGTATAGGGTAAATAGTTACTAAGTGAAAGCTACATTCAAATCAAGTCTGACAAGACATCTGTAAGGAGCTTACCTTGTAGAACTTGTGTTATTGTATACAGATATAATCTGTGCCAAATACTGATAAACCCATACAAATCTATTCTGGATTTTGGACTCATATAGAATAAAAATATTTTGATCCTAGAGTCTCATCTAAGCATGCATGGCTCATAATAAAAGTCCAATTAAAAAAAAAAAAAAAGTGGAGGGTTTGTTTGTAATACTGTCTTGCATCAGAAATATGTGTTCATTGTAGTCTTATGATGAAAGTTATTTTTTAGTGAATTTTATGGCTAAGCAAGGGGAAACAGCATCACATTGAATAATTCACTGTCATTACCTGACAGGTAATGCTTTGAACTTGAGCTTTTTCCTCTAACCACTTTTTCACATGGCTTGGTTTATCTTATATTGGACAATATCTCTGCATGATGTGAAATGTTGTTTCTGGAAATACATTTTTGAAAGTCAAGCCTGCTGTGATTCTGGTAGGTAAGTGGACCAACACCAAGGAATGCTTCATTTTGTCTTTATTATTTTCTTTAGACTTTATTAAAAGGCAAAGCTGTAACATACTGCAACTACCATGTTTACCATTTTCTTTTTCCTAAACAACTGATATTTGAATAAGATCTCTTTGCTGCCTCTTTGCTGCCTCTTTGCTGCCTCTTTGCTGCTGTGTTTTCTTCCCCACCTCCCTCTTTGACCACCATTATTTGAAGCATACTTTCATCTCATGTATCACTGAGTTTGTGAACTCAGTGATTGCAGTCTATCAAAGAGAGGTGATCAAGAACACTTCCTCTATAAGTAGCTGTCTTGGTTTTTTTGGGTTTGTTTGTCTGGGTGGTTTTTTCCTCTGTGTGTGTGTGTATGTTTGTTTTTTGTTTTTTGTTCCTATGTCCTTCCAGCAAATCATTAAGTGTCCTTGGTACTGCTAAAGCTTCTTGTTGGATTCATGCTTTCAAGGCATCCACACAATGCATCAGATGCTCCAGCAAAAATATCTGAAGTGGTGGTTGTTCCTTTATGGGGTGTTATTTCATCTGAGTTAGCCAATAATTTGACAGGAGTACCACTTGGCCAAAATAGCAATCACAGTACAGCGGGGCAGAAAATTAGGACCAAGTACGTTGCAAAACCAGCAGCGTTCTCTGATCTGTGTGGTGAGCTTTCCTCAGAGATCTGCTGAGGTAGCCCTTGCCCTGCTGTAAGGCAGCTGTGCCTTCCGTCAGCCTTGAGTCTCCACTGGGCTTGTGCTTGGTAGGTACCATGCCCCACAGATACACTATACACACCTTTTCCAGCTATAAAGCTTTGACATAGTGGAGTAGCTGAAATCAATTACTCACATGGAGTATGAATGCACATGTTTGGATGCTGGATGTTCTTAGTAAGTGGTCTGTTTTCATGAGCTTGTTTGGGAGCTTTCTGACCATTGTTATAACAAGGAACAGGACTTCTGTTTGTAGAAATACTGGAAGCATCATGGTCAGGTATTTTAGGAAATGTTTGGCTCTCTAAAATGTGAATAGCGGTAATTAAGTTTGTGCATCATTTTGAATTACTCATTTTTTAACTTCTGAGCACTAAAAAACTGTGGTCACAGTGACTTTTACTAGCATTCTTATGAGTTTTACATCAGAGGAGATTGAGTACTGAGTAAAGAAATCCACAGAAAGAATAATTTTTTCTGGATTTGAAACATTTTGACTTATTTAAAAACAAACAAATTCCTATCAACAACACTTAGTACGTTCACAATCTATAGGTCTTTGAATGTCATGGAAATGATCCTGAGTGCAAATAATGAAAATCTAGGATTCTTCCTGCTGAGTTTCTAGTACTTTGCAAAGGAGGAGAAGGTACCTTTGTAAACATAATTACCGGTTAGTAACAATTCTTTGTTTTCCTAATGTTCACAGAGTATATTTGTTTTTGTTGCTTGCACATTTTTGTGTGACGATCTGGCTAAGCAGCAGTCAAGCAGAAGCTATTGTTAGCCTTCTTCAATTGCAATGTTTAAATCTGGTGTGAAATGTTAAGCAAAATGTATATACATAGTTTGCAAAACAGTAACTCTTAACTGTACTTGAATGCATCTTTCTGCTTCCTGTAGTCATTGCCTAACTGAAATGTATAAACTAAACAGAGTGAAGTTTTCTAGTTTATTCTTACTTGAGCTTTTCTTTGTCTAACACATTGTTTTAAGTTTTGACTTGTTCAAATGAAATTAACCGTTAATCAAGTTGCTACTCTTAAAGGCAGATAAGTTTGGCTTCACTTTTGTACTGCTAGACATTTACATAAAGATTCAGCATGGAGTAGCCAGGGGAATCAACAAGGAGAGGAGCACAAAATGTATCAGTAACAGTAGTAGTGAATGTTTTTCAGTTTAATTGACTTTAAATGAGTATTTCTAAATTTCTTTCTCCTTGCCTTCAGGTCACTAATGGTAGTGTCAAAACTAGTCCCTAACAGCATGCCTTATATTTTTCTCTGTAAATGGCATGAAATGTAAGTCTATTGTGATAGTACTTTAAACATTCTTGTTATTGCTGCCTCTGGTGATAAAGCAAAATGTGGAAGTATGGCAGCTTCTTAAAATTTATTTGTCAGGCTGTTGCATCTTTAGATCAGACCTTTGTCATTCTCTTAAGAGAACAGACATTTGTAGTTATTTAATTCAGAAGAATTCCAGGGTATCTGTAAAGCAAGCTTTCTTAGAATAGTACTTTAGAGGTAGGAAATGACTAACAAGGTTTCTTATGTTCTTTTCATGATCACAAACACACATAAGCCCTCTGCACGGATCAGCAAAGCCTTCAAACCTTGATTTGTCCTTTAACCAATACACTGTATACTTGTTTTTTGTTTTGTATCTTGCCTGAAAGAGAATACATGTTGAAACAGTCTAGTCAAATACTAAGCTTTGATGATACATCGGGTTGTATTTTTAACTTTTACCTGCTTGTTTTTTCTGTGCAGAAGGCGATCATTTAATTGCATATTTAGTATATTCACTGTACAGTGCTCTGATAGTGAACATAAAATGCCTCTTGGTCTTACCATCTCGATAAGCTAACATCTCATCAGAATTTATATCAAGATTTTGGTAAAGATAGCACAATTTTTAGTGATGTACCTGGATATAGTCATTGGTAAATCTGGTGCAGAAAACTGTTATGATGACTGCTGTTCAGTGCAGCCAGAAAATGAGACTTTGAGTCTAGTTTCCTCACAGCTTATTGCAGTGAATGTGTATAGGCAATAACCTCAATTTCCACATACTTTGGAGAGCTCCATCCATTATGGTACTCCACTTTCTTCACCATGATTCTTTGGTATGCCAGAGCGACTTTAATGCAGGACACTGGCAACTCCTTTGTGGTCTCCTTTTTGTTCATGTGGGTGAGAAAGGGAATGGGTTCTGGCTTGTTATGAACCAAGCACTCAGTGGTTGCTGGCTGAGTCTGGATGCAAATAACCCAATTCCACATGACTGTAACATCATAAGTCTCTAGCCTGAATTTCTCTCTTGGCTATCTGTTTCCATGAGATCTCCTCATCTGTGGCCCTGTCATACTCCCTCTTCAAATATTTGAGCTAGCTATTTTTTCCTGATGAAGTGATTATAATGGTCTGTTGAAAGCCACTGCATTTAGAGAAGGAGTGTGCCTTCAGTCAGGAAAGTTCCAACTAGCATCTTTTCTGGAATGTATAGGGTTTAGGTAGGAGAAACTAAACACTCTCTACTTTCTCAGAATGAAACATCTTGGACTCTCGTTGTGTTACTGGTCTCCCCTCCTTGTGCTGGGTGTCACTGTGCTCCTTTCTGGAGAGTCCTTGCTGCAAATCAGACTAGTGTCAGAAGCAAACTAAGAAAGACAAGCAGAAGGCAGAGGGAAAGCAGACTGCTTTGGAGTATTTGAGGCATGAAAGCTGCTGAAGGCGTCAGAGTGACTGAAGCATAAGGAGCTGGTTGTGTAGCTGATTCGTGTGGTGATAGTGGCAGGTTTCTCAGGGCACCTGACAGGTGTGGACACTTCTTGTTCCAAATGGGAAGAAGGTGTGTGGATCTGTGTTGCCTTCACATGAGAAAATTGTGTTGGTTAGGTTCAATCCTGTGTAACCACAGGGGTTGTGAACAGGTGTGCTGCTCATGTGATGCCATTCTCCTACCAAAGCAGCTGTAGCTACTTTCAGCAGATTTATTGGCACTTAGTATTTGTACTTCCTTTGCTGTGAAGTAACAAGAAGATTGGCTTTATTGCTTTTTAGTAAAACCTTTATTTACACATTCATCAATATATAAAGAGAGAGAAATGAAAGAAACGTACACCAAAATTTTTACAAACTTTTTGACTGGTTGTGTAGGCCAAGAGATTCACGTTACTTTTAGTTTCCTTATGTTGAAACAAGTATGTAGATTAACAGATTATCCTTTAGTGTTGCTCACTTGTACTAGGTTATACTTACACTATCTCCAGTTTTCTGTGCAGTTAGGCATTTCTCTAAGTCTTGGGTCAAAGTTGCTTCTTTTCTGAGAAGACTTTATGCTATGAAGTCATGGATAGTTCTGCTAACATTTATGACTGGCGTAACTAGTAAAGTTTTGCTATTCACTATCTACAAAGCTATGCAGAACCCGACATTTCAGACAGAACTGGTCAATGTAAAAGTGGTACATCTCTGCTCAAATTAAAAAAAGTTTAAAAATCTCCTTACTCACCCTCTAATGTGTGGAAAAATTGAAAACTTAATTTAAAAAAATACTGTTGGAGTGTGGTTTTAGTAATGGAGAGGTTCTCTGTGCTTTATCTTTTAATTAGACCTACTTAGTGTTCCCTGTAACACACTGCTAATCTGTTTTTCTGGTAAGACAAGGTCTGTTATTAGCAATTAATAAGATAAAACAATTTTGGGGTAACTTCAGTTTGGTAGTGTTTGGCCTTGACATTTGAAGTCAGTTGTCTTCCTTTAAAAATGTTGAAACTGAATTTGTTTTCATCTGTTAAATTTTGTAGAGTTTCAGTGTTTTCCACATTCAGTTCATATTTTAAAATCATTTTACTATTGAGCAGGCAATGTTTATATAATATGAATAAGAAGAAAAGGTGATTGTGCAATGAAAATAGACCTAGCTTTTGCATAATTGGGATCCATATGCAATTTTCACCTTGAGAATGCATTCCTGACATGAATTATTTTTATACTGAATGAAGACTGGCATCTATTTCTAGTCCGAGACACTGTTGTTTCTTCAAGTAAATTCTCATGGATCTGACATTTCACAACAAAAAGCAAAATTATTTTGATGATCTCAAAATTATGATTCCCTGCAGTTTTAACTTGGGTATTGCATGAAGTCTTTGTTACATGTTCTTAACTGTAGCTTTTTCTTTCATGTTTTGCATTCAAGTTGAGTTAGCACATGGCATTTTTAAAAGCTTTAGAAGAGAGGCATGATATATCTCATAGTCTCCAAAAAAGAGAGCAGAATTTTCTGTATTAATGTACTTTGTTAGGTTCCACAATGGGAAGGCTTTGTAAGGATTTCTTTCTCCAAATAACAGAAGATTTACCTCCAAAGTTAAAGTAATATACTTTACCAGGCTTCTGAAAATCAGTGTCCTATGTAGGCTGGAACCTTGCAACATACAAATTATTGCTGGATGTATGTAGCAACATACGAAGACCTTGATGTTCGAAGGTCACCTGGTAACAAATTGCTATTTCTGGACAGGGAACTTGGTTTACAAAGAAAAGTATTTTGTTACATAATAAACAGTAAACCGGTGGAACTTGTTATAGACTTTTCAAGATTTAAAGTATAATAAATTAAATGAAAGGTATGTCTTAAAGATATGAAATATGACATGATTGCCAAATATCTGTCTTCTAGAGACTGGAAGTATATGCTGATGGAAGGATCAATTAAACAGTTATGAGGTTTTTATAAACTTTTTTTGTTTTCCATTGTGTCTGTCGTTGTCCTGGAGAGCGTATAATTGGCTAGATGATATAAACCAGATTTGTGGTGTATTCTGTGACCAGGTAGTTGACAGGCTATTGCTAAGTAATGTAAAACTCTTCTTGTGTAAAAAGATGTAAAATACTTCTGCAACATACATGAATGAGAATAAAAGTTTTAAACAGTTGTCTGATTTTATAGTTGTAGAGACAGTGTCGATAGTGGTGGAAAAGGTGTGAACAGTGCTTTAGCTGTTTGCACACTTGATAACTCTGAACTATAGTCATATGCAATGAAGCCGAGAATGATTTGTATGGATGGCAGCTGTACTGTAACTTCCTAGTAATCTGAAGATCAGAGCTTCTGTTGGGCACCCTGTAAAGCCCCTATCAAATATTGTTTTTTATATGTTATTTTTAGGTTGAGTGGTGTGGTGGTATGTTTTCCCAGTGGATCATCGCTGTTTCCCCCCTGATGTGTTTGATATTACCCAAAGTTTTCTCCTCCCTCATCCAGTTGTCATTCACGCCCCAGATTCACCTGTTACCTCATTTACATAATGTCAATCCACCCTAATCCCTACCCCTTGTTCTGGAGGGTTCTGTTAGTCCTTGTTGTGCCAACCCCCTGCCTAAACTCCGGCCTGGGAATTCCCCTATTCCATGACGTCCCATGTAACCCTTTCCACTCCCATTGTCTTTCCTGTTGGTTGTCATATTTTGAACCCTTCCTTAATCTCCTCCCTGTTGTATCCCTGATTGGTTGAAGAATTTTATCCTCTCCATGTTCCTCCCCTGTTTAAAAGACTCTGGGGCTGATATTTAAAAGACTGTTAAAGACTGCACGCAGTATCTTTAACACAACATTTGAAAGATTTTAGTCTGATTGTTTCTTTTGTGCCACCAGATGGCATGGGACTACAGTCTGCTTCNGTCTGAAAATTACAAAGAACTTCCATAAAGGTAGAACTATAGTAATGACAGTTTAGAATCCAAAAAACTGGTTAGTAGCTCTTGGTAAGGGTTTAGATTGGTGTTTGGTGGTGTGTGTGGTTGGTTTTTTTTTTTTTTTTTTTTTTTTTTTTTTTTTTTTTTTTTTTTTTTTTTTTTTGTTCTTTTTTTT
>VXBR01010666.1:105695-145037 GCA_013400215.1 Cisticola juncidis
TTTTTTTTTTTTTTTTTTTATTTTTATCTTTCCAGTATTCCATCATCTGCATATTGATTTCTTTTTGTTTTCAGTTCATCAGTTTTACAAGTTTCTAGAATTTATTTTTAAACTATTGGGATTCTAGGATGTTGGTCCTACATCTCAGTTAGCTTAATCTGATTCTGTTGTCAAAATATATTTTTGTCTTCTTGGGAAGCAATAGCTGTCTGCCTGTGTTGCACTTTAAAACCTGTTACTGTTTTCAGGATGTATCAGTCGAAGAAACACAAACAAAAAGTCATGGATCAGCACTTCACACAGCCCATAAAATGTGGAGACAGACCAATAGGTTTAAAGAAATACTAAAACATATTGTCTGAAAATTACAAAGAACTTCCATAAAGNTTGTTGTGGTGTTGTGTGTTTTTTTTTTTTTTTTTTTTTTTTTTTTTTTTTTTTTTTAATTATTGCTGCAGGCTTTGCAAAGTCAAGAGAACTTGAAAGAGTGTACACATCCATTTTGAAAGAAGACCTATTTCTTTGCTACAGTTGCTGAAAAGAAAAATTCAAATATTTCAAGTGTATTACTGTCGAAAGGGAAAAAAGTGTCATGTGCAGATGTTGTTTCTAATATTATACTATAATCCCAAGAAAATAAGGCAGTGGTGCTGGGAAAAAGTCATTAAAATCATAAGTCACAGAGTAGCTGTCTAGTGACTCAATGGGAATTGTCTTGAATGTAATGGTAAAATGTAGATGCCTGGAACTGCAGCAGCTTTTGCTGTTGTGAGAGCTGCTTGCAAAAATATCTAATCATACGTTGTATATTTTGGGGTCTGAATTCAACTTCAATAATAGAAAGTGACTGGGGTTTTTGCTTCTTGTTACATTAAAGTCATTCTGAGGAAATAAAGAAATTACCATGAACTGGGAAATATCCCTAAAATCATATCAAATAATCTGGCCTTTTTGATTCTGTAAAAGCTAGCACATTCATGCCTGATAAAAAGCATCCCTCAATTAATTTGGTAGGAGTGGCTAGTACATGAGCAGTCAGTAGCATTTTGAGGTGTCTTGTTTGCTTGTGCTCTCTCCCGCATTCCAACAATACATGGATTAGATGCTGGTAAATCGCTTTGTGGGATCTTCCTTCCAAGTCGCCGTGGAAGATGTGCTGACTTCTTCAAGTCACACTGGTGTTGTTCTGCAGCCTTCTTCCTCTGGAGCTCTCTAGAATATCTACAAAATCCTTTGGCAATTGGAGATGATCTTCTGGCTGAATATGCCATCAGCTTGATCTGTCTTCTCCAGGATTTTCTTGATGATTGTAATGGTCTAATTATACAGATTATTCCTATGATCAAGTGTTAAGAGATCTCTTACCCCCATGAAGTACTTTTGTTAATTTCTCACCGGCTTTACTCTGAAAAGTGGTATTTATTGAAATATTTTACATGTATGGGAAAAACCTGAAAAGTTTACAATATCCTCTTAATCCCATCGCAATATTACTGACTTGTAAAGAAATCACTTTCTGTTTGATGTTCTGATAGATGAAAAGATCAGATTTTTGGAAATGAAAGATGTGTAAAAAGTTGAATTAAATATGATTGCTACTTGACACTGTGAGACTTTAAATAGTATCTTTGTATCATAGATGAAATCTTGTGCTGTGAATTCAAGTTCATAGAGGAAAAATGGATCTTTTGCTATTTATTTTCTCTTGTACAGAAAAGAGGAAGTTCTGTGTGTTGGGTCAATTCCTTATTAATTTCTCTTCATGTAAAATATAAAATACATATTTTCTGTGTGATCACACAGTATTGTGAAATTATGGTTTTTGTTGTTGTTGGGATTTTTTGGGGTTTGTCAAGAATTTTTCTGAGAAATAATTAAACTTTGCTTTTTTTTGTCTCTCCCCCAGGGCCAGCTTTCAATATTGCAAGAAAAAATAGATCATTTAGAACGCCTGTTGGCAGAAAATAATGAGATTATTTCGAATATACGTGATTCTGTGATCAATCTGAGTGAATCAGTGAAGGATGGACAAAAAGATTCAGAGGCTATAAACTTCAGTCAGGGATCTCTTTCTGAGCTGTTCCCTTCTGCTTCAGTTTTGCTTGCAGTTGACTCTGAGGATTGTTTGTTTGCTTCAAAAAGTGGACGCCACAGTTCAGATGTACAGGTAAGCAGTATGGCTTTCTCTCTGATTCTGCTGGAGTTTTAGCTGTCACAATGTGTTTAATTCTGAAAATGTCAAGTTGCTGCTAAAAGCTTGGTACTGAAACATAATAGAATGGTTGAAGTGACTGCTGTGTTTAACAGATGTTATGAAACTATTAATTTATATCTTCTTTAAAAGGCCTGGAAATTGAATAATGATTATGAAAAGCCAACATTTGAGAAAGCTTAGAAGTTTTTTTTTAAAAAAAACAAGGAAAACATGATGATAATTGTCCCATTAGTTCTTTGGAAACAATTTGTTTGAGAGTCTCTTTGAGTTTCCTCAACATCTTCTGTAACTGAAGAAAAATAAACTGGAAATAGTGGATAGTCTTGGTTTGAATAGATTTTACCTTTAGGGGCATATGTGTACATAAAGTATGATGGGGGGAGGGTGGGGTTAAGAATGTCCAAGAATTAGTAATTTCAAAAAAATCTTCTGTCCTGTGTTCCCTTTTGAATGTCATCTCTGTATTTCAGCATTCCTGTGTGTCTCCAGTTTGTATAGGCCCTTTAAACAGAAAGGAAGAACATATACCATGTTGACTGGTTGGCATGAACTGGGGAGGTTGAAGTTTTTAAAGTCAAACACCTCACGTTGAATTTATTTTGCTTTCTGGTGATGCTTGTGACTTCATGGACTCTCATATATTCAGTTTTAATGGAGTGATTCAGAAGCACTGAGAATGCTCTGTGAAGTTTGTGATCTGTACTGTTTTTGTGAGTCTTGTGGGAGTACTATAAATATTCATAGTACTGTAAACCAAAGATTAAATTTTGAAGTCCAGCTTTCTCATTTTAGAATTTAAAGTATTTCCATTGTAGGAGAAGGACAGTGGCCTTCAGACAAATAAATACACATATGAGAACAATTGTAACCTTTGATGTATCATGCTTAAGACCTTTAAACTCTTCAGGGATAGGCACTAACCTAATAGTTAGTCTTAATAGTCTCTCTTATAGAGAAAGAAGACTTTTTAAAGGCAATATCTGAACACCTCTTTGTATGTCTGATATGCATTAAGACTTCTGTGCAGGGAAGTGAAACATCTGGACCTGTGGTTATAGGCTTTCAAGTTAGAGGATTATTAACAGATTATTCATTGTGGAATCTGTTACTGTGTTAGGTGATGTACTTTTTTATGTGCGTTAAATATAAATTCTAGTAAATGAATTTTGAGATAAAATACATTGTCCTAAATTCTTGGGCATGTTAACCTGTTATGAATAGAAGGTAAAACATATGTTTTAAAACAGCTCTGTTTTTTTTGGTTCACAAGTGCAGAATATAAGAACATACACCTCCTATCACCCAATGTACCTACTGCCTACGTAAGGGGAGGCTGTCGTAGCTAAACTGCTTTTGGATAATTTTCTTTACTTTTAAGTTCCCCTACTCTCACTTTCCCTTCTTCCTCATGCAGGAAGGGAGGGCTTTAATGTTCTCTGTGTCATTGCTTTGCACGCTCTGCAGGTTATTCACTGCTGTCATTAAGTCACTTTAATATTGCTTCTGTATACAGTTAGTTTTCCATCCTGTGAGTCTGAACTGCATTTCAGTTATGAAATCTAAGACCTTGGCTTTAGCAGAATTCCTTTAGCACTACATTAATGAGCTGATCTAAATCACTGATTTAAATAGTAAAATTAAAAACAGTTTTACAGTTTAATACTTTACCAACCCTAATATATTCTGTGTGCTCATTTAATTTATTTGAGACATTTTCAATTATTGTTTTGAGCACTTTTTGAAAGAATATGTGTTAATTGCTGCTTTTTGTAAACATTTACTTAAACCCACAGATTTTTACATTACCTTTCCCAAGTTTGTCTCTCAGGTGGGTGTATGAAAGCAAGAGCTAATATAGGTGAGATTAAGTGTTTGGATAAAAAATAATTTTACAGAATGAAGGCAGAAAAGTCTTCACTGAATAAATCATGGAAGTTGACTATAGTCTCCCATAATACAGAAATCATTGTAAAAAGCTATTAAAATATGGATTTAAAAACCATGTGATGGTGCAGTGAGAAATATTGCTGGATTTGCTATTCAAATACATGTATTTCATAAAATAGAAAAACCAAGTTGCTAACATCATGAGATCAAGAAATTCTTATACAGGACAGCTGAAGGATGTTTTTTTCATTGAGGAATTATAAATTGAGAAATTGTTTATTTGCTACTTGTACTGTTTGTAAATAGGTAGAAAACTGTAATAGAACTGGAAACTGAAAATGAGGCTGACTTGAGAATTGAAGTCAAGTAAAAGACTAATGTGTACTCTTTCCCCAAAAAATAAATAACAGCGACAGGTAATGAAACCACAAAAACTGAAGATGACTGCATTAAATATGGATATGATCTGATGCTTTTTCAGTTTAGTAGTTTCAGAAGTATCTGGCATTTGTGCTCAGAGAAGATGGAATTCTCAATAGCCATCATGCTGAGCTGGAAGGTCTTTTAAATAATACAGTAAGGTGTCTCCTGTCTTGTCCATTTCAACTACTGAAGCATCTAACATTAGGCTTAGTAATGCTACTCTTTGAAAATGAGACATGAATCACTCTTTGAAAAGGTGGCTTGAAGAGGCGCAATATATGCTTTGATTTCTTCTGAGCAGTAGTTTAGTATTCACTGTTAGGATGTTATGATGTTTTCATGAGATTTATATAATTTCAGCAGTTTGAGCCCTTCAGTGTAGAGAAAGAATAAGCCCACATAGAAAAAAGACAACTGGTAACCTTCCCGATGTTTTAATAAAAAGCTTGTAGCAACATGGCTATCTTCTGATGCAGCCACTATGAAGACAGGCAGCATCCTTTTTGAATTTCTGTCTACTGTTTTTATAAAGGGCTTTATTACTATATTAGTACTTTATACTTAGATGTGAATCTAAAATATCTCCATGAAACACTTTCTTCAACCTCTTTTGCTTTTCATTGACTGACTTGGAATTTATTCTTCACTTGTGTGAGTGATGATGCAGTTTGTAATTAATCCTTTGCACAATTTCTATTTAGGATGGTGTTGTATGAAAGAGAAAAAGATTTAACTTCTGTATTTTCAATGTATTTTCATAAGTGGAGGGATTTCAGCCTAGTGTGGATTTAGTTGATTACAGTGGAAGTTTTTGATTTTTTTTTCTTGTCTCTTTTTTAAAAACTGATTTTAATTAACCTTTGAATCACAAAATGACTGAATGGTTGAGGTTGCCAGGAAAGTATCAGTGTCATCTGGTCCAACCACCTGCTCAAGCAGGGCCACCAAGAATCAGATGCCCAGGATTATGTCCAGATGACTTTTCAGTATGTCCAGGGATGGTGACTGCACAGCCTGACTGAGCAACCTGTGCCAGTGCTTGATCACTCTCATAGGGAAAAAGCTTTTCCTGATATTCAGGAGGAACCTTCAGTGTGTTCCTATTCACCTCTGATTCTCTCTCTAGGCACCACTGGAAAGAGACTGGCTCCACCTCCTCTGCACTCTCTGCCTTTGGTTTCCTGGGTGCTCCTTCTTGTCATTCTTGAATGTTGCTTTCCTTAAGTCTCTTGGGCACTTCTCCTAATCACCATGATCATTCAAAACTTTTTAAGCATGGCCTTGCAGTGACAACAGCCAGCACTCATGGGTGCATCCCACCAGGGCCCAAGGACTTGGATATATCCAATTGGTTTAGGTATTCCCTGAGCTGGCTCTGTTTCAAGAAGGATATCTTCCTCAGACCAGTTCTCTCCTCTTGATTCCTGAAGGCTGATCTTGTGAGTAAGGACTGAGGCAAAGAAGGCATTCAGTACTCAGCTTTTTCCATGTCCAGTGTTGCCAGATCCTCTCCCCCATTCAGCAGTAGATCCTGACCTTCCTTTAGTCACCTACCTTCTTACAGAAGCTTTCTTAACATCTTCTCTAGGTGCTCAGACAATGTTTCTGTATACCTCCCAGTATTAGATTTGTTTGACCAGGTTTTTCGGGGGGTGGAGCCTATTGGTGGGGGGGCTATAAGTCCTCTTTGAGAAGTTGCTGGAAGCTTCCCCCATGTCTGACAGCCAGAGTCTCCAAGAGAGATCCTCTTGCCAAGGCTGGGCCAATCACTTGGTAGTAACACCACAAGGATAATAGATTTAAGATGGAGGGGAAAAATGATACTGTATAGAAGTAATTGTGGCCAGAAAAGAGAAGAGCGAGAGTATGTGAGAGAAGCAGCTCTGCAGACACCTGGGTCACTGGAGAAGGAGGGGCAGGAGATGTTCTAGCTGCCAGAGCTAAAACTCGCCTGCAGCCTGTGGTGAAGCCCCTGTGGTGAAGCCCCTGTGCCCCTGCAGCCCGTGGAGATCCATGGGGATGCAGAGATCCCCCTGCAGCCCATGGAGGACCCCAACTGGAGCAGGGAGATGGCCAAGAAAGGCTGCGATGCCATGGGAAGCCCATGCTGGAGCAGGCTCCAGGCAAATCCTAAGGGCCTGTGGGGCGAGGGACTCATACTGGAGCAGATTTTCTGGAAGGACTTTGACTCTGTGGGGAACCCAAGCTGGAGCAGTTTGTTCCTGAAGCACTGCACCCTGTGCTGGAGGAATTCATGAAGAACTGTAGCTTATGGGAAGGATGGACTCATGAGGAAAAATTGTTGGGAAACTGTTTCCCATGGGAGGAGTTCCACACAGCAGCACAGGAAGGACTCATCTCTGTGGAAAAAGTGGATGGAGAAACAACATGTGGTGAACTGACTATAACCCCCCTTCCCCATCTCCCTTCACCACTAAGGTAGGGTAGAGAATTGAGATAAAGTTAATCCTGGGAAGCAAGGAAGGCTGGGGGGGGGAAGGGGTTTTTAAGATTTGTTTTACATCTCATTATTGTACTTTGCTTTTGATTAGTAATAAATTCAACTAATTTCCATAAGTCAAGTCTGGTTTTCCCATGGTGATAATCAGTGAATGATCACTCCTTGCCCTTACCTCAACTCATGAGCCTTTCATTATATTTTCTCTCCCCTGCCCAGTTGCAGAGGGGACTGACAGAGGGCATTGGTGAGTACTTCAGATCCAGTTAGGGTCAATCCGCCACACTCCCCAGTTACCTGTCTCTGTCTTCACCCTCTGTAGGCTTCTTTTTTGGTGTCTTGAGTTTTGCCTGGAGTTCCTTGTTCACCCATGTAGGCCTACTGACATTTTTGCCAGAATTCTTACTTGTTGGAATGGACTTCTCTTCCATTTGGAAGGTCATCATTATTACCAGAGATTACCAGTTTTCTTGGACCCCCTTTTCCATCCACAGCCTTATGCTGTGGGATCTTGCCAGCAAATTGTCCACAGGCTGGGCTTCTGAAGACCATGGCTGTGATCTTGTATTTTGTCCCCCTTTCTCCTCTCAGGGTCCTGAACTCTAGTCTTATGGTCACTGCCAGTAGTGCCATTGAACTTCACAGCCCTGAAGAGTCCCTCACTGATGGCAAGTAAGAGGTCCAGCAGAACACCTTTCCTCACTGCCTTCTTTGTCCCTTGGATTACGAATATGCCACTGCTGTGCTCCAGGAACCTTCTGGATGATTTACACACAACTGTGTTTTATGCTGAGCACATAACAGGGTCATTGAAATTCCCCATGACGACTAGGCCCTGCAAATGTCTTTTGAGGGTGTCCTCCATTTTTTATGCCTGATCAGGTGGCCTGTTGCAGACATTGACTACACTGTCACCCGCACTGGCCTGCTTTGTAGTCCTTGCCCATAAGTTCTCTGTTGGCTTCTTATCCTTAAAATTATTGAATCTAAGAAAATCAAGTGTGCTTATTAATTTGGCAGTGCTGTGTCCATCACTAAACCATGTCCCTAAGCTCCAAAGCTACATGCTTTTCTGTACACTTCCAGGGATGGTCATTCTGCCCTTTCTGTGGGCAGCTTGTGCCTATGCTCGACCACTCTTTCCCTGAAGATTGTTTTCCTAATCTTCAATATAAATGTCCATTGGCACAGCTTGAGGCTGTTTCTTCTTGTCCCGTTTGTTACCTGGGAGCAGAGTCTTGACTCCCACCTGCTACACCCTCCTGTCAAGGAGCTGTAGAGAGCAGTAAGGTGCCCCCTGAGCCTCCTTTTCTCTAGGGTGAACACCCCCATCTTCCTCAGGTTCTCCACCCTGGATGTTTGCTCCAGACCCTTTTCCAACTCTGTTCCCTTCTCCAGACACACTCCAGCACCTCAATGTCCTTCTTGCAGTAGGAGGCCCCCAAACTGGATTTGAGGTGTCTCATCAGTGCCCAGTACAGAGGGACAATCACCTCCCTCATTGTGCTGGCCACACTGTCTCTGATATAGGCCAGGAGGCCTTCAGAGCGGCACCCCAGCATGCTTATTTCCCAGAAAGGATTTTGGATATTTCTGTGTGATTGTAGGTACTCCCTTGCTTACCCTGTTTTATTGATTTCTTATATTGTATCTTTTAAAAAAATCCTTCCATGTGACATCATTCCTGACCACTACTCCCCGACAGGGCTGCTGTTGATTCACTCTGTCCCCTTTTATTCTTAGCCAGAAGCAGTCCTCAGTAGTTCAGCTGTCTTCCTGGCAAAGGTGCCTCTGATGCTCTTAGGTGGATCTCATCTCTCCCCAGCAGATGCAGACCTGAAAACAAGGCCAGCAAACCCCAAACTCCAAGCACCAACTCCAAGGCCAATTATTGATCTATACTAACAGTGTCCTCCCCTCACACTCCTACCCCCCCCTCACTGTTGAATAAAAGAGGATACCACCTGTGGCCTTGATTACCTACAGAAGTCTACAGTCAGTTTTGATGCGGTCTGTGTTCTCTCTGGCAGTATTACTGTGCTGGTTTTGCACTGATTGAAGAAAGCTGTGGCAAAAACCAGTTAGTGACTGGTTTTGAATGTTAACTGCTTGATCAACCAATTAACTATGGGATACGCCTCTGGGCTACACCGGAGGATTCCGGGAAAACACTTTTTCCTTATCTGGGAAAGGATAATGAGCAGCCTTGGCTTCCTCCTTGCCCTGCCCTTCGAGGGGGGCCTACTGGGCCCTGGGTTGCGGCTGGGCCTGATGAGAGCCAGGCAGGTGGAGGGGAGGAGAGTATTCCCTGTCGGCCAGACGGGCCGAGTGAGTGCCCTGCAGCAGCCAGAACCACGATCCTGGCCCTTCAGTGCGGCCTTACCCTGCCAGAGCCATCGTGCCCTCTTGCAGACCTGGGAGAATGTTAACTCTTTCCTTGCACAGGTGAAACTTGCAAAGCACCAACCTTTCTCCGAGTGAGAGAAAAGCCAGACTGGGCCACATTGTCTCTTTAGACAATATGAAGACATCAAAGTCGGTAAAGGAAGAGTTACATCTTAGATGGAAGAGATGAGACGATGCCTTGGTTTTAGACTGAAAGTCTTTTGTGAGCTATGGTAATAGACTGTAATATGCTAGAATATCCCTTTAAATCATGGAAAAAATATGCACTGGGGAGATGATGAGAGTATTCAAGTTGTAGACATAAACGAAGATATTTGTGAAGGACTAAGTAAATATTGAAGTAACTGTGATCTTATGAGATGCTTGAACAGGGAGAGATGAGATGAAGATCTGCCCCTGGAAAGAGAAAAAATCCCTGGTCCTAGAGATGAAGAAAAACCTTTGCTTTTGGAATAATTTATCTTTAAAATGATACTCCATGGTATGCATGACCCATATTGCAGCAATGGGAAGGCTGTGATATGGGAGGGACTTCACAAATGCAGATTCTTGGGTGGCTGCTTTTGTAAGAGTTAAAAGCACAAGCAGACTGTTCTTTCTTGTGCAAAGGTCCATGGCAGACTAAAAGAGACTTTTCTCTCTAAATGAACTGATAAAAGACTATTTTATACATGGTAAACTGACCTAGAGTTCCCGATTTTGTCTCTATATGTTGTCTGTGAGAAGGCAAATGAAACTTGAGGGGAGACGGGAAGTATTTTGAAGGTTTTATTCTGATTCTTATTAATTTTTTCTGTCTTGTAGTTTTGGTAATAAATCTATCTTTAGCCATTTTTAAGTTTCGAACCTGCTTTGCTTTTCTCCTAATCCTATCTCACAGTAGAAAAACAGTAAATAATTCTAGTAGACACTGAAACCACTACACCAATTTTTGAAACAGACATTGGTGCACATCAAACCACTACAACATGGAAGCCCAAGGAATAGTAGCCATTGAGTTGGACAAGCTTCAACAGGTCCTCTACAATATCCAGGATTTAGGCCTTTGCAAGGCAGCAAACACCTCTAGATTATTGGTGGTGAGGTCATTGAAGCAGTTATTTCAGACAACTATTGATAAGGATTCCAACACCTATTTCCTGAATTGCAGTTTCTGAGCTGACATGACATAGTCATGACATAGTCATGTCAGCTTGGTTTGAAATAGCTGTAAAGTTGTAGATTTCAGGGGAAGAACTATGAATGTTATGAGTGTAAAAATTAGTATCTTTAAGAGTGCAGAAAATTGCTTATTAAATTCAGACTCCGTCCATAAGAAAAACTCATAAGAATGTGTGAAATTCTATGAATTACTGCTTTTTAATCAAATAACATTTTCTTGATTGAAATGTCCAAAGAGTTTGTCAGTATTAAGGCCATTCATTGTTCAAATTTACAAAGTATGCACTTATATTTCAGAACATTGTATTGCAGAGAAAAAATACTTCAAAAAGTTCTTCAAACTCAGATTTTAGAAAATACCATATGTAGAAAATAGGTAATTATAAAACATCTGTATTATCTATTGTATATTATGAATTATATCTATTGCATATACATATGTATTATTTATTCTTTGTATAACATATAAATTAGCCTAATAGTATATTTAGAAGATATGCTATTAGGCTGGCCAGCATAACCCTTATTTGGGCCCTTCAAGCTGACAGTACAGAATGCTCAGATCCTCAAGTATTGCACCTGTGTTTTCCACTAATCAATATTGTCCAAAGATTGAAGCAATACTGATGTAACAAGATCATCTCATACATGCCATAGATGTCAGGTGTACAAGGAGTCTCTTACAGGTTGTAGATATTTAGTGCACACTGCAGGCCCAGCTGAGGCTCTGCTGGATGCAGGATTACTGTGTTGTATCCCCTTCTTACATTACTTAGTTTCCCTTAAACTTTAAGCTAAAGGCCTGTGGTGGATTGACCTTTTCTGGCTGTCAGATTCCAACCGATCCAAGGTCAAACCACTGCTCTTCCTGTAATCACCAAAATCTGGATCTTGAGGATTAAGGAATAAAGAGTGGTGATGGCGAAAACTTGGACTGAACATTGCCAGAGTGAAATAACTGTGAGGATTCTTTTATTGTTCTTATGAGGTGAAAGGACAAGCAGTGCAGGTTTACCTTATATGTGGGTGTGTGTAAAAATTTCCACTTTCTCAGGATTTTTATGTCATTTTGATTTTAGTATGGGAGATTTTTTTTAATGTAAGTGAAGTTTGTGAAGAATATCTGATGAATATATATTTCATTGACTGTTGTTAAGTAAGTATTTCACAGAGGTAAAGGTGGAATGCTCTGGGTGCAGATGTCTGGGTGTTGGCAGTGAGGGTCTCCAGTGTCTGTGAGTAGAGGCCAGTCCTGCCCTGTGCCAGACACAGCTCCAGACCCACCATGGGATACAGCCTCCATCAACAAAGCATGTCAGTAGCTCTGGCAGAATGGGTGTTAAGAAAGGGTAAAATGCTGCCTGTCAGTGTGGTACAAGGCTATAAAAGGGGGAGAAACCATCCTGTGACACCATGGTCCTTGATTAAAGAAGCAGAGAAGGCATTCTAGTCTGGAGCAGTTTGGGAAGACCACAGTGGAGCAAGTGTCTCCCTGAAACCTGTGCAGGACCTCTTGCCAGAGTAGGCAAATATTTTCAGGAGGAGCTGGAACCTGTGGTGGAGCCTTACTGGAGGAGTTCTTGCTGTGCTGTGGCTTGTGTCTCCCATGCTGGAGCAGGCAAAAAAATGTGAGAAGGAGAGAATGACAGAGAGGAAACGTTATATCTCTCACTATCCAAATCTATTTTAACTGGCAACAGATTAATTTAGTGTTCCCAAAGTCAGGTCTGGCTTTTTTCTGTGATGAAAATTGGTAAGTGACCTCCCTGTTTTTATCTTTACCCGTAATACATTATATTTCTCCCCATGTTCTGTTTATGAGGAAAAATGAGGGATCAGCTGGGTGGAGGCCAGATTGCAAGGCCTTAATTTCTTTAGTCAGATATTTGTTTCAGATGTCTGTAGTTTTTTTAAGTTTTCCTAGCAGGACAGAAAACACCTTACCACTGGGAAGGTTTAACTCTTGTGATGTTGATGTAGTGAATGACTGCTATAGGAATCCTTTTTGTGTGTAGATGAATTGGTTTTTTTAGAAAGTTTGTCAGGTGTCCAATTGTATTCTAATGTGGGTTTGGAACTGATTAAAGCTTAGTTATTAAACTAGAATGTCAGCAATTGCTTGTCTGATGTCAAGTCATATTTGTATCTTGTTTTCTTTCTTAAAAGCAAACCAGAGCCTTACAAAAAAATTCCTTGAATCTCATATTAGTAACTCTCTTTGAAGCTATATGTTGCTCTCTAAATTTCATAGGAACGTGTTACAGTAATTCTAAAATTGTGTTATTTATCTGTAAACTTTTTATTTGCATTGACAAGTGAAATGTTTTCTTCCTTGTACAATTAGTCTACTGGGCAACAGGAAATGTACATGAAGCTTTGTTAAAGCAATTTGCTATAGTTATCAACATTTCTTGTTGATAGCTTCTTTCAGTTCTTTTTGTGAATTTGTTTGCCTCTATCTCTCTCATGCTGTCATTCTTTCTTGCTCAATTTATTTTCTTCATTTCCTGCTTTAATGTAGCAGTGTAGTGTGTTTTTCTGTATAATCCTCTTCATACCCTCCTGCCCAATGCCATTGTGAGCTGCCATAATTTTTGTGACTTAAGGCTCTTAATCCTACTGTTTATCTAATCAGTGCCATTTTCCTCAGAATAGAGCCTGCCAAATGCACCTCTTCCTGGCAACTGTGTCTTGGATGTCCTAGTGTGATATGAAACTTGCTCTCTTTTGTCAGTTTTTTACTCATTTGGCACTTCATCTCTCCCTTTGCAATGAACAAGCTGATCCATTTTAGGTGAAAACAGCTTTTTTTTAATAGAAGAACTGTTTCTATGAACTCATGTTTTATATTCCTTTAATTTTTCTTTTTTAGATGCTGGATGTCTATGACATTCTTCCTTTTGATAATCCAGATGGTGGCGTTTGGAAGCAAGGATTTGATATCACATACAATGAAAATGAATGGGACAGTGAACCACTTCAAGTTTTTGTTGTGCCTCACTCACATAATGATCCAGGTAATACGTTAGCTGCATTGATTTGAGGGTCTGGAGGCTTTTGGATTAGGAAATGCATTGCCAATTCTGTTAAGATTTTTTTTTAAGTATGCCAGTTAATATGTTAAATTTAAGTCTAGCAAGGCAGTTAAACAGATGTATGATTCAAGTGCCATTGACTTCCAATGACAACTGTTATGATACAAGTTGTATGTCTGCTGAATTTGTTAACTGGAGCAGAACTTCAGTGTTGAAATTGGAAAGTGACATGAATTTCTGGTAACCCATTCAGTTTATATATTGCTGCATTAAATGCCACCTGTTCTTATTTTGATTTTTTGGACTGTCATAGATATTTAACCCTTAGCCTGTGATAAAGAAATGTGCTTTTAGAAGATGTGACAATGGAAAATATGAAGTTTTTCACACTTGCTTTACTTTTTTGTACACATTCACAACTTATAGTGAGATAATGAAAAGTCTAGATTTATACAGAAATCTAGATATGCATAATTTCATTTCCACCCAAGTGGGTTTACAGTGTAATAAACAAAATGGAGACATGTTCCTTTATTTTGGAATGACTTCTTGGTAAAATTTACCAAAAATTGAATTATGCTGCTATACTGTACTCCTGGTACATGTACTGACCATGAGAGCCTTGACGGTTGTCAAGGAAAACCACAATTTAAGTGATATTAAATTTTACTGCTACCTCTCTAAAATTTAATTTATTGTATGAAGTACTGTGGATCTGAGTGAAAGTAGTGAAAGGTAGTTCAAACATAAATGGCTTTTATTTACACGTATATAGCATTTTCAACAAAAATGAGTGCTGGAATGTGGAATTACTATATTGTCCATTTATGATAGGTAAATGAATGCAGTATGGATATGATAAAAAATATTCAGAACTAATAATTATAGTATAAACCTAGATCTGCCTATCTATTGAACTGTCTTTGTGTGTCAACTGACGCATGAAATGACAACATGGAGGCAAGAGGTCTGCAGTGCAAGGCTGCTCCCCCAAAAGAGAGTGAACCTGTTTATTTCTTTAATTTTTATACATTTGTGGCTCTAGTTGTGGATTGGCTTCTGGGGTTACTACCCCTTCACCCCACTGCCCAGACCAGCTGTCAATCAACATTATTTCCAGGCTAGAAAATATGTAAACAAAAGACAGTTAACAGAAACAAGAAGGTTTGTTTATGTTCCAAGGCACGAGAAACTGAAAAACTACCTCCTAATATTGTGCAGAAACTAAAAAACGGACTCCATCTTATGAACAAGGCAGAAGGCTTTAGAAAAACTCAGAAAAACCAGGGCAACATCTTTGAACCTCAGTCCATTTTTTCCTCTCTGGTTGTATTCTCCTAAAATCTTCCCTAGGAAGAAGTAACTCTGTACAGCACATAATGAATCAAAGCAATCCTAAAGCAATGTACAGAACTTCTCATTCTCTTGGGACTACTAAAACAAGATGTGGAGTTTATCTGTCTCCCTTTTTTCTGCTGAAGCCATTGGGATAATTTCCTAATTGGTACAGGATTGTTGGCAGTCACTAGTTACTGGTGTCTGGTGTCACATCTGCCCTTCTGGAATGTCTTTACCTGAACTGAACAAACACACTATGCACAGTGTAGGCTGAGGTAACTTCTCAAGGACATGAGGCTTAGGAGCTTCAGGGGAATGTCCTGAGGTAAGCTGCAAAGAGATTTGCAGATAAGTTCACCAGTGTCTATTCAAGTCATGAGGTTCAGTATGGGCTAACTGTCCTGGTACATATATTTTTAATTTTTTTTCTTTAAAAAAAAATTTCATTTCTCCTGGTACTTTTTCTGCAGGTTTTAGTAATTTAATTTTGGTTTTATTTTATTTATACACCTTCTGTATCTCACTTCCAGTTTTTTTTGTTTCTTTCTCACCAGAGCAGGTAAGGAAGGAGAGCATCTGTGTGGGGCTTTGTTTCCAACTGGACTTAAACCATAGCAACAGGAAACACCTTTTGTGTATGATGAGCTTTGTCATTGGGTGCCTTAATAGGATTGGTTCATCCTGTAGTACAGGTTCTGTCTATGAAAAATTGCCAACTGAGCCTTCATTCTAAAGAATCTGAGAACTTTAAGTTCTCTGAGTTTACTGAACCGCTTCTCACATCAAGCTTATTGCTCTGCATGGGACAGACTGGATAGGGACCAATGCCAGCTGTATGAGGTTCAACAGGGTGAAATGTTGGGTCCTGCCCTTGGGTCACGACAACCCTTGCAGTACTACAGGCTGGGGCAGAGCGGCTGGAGTGCTGCCCAGTGGAAAACCTCGCAATGCTGGTCAACAGCAGCTGAACATGAGGCTGCTGTGCCCAGGTGGCCAAGAAGGCCAAGGACACCTGGCCTGTGTCAGCAGCAGTGGGGCAGCAAGAGCAGAGCAGTGTATCCAAATTAGGATAAAGATTACTAAGGTCATTCAGTGAAAAATTACTTGATCTTTATATATTTGCCATTATGCTTGACATATGATACACCGTTTCCAAAGTCAGAGAATAACAGGGTTTTTCTCTAGATCCAGAGACCCTCTCCATTGCATTCTTCTTGGTTCTTGGCTTATGTTTAAAAAGCACAACCTAACAACAAAAAACCCCCCAAAAACCCCACAAGCACTCAAGAATTCCAAACAGCCACACTCCAGCAACAACAAACAAAACAAAAGACTGGGTCCCAGAAAAAACAAAACAAAACAAACAAACTTATACCACCAAAAGCAGCAACCAAATAATCCCACTGAAAAAAAGGCAACCGAAACCACCCATCCTCCCAAACTCTCCAAAGGAGTTTGTGAGTAACTAAATGTATAAGATAGATAAACTGTAAATACTGCTCCATAACCAGAGGTAGCTTTATCAATATTTTTTCCTGATAACTTCTTGTGCTATCAGACATGGAATTTCTTTTACTTTTTCAGTAGAAATTTCCTCATTACTTAGAAAGTATGTTAGCCCTTTGTTTTTAATTTTACATATGAGTGATTCCTGTTGGTATACCTGAGTGCTCCATTTAAGGAAGTTTAATCTGATTCTATTTTTCCTTTTGAGCACTGTTCTGGCCCTCATCCAAACATAAGGATGTAGGCCATAGGGCCTACAGGGATGTGAGCATAGCTTAAGAGATGGATTTTTACAAGCATTTATTAAATTTTTCTTGGAGGGAGTCATAAATTAGATCTAGACTAAGTAGAGGTACAATACAATGAGTAAAGTACTTACAATAGGTAAGGTACTTATTCTTTCATCTCTTAGAGAAGTCTTCTCTGTAACTTTCCCTTCAATGAAAGGATCTGAAAAAATCTGTGAAGTTATGAGAGCTGCCTCCCATAATTTTGTTGCTACTTTTTTCCTAAATATGTTTTTCACAAGGACTTGCCTGAGGTCTTAATGCTAGTGTCATTCACCTTTCAGAGTTGATTTTCTTGTTGGTATCTGGTTTATGCTCCTGATTCTTCATTCTTAGTATGTAAATTCTTAATGCCTTTACAATAAAATTGTGTCTGCCTTTCACCAGCAGCAACTGAATTTAAAAAGTCTGTATCTCCTCTTGCATACAATATGAGTTTCTTTCAGCTGGTTCAAGCTTCTCAGTTAATATTCCATAGATGTAAAATGAAGTGGAACCCTGGTAAAAGTAAATAGTTCCTTCATCAAAGGTGATTGTGTGAGACTGGCAATTGTTTGCTTTTGCAACGGGTGTTGTAGAAATCTCCTGACTTGATACTGCTTTTTACGGACATTCCCGTGGAATATTTTGCAGTATGAAAAAACATGTTGACAAGCACTTGAAAGAAGGAAAATATATCTGTAACATCTGAAATCTCCTGCATAACTAATGGTTACCTTATACTCCTTTCCCACAGAGAACTAAAAGCATTGTGCAAAGAAAATGCCTTCTGGAAAAAAAAAGCTTAAGTCATCATGAACATGCAGTGTAACAATGTATGTGAAAGATGTTTAACAAGAAATAGGGTCAAGTATAACTTGACCCTATAACTTATATTAGCTACAGAAGCTTTAAATGTTCGTTAGATTTTATGTTTTCTCATCTGAAGCTACTTTAACTTTTCATATAACCAACTAGTGAGAATGTGTAGCTCAAAGGAAAAGAAAAGGCCTTGAAAAAAACTTGTCTAGGAGGTGACATCCCTGCCCATAGTGTTGAGCTAGAAATTGCATGGTCCTTTCAAATCCAAGTCACTCTCTGAATATGTGAAGCACAATCAGCAGGGAAAGTGATGGGTTCAGGTTCCACCTCCTTTTTTGGTGGGATGATTGAATCTGCTGGTGCTCATCACCAGTCTGGGCTTACTGCTTTGAATAACCATGACCTGCAAACTTGGAATCTTTGTGCTTCTCGATGCAGCAGCTAATCTGTTTATCCATTTTGGGAAATAAGTGTTGAGAGTGGGTCCCCTTCAGGCTTTCAATCACTGCAGGTACAACTGTCTTTAGTTGCTGGCAGTTGATAATGATTTGAGCACCTCAGTAGAATGTCTGATTTTGGGGGGACTTACCCAATGCAGATTAATCTTAACCCATGGAAGAAGTTCGGTTATTGTGTGAGATTATAGCTGTCATAGATAGGTGGTAATTCTGTCAGGAGCAGATTAAGGAGTGAGCATGTAACCTGCTGTGCTGGCAGAGCCCTTATGTTGGCTCTCACCTGCTTCAGCTGTGGTTTTTTGTGTCTGCCTGAAGTGGAGGGGGCAGCTGAAATGCAGAGGGGAGAGCTCTGCTCAGGGATTGCGAGATTGTCAACCAGCACAGATGGACTTGAAAGATGGGGTTTGGATAGGACCGGAGGATTGGAAAGACACGTCTCTCTTTCACTGATGTGTAATAATTTTGGTAATGACTTCTCATTAAATTATTTAAGAATTGAGACCTGTGAGCTTTCTAATGTATGCGTTTTCCAGGTAAGAGTATTTCATTGTTGAATGTGGGTTACAGACCTAGTATAAGCAGCACTTAAGTGGAATTAAAAGTGACTGAAGTAGATTTTCTCTTGCTTCTCCATCCACATGCAAGTGTATGGGCATATAGGTCAGAACTAAATACTACTTTTTAACACTTCATCAATTATCTTTAACATTGGTAACTTTTCCTTACGACCACTTACATTAATCACTTTTTATTTAAGACAGTCTCTCTCAGGAGGAAATCTCTATAGATCTCATTCAGTGTTAAGGTATAAGAGAACTTAACTATCATTTGATGCTGTTAATATACCATGGAGTTCTGCATACATTTTCTGTTGGCTAAGTCTGGATATGTTTTTCTGGTGACTTCTTAGTTTTCCTGATGTGTTTGGATCAAATATTGTTTAAACTGTTGTCTGACCCACAAAATACAAGAAATGTGCATCTCACAATTTTTTCTTGACGTGCCGAATGAGGGAAATTAGAGTTTTATTCCTGGCTTATTTCTCAGTATTTCTGTATTTGTGGAAGAGGTGCAGTTCCTTTGAAAATCAGCAAGACTGTTACAGAAAGGACACTTTTGACTGCTCATCAGTAGAAGTTTCTTTTTCATCTTAGCTATGATGGAAGTAAATTTGATATGTACAAAAGCAAAAGTAGATCTTGCATAGGACTTAAAATATAAGAAGTCTAATTATAATTTTGTTAGGACCTCACAGATCATGGCACATTTTACTTTTTGTGAAATGTGCAATCATTCAAGTTTTTAGTTATGTTTATGATACTAAGTCTGATAAATCAATTTTTTCTTGTTTTGCCTTGAGCAAAGATCTTTTGCAAGTTAAGGTATGCCATTCTAAAAGTAAACATACTGTCATACTAATTCAAGTTCAATGTGTCATCTTCTACCTAACTTATTTTATTTTGGTACATATTTTACTGGAACAAGAAGCTCATCTATCTAATTTCTTTTGAATCAGAATGAATGCTTTAAGACAGGAATGTTTCAGGCAACTTTCTTTCTCTGATTTGACTATGTGAAACAGAGAAATGAGAAACAATCTTATACTGCTTTTCGTTTAATTTTGAGATTGTCTTATAATCGAGTTTTTCAAGTTTTCTTTCACAGACTTGGCTGTGAGTCATTAACCTTGCTGAAGAGATACTTTTTTTGGTGAAATTAACACTGAAGTGTTATGTCAGAAACATCCATAAAATATTAACTTATATGTCTGTTCTGTATTTTACATCATAGAATGATGATGCAGTACTTCTAAATTAAAAAGAAAAAGTTACGTGTGTATTCTCTACTTTAAAATAAGGGACTTCTAAAAGTGCTGAATCTACAAAGGAGCTAATGCCAAATTATTTTCATGTATAATCATACTAAAATGTAAATTAAAACTTAGCTTTTGGATTTATTTCAAGTATTTGCCTTATTGTCTGTGTGTCATTGTGTCATTGCCTGTGTATAATCATTGAAACACACCTATGCCATGCTTAGTTCTTTAGAGCTCTTCTTTTAGAGTTAAGAAGTCATAGCTACATGTTCTTTTCTGTTTGTTTGTTTGGGTTTTTTGTTGTTTTGGTTTTTGGTTAATTTTTGTGGGTTTGTTTGTTTGTTTTCTTTATGAAAATTTTACTGTTGCCTTATGTGGAGCCTGGATTTAAGTAAGAACAAGGACATCCCTGCAGTTTATGATACTTCTTTAGTTCCTCAGCTATCAAAACAGTCACATAACTGTCTTCTCACAGGAACTAGTTAGCTGAGAATCAAGCATAGATGTGAAAAAAAAAAAAATTATTGATAATTTTTACTGACTTGGGTGTATGTTTTAAAGACGAAGAACTGAAGTTCCACTAATATATTTGCAAAGAGAATGCTTTTATTTTCTGGAAAGCTGTACAGTGCTAGCTGAAATTTAATGGTTTTATTTAATAGTGGCATATAATTAATTACTCAAGTTTCTTGTGTTGCAGGGAGTGTCACTGATGTGTGAATTTTAGACTCAGTGAATTAATTACGATCTTCTGAAAAGTAAATCAGGGATGCAAACTTCTATCAAAAACGCATTAATCTGGTGTATAGTGGCATAGTATTTCAGAAATTCATGACATCTGCCTCTTCATTAAAACAGGCTTCATCAGAAACAAGAATTTATTTTAAAGGCACACTTCCTCTTAAACATTGGAGGGTGACTTGTGGAAGTGAGAAATTGAAAAACCTACATTGTTTTCTTTCAACAGTTAATTTTAAACAAAAAGAGAAAAAAAATTCAAATGTAAAAGAACACTCCAGGAGCCTTGCAAGTATATGTAAGCTGTACCTAAATACTTTTGCTAGAAATGATTTATTATTCTTGTCATGATCAAATTGTTAGGTGTTTTTGCTTTAATAAAGTTACTTTTTGAACAATGCTAATTTGTCAGTTTCTGTTCTCATTTTGTCCTGAAAGTTTCCCTTTATCTCTACATCTGTGTCAACCATTTTAAGACACAAGACTGCCTTTCTTTAGTGCAAGGAGCTGATAGAGCTTCAAGAAAGATTTTGAACTTGAAAGTGTAGATAGGAATAATGGCAAATCAGTTGATTAAATGTTTCAGGATTTTTTTGCAGAGCAATGAGTTGTGCTGATGTGCAGGCATGATTCTTGAAGTCTACTGTCAAGCCAAGTAAATTTACGTTACAGTGGGCAAAAAATTGATGAAACAAACAGCTGCATAATGATGATAAATCTCATGGAGCTGAGGGGAGATAGCGAGTTTCCACACTTTTGAGGACAAGTGTGGGAGAGGGAATAAAAAGGCAAGCAGCACAGCAGTGTGTACCCTCTGTTCTTATCACATAGGCTAGCAGAAAATGAAAGTATCTGGCAAAGTCCTCAATATGTATTAAGTCAAGCCTAGCATAATAAGCCTAGCATGAGAGGCAGTACTATTTTATCTCTTCTTTACACGGTTGTGAAACATTGGAATGGTGGAGTCAGCATCCCTGGAGGTGTTAAACAAAAAACTGCACGTGGTGTTCAGTGTCATTGTATGATTTATAAGGTGGTGGTTAGTCAGAGGTTGGACTTGATAATTTCAGAGATCTTTTACAACCTCAGTGATTCTGTAATCATGTGATTTTTATGTTGACAAAGGGCTTTATGTACATTTAAACTACCAAGCGTTATTTTACTGTTAATAGCATGTTTAGTCTTGGTAATTGCAGCTTTAAACTATTGCAAATTTTCCTTGTGTAAACTGTCTTTCTATTGAAAGTTTCCTGTTCAAAATGCACCAGTAAACCTTTTCTTTCAGCCTGGTAAAAAATCCTTTGTAGATAAGCACAAGAATGAACTTGAGTTGGAGATGATTATGTTGTATTAGGGACTGAGGTGTGAAATAACACTCTAGCTAGAAACTACACATTGATTTATCCATTATTTTGTTTAGCTTTATTTATTTATTTATTTATTTAATAGTATGTCTTTATGCAGAATTAAGAGTCTCTGTAAGTCATTGGGTTTAGAGCACCAAAATTTAGGAAAGATGTGAAGGCACTGGGATGCACCCTGAGGAGGCCAGTGGAGCTGGTGGAAAGGCTGGAAGGGCTCTCCTGTGAGGTGCAGCTGGGCAGTCTGGGTTTGTCCATTTTGGAAAAAAGGAGGCTGAGGGTTGAGCTCACTGCTCTCTGCAGCTTTCTGGGGAGGTTGTTTCAGAGGCAGTTGGATAATGCTCTTAAAGACATTTTTTTTTGGTCAACCCAGAAGCAATCAAGCAATTGGACCAGATGATCATTATAGGCCCTTTTCAATGCAGAATGTTCTGTTAAATTAATAAATTAATAGATGTATGGTATTTACATTTCAGAGGGCTTTCTACTGGCTTTCAGCTAAATCTATGAATACCTGTAAAAATTTCCTAGGGCTCTGGAGTGTATACAGTTTAGTGTGTTAACCATATTACAGTCTTCCTTAGCTTAATAAACTGAGGATGTTAAAACAAAATAAACTTTCATCATAATGCTGTTCTTTCTACATCATACTCTATTCTTTTGTCATCTACTTTGACATTTAACTTGGTGTTTTATTAAGGCTGGTGTATTAAAGTTTTAAAGAATGTGTCAGAAGACTAATTTAGTGTAAATTTGCTTTTATTCCTGCAATCTAAAAATATTTTTATATAGTTGATTATGATTGTATATTTCTGTACAGGAAAATCATAGGATGGTTTTAATTTATCCTGCTTCAGTTGTGTACTAGGATGATACCATCTCTTGCAGAAGAAATTTCTGATATAAAACAATAAACAGTAGTCTAATATATGTGGATACTTTTAATTAATTATCAGTAAAATATTCCTTTGATTTCTTGAAAAAGAAATGAGAATTGAGAAAGAATAATTTGCTATGTGATCTCAATTCTTTGAGTGGAAGCATCTATTAAAAAAAAAAACCCAGACTGAAATAGGAAGAGATCAGAAAGAAATTTGATTACAAATTCAGATTATTCAACACATTTTTTAAAGTCTTTAAACTATTTCATAGTAGTAATTTACTGTCAGCTGTTTTTTGTATTAAGCTATTTCAATTCCCCAAAAGAAGGTATGTTTTAATTTTACTCTTTAAACCCTATATTAACTACTTTGACATTTTCCTCCTTTAGGACATTAGACCCCACTTGTCTATCTTGAAACTTGAATCAAAAGCAATGAGTCTTCTAGATGATAAACATTTGCAAATGGAAAAAAAAAGATCTAGAACTTTTCCTCTGAAGTGTTACAGTTGTATTTCTTTTTTGCAAATTAAAAACAGTAGCTCTGCATCTAGCTAAGAAGAATGTTTGGGGTTTTATATCGCTAAAATAAAGCATAACATAGCCTTTCTGAGTCAATAGTCAGATTTTATTAAATTATGAAATTTTTTTTAGTTAAACTTCAGAATTATTTTTTAGTAGTAAAAATTTCTGCATTTATGTAACTTCCTTGAAACAGTATAATGTAATTCCATAGCAGCCTAATCCTGCATCCTATAAGCAGAGTGGCACTTTTAGAATGCCAGTGGCTCTGCAGAACTGAATTAGTAAATCAGAGTGGAATTACTAGTATAATATTTGTCTGGAATGCAGTCTTCACATAGTGTGGAAGCTTTCACAAAATCTTAAAATATGCACATATGATAAAAGCTGGTAGGAGTAGGAATATGACACTTTACAGTAAGTAGTAAGTAGACAGACAATTTTTCAGCTATAGTTATCGGTTCTGTGAAGAAAGTTGCATATACTGTCTCATGCAAGGCATTATGAAGAAGTTGAAGAATTTTATATAAGACTGTAAAGTCTGAAAATGTAGTTAAAATTTGTTTTTCCTTTGCATCTCACTGAAGCACAATTATTTGAGTCCATGTATTCAGTTGATCAAAATTTCTACAATGCTAACTACAGAAAAACTGGAAAGTGAGAAGCCTAATAATTTCCATATGTTTATACATTTTGGAAATAAAACATGTAATCTTTGTAAAAAGAACTGCTTGGAAATTTAGCACTTCAAGCTGTCCATGGCATATAAAAGTCAGCTTTTGAAGAACAGACTTTACTTAGCTTTTTCTGGGGAGTGAGAACGAGCTAGTACTCTTTGAGACTGTTCTCTAAAGAGACTAAGAAGCCATTCTCCAGTCTTCATCTAATTTCATTCTATATTTTCTTTTTTCTAGGTTGGCTGAAGACTTTTGATGATTACTTCAGAGATCAGACACAGCATATTTTAAATAACATGGTTATAAAACTGCAAGAAGACAACCGAAGGAAATTTATATGGTCTGAGATTTCTTACTTTTCGAAATGGTGGGAAGGAATAGATAGCCAAAAGAAAGATGCTGTTAAAAGGTTTGAATACTCAACTTTTCTTCCATGTATCTTGTTTTGAGACTTTGTATATTTGACTACACTGTAAACTTGAGATTTTGCTTGTGATGCAGAATTTCTAGAATAACTAACTGCTTCAGCTCTGACTTTTTGGGCTTGGTTTGGTTGTCTCCCAGTTGTAATATAGAAATCTGCTCAGATAAGTGGAGACAAGTTACTGAGTTGCCTAAAAATTTGACTAAAAGTTCCCGTGTACAACGATGTACATGTCATTCAATTATAAAGGAATAGCAATTATAATCTTTATTTGAAACACTAAGGAATTTACAATAAAATAAATACACTCTTTCATACTAGATATTTATCTATGGTATTTTTTCCTTGTTATAACAAGGAAAAATATGTTATATATACATATATAATATAACAATAGTATATACATGTAAAATTGTTATATGTAAAGATTTTGTGAGATTTTTATTTGAATAATCTTTGAGTGTCTTTTGCATTTAAGTAAAAAGAATTTTTATAAACATGCAGCTACTTTAGTGGTAGTATGTAGTATGTACTCTACGCCCTTGCTGCCCTTAGTAATTTTTAAAATTACAAGTCAAGACAGAATGTAGAAGTAAAAGGCATAGAGACAAGGAAGCAGGCTGCTTGGATAAGCTTGCGGTATGGATCTAGTTGGAAGTTTTCAAAAAGTGGAGATTTTTTCTTATTTTTACTTGGCTTTAAGACAGCATCTGACAGTTCTTAGCTCATACTTGTGATGTCCTCCTTCTCATGACCCTCTTTGAGATGCATGTGTTGCAGTATGCATTAGGTCTGTAAGATCTTCACAGCTTCTAATGTTAGGTAAAGGTGGAAATCTTCAGATCTAGGTAAAAAACTACTTACTAAAATTTTTATGTGCAGTGGATGAGTATTATAGCAAACCTGTTCATTTTTTTGACAGAGTAAACACAGTAAATGATAGTCACTAGTGAACTATGTCTTCTCTTCAAAGGAGTCAGGTGTTGCTTAAGCTGTACTTGAGACTGAAGAAGACTTGGAGAAGCTGAACTTCTGATTTTTTTTGTTGCATGCTTTTCATTACTCTTATGGGTATTGTCTGTGATGGGACTAAGTTTTGATGAGTTCACTGTGCTTTTTCTTGAATTCATTAAACACTTCTACATTGGTGAATGATATAAGTTTTGAAACTGTAGGGACAACTTGATGCTGGGAGTGCAAACTTTATGTTCACTAAGAACAGATAGACTGAGTCATCCTGTGACCTGTTTCAAGAAGGCATTTTAATGAGGTGTTCTGAAGCCTTTATAAATACAATAAACTTCCAAGATCTATCAGCTCTCTAAAACTCAAAAAAGAAAATTAGATCAAAGATATTAGTAGTGCTTGAAATGTGCAGTGTCTAAGCATCTTGCTCAGTTGGCTTTCAGTGCTGTGGCACATATATTTTATTTTTGTAATCTGTGCAGGAAACAACCTTCTGCCTGATTTTTAAAAATATCTAATATAGCACATACAGTAGAGCTGGTTTTCATTGCATAAGGGCATTAAATACTTCAACACCTTATTTTTTCCTTGTTTGTTTAAAGAAATATAATCCAGTGATCGAAGTAGCCCTAACAGTTTAGATTTTGGAATCACATTACTAGTAAATGCTTGTTGATATACAGAAATTGATTTTGACATATGTAAGATTCTGAATATGATTTACTTATTTTTCAGGTTAATAAAAGATGGACAATTTGAAATAGTAACAGGAGGGTGGGTCATGCCTGATGAAGCTTCTTCTCATTATTTTGCTATGATTGACCAACTGATAGAAGGACACCAGTGGCTAGAAAAGAACCTTGGTATGTACATTAATCTGAAATTTAACTAGGTCAATACAAGAAATCAATAAGCAAATACTTTTAAAAAAAGTTTTATCTCTGAGATGCTTAGAAGGCTCTTTTTAATCAGCTTTCCTGAAACATTAAACCAGACCACCTACAGCAAGCTTTAGGATCAAGTGGTGTTTGCCATACCTGTTTGCAGATAAAAGTTCCTGGACAAAGTGTATTTGAACAGTTTTATGCCACAGTGTTTTGTCTTGATCAGTGTAAGACATACATATGATATTGACATAACCAAATATTAACACTAGATCATGCTGAATTTTAGATCACATATTGAGTCTAAACAATCTGTAATTACCTTTTCTGTCTTTTGAAAATCATGACAAAATTGTTAAAATTACTTAAAAATTGATACTGCTTTTACATATTTGGATCTATTCTGTCTGCTCTGTGCTCATTAGTGTCTGTTCTGTAGGGGTCTCAAAAAAATTTATACATAGCAGCAGCAGCAGTAGTAGGTATAATTGAGGAATCACTGACTGCAGTTATATTGGCTGAACTGTTGTGCTGGCTTTGGGATGTTATTTTGTCTAGTTCCATAAGAAGAGAGAAACTTTTTTATACAGAGAATATTTGTGTAATTAATTTAATAATAAATTGACATAATTTCATCCAATTAACTGAAATCATTTTGGAAAGCTGTTTCACTGTTCTTCTTAGATGCAATTTCCATAAACACAGCTTGACACAGTTGTAGGGGGAAGGGAAGACCTAATAAAAGACTAAGGCATTCCTTACTGTGTTTTTTTTCAGAAAGACAATAAAAAGGGCCAAATTAACCATGTTGATGAATTAAACAAGAGTTAGATGTAGCTTCTTTATTTCGTAGCATGAATTTCAGTGAAAAGGAAATATTAATCAACATGATTATATTGATCAACAAACATATAAATAAAAAAAAACAGTGCTGAAGCCAAAAAATTAACATTATTTAAATAACAGTGGAATTTCAACAAGCTACCACATCTATCCATCTGCATTCATTCACTTTCATTCATTTTTGTTTTTTAATTGCAACATCTGTAAACTACTTCAAATGAGAGAGATGTATATTTACTAATGATTCCAAATAAAGATGTTTAATGCAAATTTGAAACAATGCAGCAAGAAGAAGTACTATTTTAAAGTTTTTTAATTATTGGCATACCTTACTTGTAAGATATTTGATTTTTTTTGTTTGCTTGTTTAACTGTTTAATTCTAGTTTTTTTAATCCCAGGGTTCTTCAGGAGGTTTAACTGGGTATATCATCTTGGAAATGTTATCTGTAGTGCTCTCATTTGAATTATTGGAATATCTTCCTTGGATAGATAGAACTTTCTTTCCTTCCTAATTTTTTTCTTTTGGCAACAGGAGTAAAACCAAAGTCTGCATGGGCAGTTGATCCATTTGGGCACTCGCCAACAATGGCCTACCTTCTGAAGCGCACAGGATTTTCCAGTATGCTTATACAGAGAGTTCATTATTCAGTTAAAAAACATTTTGCAACACAAAAGACACTAGAATTTTTTTGGAGACAGAACTGGGGTATGTGTTCTTCCTTTATGTCAATTTATTTTGTTAACTTACAAAACAAACGGTAATAAAATAAAAGGCAAAATATGAAGAGGACTTGAATAAGTACTGTGGAAATATTTCCAGAAGAGATTTAGCTCAGTTTGTCTAGACCTAAAAATTTTAAACTTGCAGCTCTGTTAAAAAAACACCTTTAATTTAAACTTGCAATTCTGTTTAAAAAAGCACCTTTCATCTGGCTTAAATTTAGGAGATTTTTTCTTTTTTTTTCCTCTTCGAATAACAGAAGAAATGAGAATATCTGTGAATTAGGAAAGGTACTGAATTTAAAACCAGTATTATTGTCATTGTTCCTCTGATCTTCCTTTCTTTTCACTTTTATTTTTGCTTTTGACTTCTCTTGTTTTTTTCCATTCTCTCATATTCCTTGCAAGTCTAAGAAAAGAGGTGAAAAAAATTCTTCGATTTGTTTTTACTTTTTTTTTCTTCTTCCTATTCCTTTATTTCCTACTCATGGCAATAAAGTGTAGGAGGAGGAACATTTCAAATAATTCAAATATTGTGATAATGAGGCAGTGACAGCAGGGCGATTGGCTTTTGGTTTTGTTTTTTCTTTGTTTTGTTTTGATGTTTGGTTTTTTTTTTAATTGTTGTTTTAATCAAATCAAAGTATAAAAGATGTGTTTTATTACTTCTAAAACTCTGAAAATCCCAAGTTCTGTCTAGTGAAACATACCCAAAATTTGTTCCTGTCTTTCCCAATCAGCTGGTGCTTCACTAGAACATTCCAATCTTGGTTATATCTCTATTTTTACCCTCTTTATACATATAGGATACATAAAAAATAGACTCAAACTATGGACATTCAAAATAAGAAATTGTCTTGATGTGGTGTCTCTCCAGTACAATCCTTGACTGAGGATGTGAAAATGATTTATGTTTGGCAAATCTGAGAGGTTTATTTTAAAGTTTTACTCTATTTAATTCCAGATTTGGGATCCAGTACAGATATTCTTTGTCATATGATGCCTTTCTATAGCTATGATATTCCTCATACCTGTGGCCCGGATCCGAAAATCTGCTGCCAGTTTGATTTCAAACGGCTTCCTGGTGGAAGAGTAAGTTGCCCTTGGAGAGTCCCACCAGAGGCTATTCATGCTGGGAATGTTCAACACAGGTACAGTTTTTACATATTCCTCAAGGGAATAACCTAAATAAAAATGCAATTTTGCTGGTCAAAGTTGACATCTGGCATAGCTTGGTGAATTTAGCAACTCAGATCCACTAAGTTCACTGCCACCATTGTGGGGTGGGGAAGAGAATCCGAATAGTAAAATGAGAAAACTCATGGGCTGAGATGCAGGAGAGGCCTTGACTCAAGGCCTTTTGTTATTTCTGAGCAAGCCTTGCTCAGAAAGAACAAAATCATCTCTCTGTTGTCAACCTGTCATCAGAGCAAATCCAGATCACAACACCATACTGGCCACTGTGCCTCTACCCCAGCAAAAACCAGTACAAGTTTTTAAAATAAGCTTGTCATGGGTAAACAATACCTTTTGCATAGTCTAGTGTTTGCTTCTTAGTTGGCAACATAACTGCTGCTAAAATTAGAGGAAAAGTTATAGTTAAGAAAGGGGCATTTATAAAATTTTCTGTTCATGATATGTGAGTCAATCTTTGAGTGATAGAACATAGTCATCTGCTTGGACTCATGTTACTAGTTTACTATGGTATTTGTGAATTTAATGAACAGTGGTCTGTTCCCTGCAAGTGGAACACTTCAGGGGCAACACGATGTGCTGTAGTGTGCTGGAACTACAAACAGTGGGATATTTCCCATTGGTATATCCTTGAAAAACTTGGCAATTTGTGGTTCAAGTTTCCTGAAGTGTAATTCTTAAGTTAATCTGATTCCTGTTTCTTTGTGCCCAGGGTGAAAATTCTGTTTCTTTGTGTCCAGGCTATAAATTCTTATTAACCTCAGTTGTAGTTTTCAAATAGAAACCCTGAGTTGTTTTTCCACAGTTTAGAATCAAATTTACAGTTCTACAAAACTGCTTCTCAATTTTTGGGTTGCAGGGGTGGGGGGTGGAGGTAGGGAGTTAGGGAGGGAGAGTAAAGGAAGAAAAAAAGAAAAAAAAAAAGAAAAAAAAAAAAAGGGAAGTCAGTAAGTTAAACTTAGTAAGATAAACAAAAGTTTTTTCCAGAAAATGGTTGTATTCTATGGTCCTGTTGCTATCTTCAGGCTTCAGACTATACCAGGTTTCTGGAGTTAAAAGCTGAGGTGTTTATAAATTTTGCAAATGCTGAGTGTAACAAGTGTCTTAAGGAGAGCAGGGTGGCTTTTTGACCCTCAATGCTCAAGTTTTAAAGTGATGATGTGATGATGCTGCACTGCTTGTCTACATGTCAAGTATGCATCACTTTTTTTCTGAGTTAAAATTCTGACAAGCATCATGAAAACTTCACTTAAAATTCAGTTACAAAATAGTACTGAAAATAAAGCCAAAATCTAACAGAATGCATTACAACTGCTGTATTTAAAAGCAGAAATTGGAATAATGATAAGAAAAAGGTGTTTTGTTAAAGTAGATGAAAGAAATGGTGAGAAGAGAAAAGTAGAAACATTGTGGCATACCCAGTGCCTATTGCATGTGAAGTAAAATTCATTTGTCATTAAATCAAAGTTGTAAAAAAGAGAATATGTCAAAAAAGAAATTTATAGTCAAAAATTTTGACTATAAATCTCAATTAGCTTAGACAAATATTTAGAGAGTAGCAACAGCTAATTTAACAAATATGTGAAACATAGAGGCTATAAATATAATTTAGAGTGTCTGCTTGAAATAGTCTTTTTAAGAATCTTGGTTTTAAATTATTCTTAATCCCTGCACTTCCTAGATGCAACCTTTGCATAACATCTAAATTAGATCTTGTAAAAGAAATGTTTTCACATGTCAAAGGATATTAAAGAATAAGGTAAATGGGGCAGGGATGTAGTGAATATGTGATCAATTTGAAGTGATTATTGACTCAATATGGTCTCTGAAACTTAATATTTGCATCAGCTTTATTTAGATGAAAGCAGTTTTGGTCTAACAGGAAGTTGAAACATCAGTATGCTTTATTATACCTATGGGAAAAATAAAACACATGGTCTTTGAGTTGGAAGCCTGGATTATTTACCACTCGTTTATTGTCTACTTTCAAATAAGCCCACTAAAGCACAGGAAGTAATGTTTTGATGGAGAATGCTAAAACATCAGGTGTATTTTTTTTAAAGTTGGAATATTGTAGAAAACCAAAAACGTTATTGATCTGACCTCTGTAATAACATGTTTTACGGTTGTTATGATGAAATGTATGAGTTCCAGAACTGAAAAATCTATCTTTATATCATAAATTTTCCAAGGTTATAGGTTTGCAGCACACTAATTAATCTACTTCTTATCTCTGATTGCTTTAAGACTAGAAAAATAAAGGACATTCATGGATTTGAAAAAAGTTTTTTAATTTAGAGACCAGGTTTAGGTCAGACCACTGACCTTTTTTCAATTCCTAAGCTACAACAAAATTATTAAAACCCAGATCTTGAATACTCAGCTGGGATTATTGCTTTTGATTTCAATACTATTATGGCCTTACATTTATGTTAAGGAGATGCTGAATTGAAAACTTCTGGCTAGTAGTTGTTGGATTTTTCATTTCCTTGCCACTTAAGTTGTGACCTGGTAAGAAGGAATGAAGCAACAACCTAACTGAAAATCTGTACATGTTTAATTGCACTTAGTAACAGCTTAGGTTATAAACCCTACTATTTCACTTGCCCTGATCTGCAGCTGCATCTTTATCTATATGTTTGAATGCTGAGGTGTGAAGTTTTTCACACTAGGAAGAAAAAACAGCTGTTGTGTTTTTTTTGGTGTGGGTTTTTTGGGGAGGAGGAAGGGATAGGTTTTTTTGGTTGTTTATTTTGTGTTTTTTTTTTCCTTGAATGGAAGTGGTTGTTAGCAGAAGCACAGTTTGTTTCAGTATCTCTCTTTCTCCCAACCACGAAATAGGAGAGAGTCTTTACTGCAAGTTACGTGCTTCAGAGAAGAAATAGAGAATGGAATTACCTTTTCACCAGCTACTGTTCAAAAGCCCAGTTTTGCCCTTCAGCTTTGTTATCTTTAGAGTCACATTGTATAGTCATGTGGTGATTAATGTTTGTGATTGCCTACCTTAGGTGGCTATCGCTCCTCTTCTATTAATATAGGAAGGGTCAAAACCTGCCATGTATGTTGGTTTGGTATTTATTTACTCAAATACTTACTTGGTTTTTGCATTAAAAGAATTTGTATTAAAAAAAGATTTTATTTGTGAAAGGTCTCAAGCATTCAGTGATAGTCTGAAAGCTTGAAAACAAAAGGTTTATCATGGCTGGTCTCCTGAGTGGTTTTCAGATTTTCATTCAAGCGGTCAGGATAAACATATCAAAATGCATCTAATTCTGTTTCACTGGAGAAGAATAAAGGGGAAAAATTCAGTGGAATCTTTTTTTTTTTTTTCTCCAGAGGTATTTTCTTGTCTTCACTGTGCTTTGGAGCTTTCTGCTGGCACATTCACACTCCTGTATGAATTAATAATTTAGGAAGTTACTTGAGAGAAACTTAGAAGGTTGTATCTGAATTGATGTTCTTCAGTGTTTTTGCAATTTAAAGTGGTTTGCAGTGGACGAAGGTCTTGCTATCCCCTTGAAAACATTTAATAATCCCACAGTTATCAGAAAGGAAGAGCAGCAATACTGATGAATTTTGCAGCATAATTGGAAAGAAACCAGAGGAACACTTTAACGAGAGATGTCAAAGTCAAATATCCTGTTAGCTGTAATATGTATTTTTCAAGAGACTCAACACTAAAGTGTGATTTCAACCACAGCCTATATGTGGAAAATTTTAGTTAGACTGGCTCCTTAGAAAGAAGCATTGCCAAGTCTTGTGTTATACCAGTTGTTCTGGTGGCTGTGCGGTGAGGAACTTTTTGTGTTTAAATCTTACAGCCTATTGAAACTCATGGAAGGTATTGATTGGAAATCTGAACTATAAATCCACTATTAGACAGGGGATGGGGGGAAGCCACTAGTTGGGTAAATTTTAGTCTCATTAGAACTCTGTAAATCCTTAGGTAAAGTTAATATTGTGGTCCCTTTCTCCTTCCAGAAAACGGTCAGACCTTGTGTTTATACAGTACTTCTGCAATCAGATAAATAACTAAGCCCTGACATCCTGTTCAAAGAAATAGGGTTTTCAAATATATTAGACAAGAATTTCTGCATAAATGTTTATATACCAATTCTTCAAGAGTGTGAGTTGAGAGGTGATTTTGCTAGATCATCTATTGAAAAGACATGAAGAAATAAAAGAACTTCATTAGAATCTGATTTTCTGCCAGTTTGTCTTTAAAGCCTCGAAATTTGTATTTATGTTTTCTTAAATATGTTACTATGATTTATATTTCCTATGAGAATTATTTACCTAATTTTAATTAGAGGGTATCAGCATCTGAAGATGCTGATAATAATTGTGGCTTGGAGGGGAACGGTTGAAAATGGACTTTTTCAATAGCCTAGATATCAGATTTGTGATTCTTAATATCTTGCTGCTGTGGAACTGAATAGTTTATCCATACTAGAATCAGCCAAGGTATAATTCTGCAGTTTTTTCTGTGTATGCATGTGTGAGTATTTTGTTTCTGGGCTATTTGGTGGTTTTTTAAGACCAAAAGCATAAAAGCAGTAGGTTTAATTTTTCAGGACTCAAACATTCAAGAGGAATGGCTCTAAGATACAAAAGAAGCTGGCTGAAGTGAGAACAATGATTTTTAGCAGCAAACTTCCTTCTTATTTTTTTTTTCCCAAGGCTGGAGTTCCTCAGAGATTAAATTGTGGGCATTTTTTCTGCCAAGGACATGAAGATATGAAGCAAAGTATCAAAAGAAGGTGCCAGAGGGGATGGGAAGAGCTTGCTTATTATTGTAAATAGGGGCTAGAGAGGATTAGGATTTTTATCTAAATATAAAGCAGGTAAACATAATTTGAACTGTAGGTTAGTTTTGGCACAAATTTATGCACAAATTGATCCAGACTGCCCTGCTGCTTGAGATGAAGCTTGATAAGCTTAGTGAAGGATTTAATTAGCATGGTGTTTGCAACAATAGTAGGTTGAATATGGTGTCCCAGTGTGGGGAACTGCATCCAGCTTTCTGTTACAAAGTGAGATAACAGAGTTTTGTATGTCTTGTTTATGGTCATCCTAATGTACAACTTGTCATTGTCTTGCCAAATGCTGACTTTCTTCCCTCTGTCTTCTTAACTGCTCTTTTTTTTCTCTCCTCAAGGGCTTGGATTATATTGGATCAATACAGGAAGAAGTCAAAACTTTTCCGTACAAAAGTTCTGTTAGCTCCACTTGGGGATGATTTCCGCTATACTGAGAGCTCAGAATGGGATCAACAGTACCAGAATTATCAAAAGCTGTTCGATTATATGAATTCTCGTCCTGAGTGGCATGTTAAGGTAACTACAACACATTTTCTGTTTTGTGGAAAAAACAGTATTTCCCAATATTCTGAGATTCTTCATGGAAAAAATAATTGTGGTTAGGTTTGGGTTTTTTTCAAATGTGGAACTTCATATATTATTTAACAGCATATTGATGTGTCTTGATAGCTTACATTTTTTTTTACCTTTACTACCTTCTCTCCCCACAAAACAAAAGCTTTGCTATTAATAGTATCAGCTTGAAAACTACAGATGGGTTCCAACTAGATTAATTTGGAGAACAGTTAGTAAGTTTGTTTTCATGGTGCGCCTGTTTTCACAGGCTTCAGGCATTGTTACTTAAAACTATTATATTTTTTTGTTAGAAGTTCAAGAAGATTCTGCTTCCTTATTTGCATCTTCTTGGTTTTATGTCCCGAAACAAACAAAAAAATCTTTTAAAGATGCCATTGCTGGCACTTGTTGTTAAATACAATAAAATCTGAGACTGACCTGGCTACAAAAGCACTGAGTATACTAACACAATAGTCAGAGGAGGTACCGCTTCAAATCAACAATTACGTGTGAGACTTAAAACACACGTTTATATGCTCTACTGTGTAAGCTGATGGCCCTAGGGACTCCTTGTACTATAGATGTTGTCTGTGTTTTGACAACTTTTCATCATCTTTCAGCATGACAATAACAAATGGAGGCCACAACTCCATTGTGTGGGTCTTGGGTTTTTTGAGTGTCACCTGAGAGTGACAAAAAGCAATTTTGCTGCTTTCAGATTTCAGCTTTTTTTTAAACCTGGCCTGGTATCTTTCATATGATTTGTGCATGTACCTGTTTTTCCTTATCTATTCTGAGACCTCCCCTGATTCTACCAACTATGCATTTGAGTAGTGCCTGTAGTATGCTATTACTTTCTTCTGACTTCTGGACTTGTATTCTGCATAAGAAAGATGATTTCTTGGGATTATGTCTTATCTGAAAACTGGATCTTATGTGTTTCTTATGGGATGTGGGTGACATAATGTATGGTGAAGGATCACTATTTCTTCGTGGAGGGACATAGAGTACTGCTCAAGATTTTTAAACCTAAAGCCCATCTTTTAAAACTTAAGCTTGCTGCTATCAGTAGCTTTACTTCTGTCAAAAAGGTATGTACTGTACAGGTAGTTACACCTTGGATACTAAGAGCAACATATTTTCTGTAGTTCTTACTAACCTGGGCTGTCTCGGGGCAAAAACTGAAGGCTCTATGTGTGAAGTTATTCTTCAAGGACCAGTGCTGTCCCCAGACCTCTGAAAGTTTCTCTTTTGAAAAGTTCTGCTTAGTCCATTCTCAAGGATTCTAGCAGTCTACTGCATGGGGTTAGGTGTGCCCATCTAGAGTCACATTAATCCTTGATTCCTTTATGGAGGTATCAGACCCTTTTTCTGGTTTCTAATACCCAGACAAAAAGACACAAAATCCTCTGGATCTGCTACTTTGTACCTAGGGTAGTTTGATCAGCTGAAACACTGTTGTCATCAGAGCATTTCTGCTTTCTTTTATTCATATACTTAAGTTTTTCTCTGTCAGTTTTCTTTTTGCTTGTTTTTTCTTTCTTAGTTGCTTGTTGCCTGTGTGTTGGAGGTGTTTTTTGTGTGTTTTTCTGGTTTGTTTTTATTATTTGTTTGAAACTGATTATCAGTTTGAAACTGATGACATTAATTTTTGAAAATACGAGTTTAAATGGAGAACTTTCACAATAGTGGGATTTCAGGGGCAATACTTATCTTTCTCTGCTTTACTGCCATTTAAAGTGGCAAGTTACTATATTATATCCACCCTACAAATACCTGGATGGTCTGAATGACTTTGAAGGGAAAGTATTGGGGTTTTTTTAAATGATTAAAAAGTGTGATTTTCTTGTAACATTGTTAGTCTGATAGTCCTTATATTCTAAGTCACTTTAAAAAAAATTTTACTAAAACTTGGTTTTCATGTTGTAAATTGTAGCATGCTACATTGTGTAGTTGTTAAAAATAATATTAGGAAAAAAGTTCCTTGATATTATCATTATCGTTTATGGTGAGGATATTTCTGGTAACATAATGTGGTCTTCTGTCTCGTTCCAGCTTCCATTATTTTTTTTTTTTTTTACTTTCATTTAAAATCCATTTTGCCATCTATGCCTTCTTTAACAACATTTCTCAGTACTAACAACATTGACATCAGTCATTTGTTTTCTCTTTTTTTGTGCCCCTGAATCTTGAGGATACCATTTGTTGACCTAGCCTGTAAAGATCGCTATTACCATACCTGAGCATTTTTAAAAATTACCAGAAAAGAATTAATTTCATTTTTACTCTCACATGTTACATCTCTAAATGCAATTTCTTTTTACAGAGTTTAAGAAGCCAGCTTCTGAAAGCAAATACTGTTTTTGTTTTTTTATTTTTTTTGATCAACAGTCATCCTTTGGGTTAAGCAAGATCTGGAGCACAAGAGAGTTAATTTTGAAAACACAGGATTAGGAGAACTATGTTTTGGTTGCATTACATTAAATTTCTTATTTAGCCCAGACACCTACTTGGGTAATATTGAGGTATTACTTAGCTTGTGTATTACAGACTTACTTGTAAGACATGAAACAACTCTTCACTTGTTTGTTGACATTTAAATATTATTTTATATATCTGTTTAAATTAAAAAAAACCCATATTTTGTGAGTTGTAGAATGGTTTTGATTGAAGGGGACCTTTAAAGCTGTCTCATCCAATTGCCCTGCAATGAGCAGAGACATCTTCAATTAGATTGCCCAGAGTCCCACCCAGTCCAGCCTTGAATGTTTCTGGAGATGGGGTATCCATAACCTCTGTGGGCACCTTGAGTGTATCACCTCCCTTATATTAAAAGTTGTCATTATATCTAGTTTGAATCTATCACTTTTAGTTTAAAACCATTACCTCTTGTTTTAGCACAAGAGGTCCAACTAAAAGCCTGTCCCCATCTTTTTTGCAAGGCCCCTCTCTGTACTGAAAGGCTGGAGTAAGGTCTCCCTAGAGCCTTGTCCTCTCCAGCCTGAACAACCACACCTCTCTCAGCTTTTTCTCATAGGGAAGGTGTTCTGTGATCACTTTTATGACTCTTCTCTGGACATGCTTCAAAACATAGGGTTTCTGCTATAAATCTGCTGGAAGAGTGGTATGTTTCTGAAATGTATATGGAACTAAGCATATTCATTCTCTTTGTATTTTCTGCATAATGAAAATGGAACTTTTTTACAGTAATTTTAACTTTCATTCAGGCCCAGTTTGGGACTTTATCTGATTACTTTGATGCTCTGCGCAAAGAAAGCAGTTTGGATGAAAAGAGCAGCAATTCATTGTTTCCTGTTTTAAGTGGAGACTTCTTCACCTATGCAGACAGAGATCATCATTACTGGAGTGGGTACTTTACGTCACGACCCTTCTACAAACACCTGGACAGAGTCTTGGAATCTTATATAAGGTAAATCCTGCCATCCAGTATATTCATAATGTGTTTCTTGACACACAGGAGGGTTGAACATGTAAGTATTTGTCACGGTTTGACCTCAGGCAGCCCCTTGCTCACGCTCCAGCAGGATCTTGAGGAGAATTGGAAGGTTTTTATATAACTGTGACTTATGTGTTGTATAAAGACTAAGACAAAAACTGAATACAAAAAAAAAAATTCATGTTAACAATCAATACAATGCATAGTCTGAAAACCTAGAGTTTTTTGTTATTTTTTTTGTTGTAGCTAATTTAAAATTGAACGCACACCCTCACTAGCATGAGGGTGTGCATGACCCATGAGTTGGGTCAAAGCTACAAAACTCATGAATTGAGACAAAGGCAGTTTAATAAAGAAAGCAAAAGCCACATATGTAATAAAAACAAAATAAGGAATTACAGCTATAGTGTGAACTTTTTTAGAGAGAAGTACAAAGGTGTGAATTTTATAAAGGTTCTCAGAGGAAGCTGAGAAATAGCCAGGAACATTGTATACCAAGTGATCTAATACTACTGTTCTGAAAACTATCTGCATCTTCTTTAAAGAAAAAAGTTGTTGCTGAATTTCGATAATGAAGTATTTAAGTTGTTCTCCCTTGTAGCAGACATAAGATGATTTAACTGTGTTATAAAGCTCTGGAAAGAAATTTAGGACAGATGGATTTCATGTATATCCTTCCTTAAGGATTACAGTTTTTTTCTGTAATGGATGCTCAGTAGTGGAACAAGCAAGAGAGGCGTGGAAAGCGGCATTTCCAAGTGAGCTTGGAAAGTAGTGTTTTGAAGGCAGATACAAGTACCTTTTGGAAGAGAAACTGTATCTAGTAGAATTTCTTCTATTTCTTCCAAGGAATCCAGTTTTTACTGTGGTAAAGTGGATAATTCATCACAGGAATCTTTAATATTCAGTGAAAAGAACAGTGTTTAATACTGCTGTTGGAGGAGACAAGATGCACAAGACAGCAGGAAAAGCAGGACAGATAGTGTTCTTATAAATTGAATTATCTAGTTAATTGTTTTTTCATAGTTTTGATTAATTTACACCAAGGATTTCCTTCAGCTTCATCATAGCATATTTTTTCAAGAACTTCTAGGTGTGGTTACTTAATTATCTGTTTTTTATTACATAGATGGCAGAAAACTTGATATGAATTTGCTTGTAGTATTTAAAACTTCACATTATTAACGAGATTCCTTAATTTAAATATTTCAGTTGCCTTTAACTTATGAAAAAGGTATAGGCAAATAATCTCTGAAGAAACACTAATCTATCAATGTTTTTATGTATTAAACTATAGTTTAAAAAAATACTTGGGAAGTTTTTAGTTTTTCATTATCCATTGTAAATAACATGTAATGGATTTGTAGAGAACAAAATGTATAGATATGTTCTCATTTTTTTAATATCAGGTTGTTGTCAATTTTGTTTTGAGAAACGATGAGAATCTTCATTAATGTCACATTAGCTATAAGAACAGCAGAAATAGGTGTTTTATTTTTTTTTTTTTTT
>VXBR01010666.1:145094-221269 GCA_013400215.1 Cisticola juncidis
TTTTTTTTTTGTATTTCAAAGGAAATACAGTAGGATCATATTTAGTCCTCAGACTTGTGATAGTTATTTCCATAGTATTTTTGATCTAACATCCATCTATCTATCTATCTATCTGGTGTATGTCCATATTTGTGAGGGAAGGAGCCATGAACAGAAGGTAAATACATGTGTGCGTGTTCTTTACCAAGGATTAATGTTTTTAAGTTCTGGCAGTACCAGAATTAAGTAGCAGTTTGCTGTTACTTAATAGCCAGGAAATAGTGTTCAGCCTCAGGGCCCAATATGAAAACTAACCATTTAAGCAAAAAAATAGTTGATTGTTTAAGGCTTTTCCTGTTTGAAAAGAGATTTTTTGGATGTTGTATAGTAAAGAAGTGTAAGAAAGGTTAAGGACTTTATAATGGAGATGGACAGTGATTTGAGACATTATTGACTTTTTAGTCTTAAGTGAGAGATGGATGAATTGAAGTAGTTTAAAATGTGTGTAGATAAAATATGTGACCAGAAATTTATTTAATGTAATGAAAAGATACAAAGAACTGTAGCATAGTTTGAGACAAATTACGGACACAATCTGATTTTATTAGTTACTGATGTAAACATGGAAAAATTACAGTAAATCTGCGAAAAAAATTGAAGTAATTTAGAAGATGAATACTACAATGATACTTCTACTTATACAGGTATATAGAAAATACTACATCTTGAGAGTTCAAAATCTCTTGGAAATATTATTTATTCATGTTAAATATAAACTGGACCTAAGTAAGGTAAGCTAGTGTAGGCATTGACAAATCAGTGAAACAAATCTTGATCTATCTGTTGTATCAGGGACAGATACTACAAATTACAACAAAGTGGAAAATTTCTGAAAACTGTATTAGGTCATCTGCAGTAGTTTGAAAGAGAGGTGAGAAAACCAAGTCTTTATACATCTTTTATTGAAAGGTATTAGATGCTTACCTATAAGCTGAAGTGTTCTCTAATATAGTGTTGCATTTCTTAGTGTCTTTCATCATTGACCATCAAAACATTTTTGTGTTTAGAAAAATATTGAGGCATGAAAGGAAAATTCTGCATCTGAGAGGCATCCCTAATAATAAAAAAGAAAATTAAAATCATTTTAGTTGTAGGGAAGGAAATTTCACCTTATTTTAAGGACTAAAATTTGTTGTGTTCTCTTCTTTATAGCTAAGTTAGGTCAGTGCTTAGCAGCTATTTTTTTTTTTTTTTTTAAGGTAAAATGCTTCTGGACAGAGTTTACTTACTAGATGAATGAGCATCTGATGCCTTCTTTCAACTAAAATATTTTCATTTTTCTTTCAAATTAAGCTGCAATAGGACTAAGTAGGAGGAATGCATAGAAGCAGGAATTTGCACTATGCAACATATAGTGATTAAAGTTAATGTAGCAATGGTAATTAAATATAGGAATTAAAACTTTTTAACACCTTGATTTTGTATGTAGTCTCTGAGCAATTACCCAATCTAAAATATCATCTTGTTCATGAAATATTGATAATATGAAAGCTGTTTAGGCTGTTACTGCACAGTGCACCTTTCAGTTTACTTGGGTATGTGGTAGCTGCAGTTTTTATATAACTGTGACTTATGTGTTGTATAAAGATTAAGACAAAAACTGAATACAAAAAAAAAAATTCATGTTAACAATCAATACAATGCATAGTCTGAAAACCTAGAGTTTTTTGTTATTTTTTTTGTTGTAGCTAATTTAAAATTGAACGCACACCCTCACTAGCAACTTGGGTAAATCAAAGAGTTATTTTCCTTTTTTAAAAAATGTATCACTTGCATGCCTAGAAGTTAATATTGCAAGAAAATATGTAGTTGTGATTTCTTTGCTTTTTATGTCATTAAGCTCTATCATCTTTGTTGCTTTAAGTACTTAAGAAAAGTTCATTAAAATCTAATACATTTTGAGAAATAATCTGACACTTTTCAGACTTGCAAAAATAGAACAGTAACATTTTAGGAGAAGATAGGAGAAAAGTTAACACATATCTTCCCAGAATTTATGCAGGTATTTTTGTCAGTCATATATCCATAATAACTGGCAATTATAGGAATTTTTTTTTTTGTAAAATAAATTAATATTCTCATAAAGTAAGTGAGAATCTAGTGGTTATATTTTAGTGCTAGGCTTTTGCAACAGATGTAGAAGAAAAAGGCTCTGCATTTTGTACAATGTAAGGTTTTTGGAATCCAGTGTTCTCTCCATTCAGGTGAATATATAGTGAGCAGGTGCATGAGATGCTTAAGTCGTTAAAAGAATTTAGTTTCCTTTAAATGCAAATTGCAGAATAGATGTTTGATAATGTACAGATAAGTATATTTATTTAAAACAAATTTATTTGATTTATAAGTTGTTTTTAGAAATGAGAATTGTCTATTTCTTGTAAGGCACTCTATCCATACTGTGAGATTTGAAGACCATGTATACTTCATGCATTTATGAGTGTGTATTTCATTTTACACTGTCATATTTTTATTTTAAATATCCATTTTTTCATCACAGAAGTCTTGCAGGAAGCTACAGTGTGAAGATAGGCTAAAATGTGCAAGAACAAGGTTTATAGAGCTCATGGGACTATTTACAGTTTATTCTTTAGATCAAATGTGTATTACTCTCTACATTTTAACCCTGTATAAATACTTGATTATTCTCTGCAATTCCAGGGCAGCTGAAATTCTCTACTCCTTGGCTTTAGTGCAGTCCAGTAAATTAGACAAGATGAGTGTATTTCCTTCTGTGGATAACTATAAATTGCTGACAGAAGCTAGGAGGAATCTTGGACTCTTCCAACACCATGATGCTATTACAGGAACAGCCAAAGATTGGGTAGTTGTGGATTATGGCACCAGGTAATTTATAAATACATAAATCTTAAATTTCCTTTTGTGTTTTTAGAACCATTTATTTCAGACATACAGATTTGATACAGCAACATACTCCATAGGAAGTGTAGAGGAGCTCTACATGAGAAATAGATTTGATCCCGCATGCTCTTCTTTTATTAAATATTTTTTAACCCTCAGAGTAAGAATTTGATGTTCAAACAAAATTTTGATATTTCAAAAGGTAGACACATTACTGAGATTTCCTCAATAACAGAATTTTTCAGCAGTAAGTAGGAGAACATTTTATATTTGTCCATCATAAGCAATGATCAAAGAAGTGCTAATTTAAGCATATATTCCATTGAAAATCTCACACCCTCTGTAGCCTACCTTTCTTAAAAGTGAAAAATCTTTTTCATTTTGAAATCTTCTACTTGTCTGTCATTGTTTATTGTTTCATCTGGGGGATCATCTGGTGTACCCTTTTCTTACCCAGAGACTGGGCAACTGAGAGGTGTTTTAAAAGCTTTTATTCCATTTTCAGCCTCATGTCAAGGGTGAGACAATACAGATGTTATAATTCACGCCATCACAATCAGAAGCTATTTCTTAATTATGATACATTATAAGAATTTCTTGACCTATCAGCTTTTACTGCACAATGCTGCTAGTGCCTTAAAGCCAACCATTTAAAATTACCCCTCATGGGTCCTACTACAATGCATCTTTCATAGTTCTATTTCTGCAAAGTATCTAGTCTTTTTTTTGCAAGGCCATCATTTGAAACTTCTTTCTAGTTCCATTTCTTTCTCAACCATATCTGTCTTAGTTCATGGAATTTCTAAATCATCATTTTTTATCTCAAAGTTTGCATACAGATACATACTATCTGAGCCTTCTATCAGGCTTTGAGAGTTCTCTACAAATCCATTTCCCACAGGAAAGTATTTCTCAATACTGAGAAATTATTCTGCTAGTGTCTTCATAGAATTTTTTTGAAGAACATTGCATGATATCCATATGTCTGTATACACACAGGCTTTAATTACGTGTTTGTTCAGAAAATTGTTTCATAAAGGAATATTATGAACTAGAAAATTTGATTAATTGAGATGATGATGGTAGACTGATAATATAGCATGTTCATTAAATAAGTAATTGTCTTAAATGCATCTAAAATACTCTTTCTTATTTAAAACTATTTCATGACAAGTATTTTAAAATTCTGTATTTTAATCTATTAAATCATAAGTATTCACAATGCACTTAGTCATGAGAGAGTAAAATAAAGGCTTTTTTCACTTTACAAATAAAATTATCCAACTCTCTATATTTAGAAATTTGTGGACATCTTGGTAATTTATATAGTTTATAGTTTCTATTTTTCATTTTTCTGATTGTTCTCTTAATCCTGTGTAAACACAGTCTTGACTTTGTAACTAGTGTTTCAGGCTTGCCTCCACTATAGAAACTGAAAATCAAATATACAGATTGCAAAGACTTTCCTTAATCTTTCATATGATTAGCATTTTGAAAAAGTACTTGGTATTGTGAGGATACACCTTTGGTAGCACAGCATATCAAAGGGGGAAATGTACCTCACTTTCAGTGTGCAAGAATTTAATCCTGAATGTTTCTGTGTTTTTCAGGCTGGTCACCCATTACAACTATTCTTCTTAATTTCATGCTGTTAAAATTTCATGATGTTAAAATTTTTATTTATTTTTCTGCAACTCATATTTTTGAGTGCTTTAATATTTTTAAATTTTGATGTTACAATATTGAATAAAACCAGTTGAAAACTAACAAAGATTATAAATGTTTTAACAGGCTTTTCCATTCAATAATGAACTTGAAGAAAGTGATAATAGACTCTGCTCATCTTCTTATCTTAAAGGACAAAAGTGCTTATAGCTATGACACAGCAACTCCATTCCTGAAGATGGTGAGCTCTATTCCTTGATTTTTTCCAAAAATGAAATGTGAACTATGTCTTTTGAATACAGTTTGAGTAGCCCTGGGAAACATAATTTGCAGCTAATATCTTCTCAGAAATTGCTGCTTATCGCTCTTCATATTAATTGAAGATATTAGAAAGTAAAAAGTGAACATGTCAGCAATCGTTGCTGAAAAAAGCCCACAGCTAAAGGAAAGGGACTTATTTTGCTTCCCTTTGTGAGTTAGATACTAAAAGCAAGTGTTCTAATTTTCTTCTGGGCAGAAATTTGTTGGTGACTTAAGTGATATATATGTGTAAGTAAATATATAATAGTATGCAGTCCTGTAATTTAGTCACTTGTAACTTAAAAAAATGTGAGAGGAAGAAAATTTCCATCCCTAACAGAAGTCTAATCTTAGTTTGCAACATTAGGTCTAGACAATACCTTGTGCTCTTTTTCCTTTGCTGAAATTATTTGAAACAGGAATGTTCAATGAAATGGCTGATAAAATCAGCAATGGATCCTCATGTATCATTTTGAGACCTATTTTACAATGAAGAACACCTTGAGGAAACACACTTGCTAATATTGCTTCCTTTCAGAATTCTTAGTTTCTTCACTTTCTGAACAAAAGTGCTGTTCTGTGATAGCTAGAAATTTTTAGGAAGTCTTCTTAAGTGCATTTATCCTGAAGAGAGACAAAATGAGTTGCTTTACTTTCTTTGTTCACAAACACAGCAAGGATAAGACAGTCTTTATGATATGATTATCTCACAATTCTGACATAATAAATATGACATACATTCTACTGGTTTAGTTGTGCCAGGTATGTCATATCTTGAACTACACTTCCAGTCATATATATACATTAAAAAAAAAGTTAAAATAGTTCTCTGTAGTTTTTATGAGTTTTATACAGAAAAATATATAATATGTATGCTGCATGTGTATGCTATGTGCTTGTGTGTCATAAATATATAATTTTTCTCCTCTTTGGAAAACAAATGTGCACTTTGATAAAATAGAAGTATTTTGAAGACACTCATGGGATGAAGGTTTCACTCCTGCTCTGAATTACATTGGAAGACATCGCAATGTTACATTTTAGTAACATTTTTGTTGTTCCCGGTCTTCATTGGTCCTTCATTAATACCACTGCATTGTAGAAGTACTAATTGCTGTTTTAACTGCATATTGCCTAGTATCATACTAACTCAATGCGCTATTATTATCACACTGAAAGCAGAAATTAAAAAGGAACTTCTTATTTCACTGAATTTATTGTGTCTATATAAAATAAAAAAAAGTGATTACAAAAGCAGATTAAGATTTATATGCATACTACATAATATCTGCAGCATATCATTAATCTAGTACCTCTGCTATGCATTGGATATAACAACAAAAGCTTTTTAATGTGGGATTTGTAGACTGCTAACAGGAGAACTTCAGGATACTTACAGAACCTTTGCAAACCTTGAGCAAGTTGGAAGTTCAAACGAGTACATTCATTTTGGAGACTGATATTTTGGTGGCTGATGGAAACTGACATCAGGAATTGCTCAGAGAAGGGCATTCAGAATGAATGTCAAGAGAGTTGAGAAAGACAAATGATGAAGACTCTTAGACTGAAAGTGGCTGTTGTTTTTGAGGGGTGAAGAAATCAAAAACACTTAGAGGAACAAAGCACAAGACCATAGCATCAGCATTCCAGCAGATAGCAGGTACAACGAGGGAAAATTTCCCTTTCCTGAAGGCAGAAAAAAAGGAAGGTGAAAATAAGGTACTATTGAAGAAGTCCAGAATTACACCACTTGCACTTTTTATTCTCTTGTTAATAATTAGTTGCACACAAAAGCATCATGTTTTTCTCCATTGGTAATGGAATAATTTATGTATTAAGTTTTACAAACTCTGCACTAGTAAACAAACAAAAAAATCACTTTAAAGGCAATCACTGAAAAATTGAAGGCATTTAAAGATCCAAGAATGACCCAATTTTGGTTGGATCATGGATGAGGTTCAAACTGTAAAAATAAAGCAGCAACCATTACACAATTCATGTACATTAGTCTTAGTTCTTTCAGTGCAGAAAGAAAATTTCAATGTAAGTGACAATTCCTGGATTTGAAAAACATGATTTTGAGGATATTTTGAGGAACAAGAACCCTGCACTTCAGTTTCGAAGTCTGTAGTGGTCACCACTGTAAGAACTGACTAGAATGCACTGTGAGTCAGCAGTTTGGCTGTTCTCTTAGGCTATGCAACAGTTTCTTGCCTCTAACTTCCCCCAGAGAAAGTGAGACCACACCACACCCCAAATTATGTTTTTTGAAATTTTTCTTTTTGTACAACATAAGGTAACAGTGAGAGCTCACAGGAGACTACACAGTGAATCCTTGTGATAAGTGCACAGGAGTGTAGTATTTCAGTGTAAATTTATAGATAGGGAAGTTTAATAAAAATATGTGATATGTATTTGCAAACTTTGAAGGAAGTTGGTGATTATAAAGTGATTCTTGTATGCAAAAATAAAAACACAGGAGTAACAATTTGATAATGGAATCTAATAAGATCTTAAAAGAAAACAAATATTTCCCAGTGAATTGGTCAGAGTGTCTTTCTTTTGTCAGTGTGATGTACTTAGTTTATTAAATTTTGTAGCTTGTCATCCTCAGTAATGTACTAAAATTAGCTTTGGTTTATGGTGTCGTTAACATGGTTTTGTACTCCAAAAATGCATATAGTAGACAAAACTCATATATTGTCCATTGAAGTGTATTCAAAAATAAATTCAAAGATGTTCTCTTGTAGGATGATGTTCAGGCTTCTCAAGATTCTTTGCCACACAAGACAGTTATAAAGCTGACATTGCAACCAAGGTAAATAATCTATTTATTACTCAGTGTCTGAGATTCTTTTAGCAATGTATGTGTTTTTACTACCCAGTAAGTACTTTTTATGCCATTTCCTTTTGTTTTTGTTTTTCAAATTTTACTCAAAATAGAGCTAAGAGTTAAAAAAATAAAGAAAATTTTAAAATTAGTCTGGGAGAGAGATTATGCTAATATTATGTCTAATTGAAAGAGGACACAGCATCACAGTATGTTAAAATGATAGGTATTTCTCACATACCACAGCTCAAGAAAGTATTCTATTTCTCTGTGCTTTTACAGCATTGTAATACTAAATAGATAGTGCTTGAGAGGAGCAATAGAAGAATCAAATTAAGCAGACCTACAGATGCCTCAGTTAACTCTGTGAGCAAATTATTAAGTTTTTATAAGGTCTAAAAATCACAATTTATTAGTATTGAATTGTCTTTAAAAATCAAGCAGAAGATAAACTAGACACTCTTCTCTCTTAACTCCAACTTTCCATTCTATTAGGAAGGGTTACTTTTCTATTTATATGTTGTAATTGTGGAGTATTCAGCTGAAACTGGCATCCTGCTATGCCCATGAACACTCAGTATCCCACCTGAAATATTGTACACATTCATTTAAAGTGGCTGATCCAAATAAAGTGAATAAGATGTCTGAGTATGAGAGCAGCTCTGTGTGTAAATCAAATTATACAAGGTTTTTGCTTACAGAAAAAAAGATCTAAGATTCATTTAAAAAGCAGTGAATGCTATTTTTGCTGGTGTTAATATTTGATTTCTCTAGTTGTTGCAAATGGCAAGTTATTAAGGCTTAATTGCCTAGTTCATGCAGGTGTCCAACTATTCAGCAGACTAACTGCTACTGTTAAAAAATATAATTAAAGCCTTTGAAAAAGTGAGTAAAGTTTAATTCTTGTGACCTTTTGGGTGAAGCAGTCCTCAGTCCTCCAGCACTAAATGAACATTATGTGTCTAGTGTATGCTTTTCTCTAGAGCATGCTTTTTTTAATAGGACTTCTCTTACTGGAGTGCTATATAGATGCTAATAGATGATCTTGAACTTGTCCAAAATAGACAGGAATTTAGGTGCCTATTTATTTAACTAAAATATTTTAGCTTTTCAAAATTATCTCCTCAGGTTTCTTCACTGGAAGAGGATTGTATATGTAGTGTGTAAGCACTTGGTTGGAGGCAAGTTATGATATAGAGTTTCTTTGCCATTTGCGGATAGCTTTATTGCCTTTGCTTTCCTTACCTAGGTTAGCTGTTCAAATTTTCCCTATGCCCCTTTCATCCCCTAATATACCTTTTGTTTGCATACAGTGTTCCACTTTTGTCTTCACATAATATGCTGAGTAAGTTTTTCCCTTTCTGGTCTTAATTAATTTCAGATATTTGCCTTTTTTCCCCCCTCTGACTTGTATATTAAATAGATATACATGACATTACCATTAATATTATTCTAGCAGACTACTAAACTGGTCTTAACTTACTAAGAAGATAGTACTAGTAGCAAATTGCTAACTTTATGTTGTCTGGTATTGTGAAGATACCATACAGTCATATAAAGTATGATATATGTTCCAAAGACTGCAATCAGAAATATGGGAAAAAGAATGAAGAGGGGTAAAAATGAAATGGAAAAGGCAAAGAAAGATTATAAGATAATATTGATATTACTAACTAAACCCTGGGGTTTTTTTTTACATCCTTTTCTGGAAACACATTGGAAGTAATGCAGAAGTGTACACTACTTCATGTTTTCTTGGTTGTTAAAGTTTTCATTTGAATATCTGTGTGTTAAACTGTTTTTTAAACTTTTTTTTTTAATCTGTTTGTTAAACTGGCTTTGCTTATAAAAATTAGCTTAGTCTCTTCAGGCTTCTAACTTTATCTCTGGTTGTAGTTTGAATCTCCACTAACTTTATTTCCATTGGGAAAAGTAGTATGTAAGCTGACACTGTAACTACTGGTTAAATCTAGCGTGTGATTATCATGGTTGCATCTGAGTTTTCTTCTAGCATTCAGTGAAAAACCTTATTTTCAGTAGAAGCTTAAACTCATCACAATAAATCTGTTATTAAGAATTACTATGCTTATAAAGCTTATAAGAAAGAAAATAGTTTTTTACATTTAAAATTCTGGGGTATCAGCAAATTTTCCTGATTTGCACCAACACTTTGTTATTTGCTTATCTTCTGTTCCTAATAGTTGTTATTATTCACCTGTTTATAACTGAATCTCTAGATTTCTTTCCACTATTGTGTTCTAATAGGTCATTATATGGCATAGAAATTAAATCACTTTAACTGGCAAGGTGTTACTTTTCTTTAAATGTTTCGCTTTTTGTATTTTTGCATTTCCATGTCAAAATTTTCAAAAATATCTGTATTCTAGTTTGGTTATTCTTACGTAAGTGTGGTTCATATCTCCTTTTAGTTTAGAGGGACACTGCTGATGGCAAGCTCATAATGGCTTTTCAAATCTCAATAAATTTTTTTTCCCCTTATTTTACTGACTGCAAATATAACCAGCTTTCTACAGGAACATAGTTGGTAGTGTGCTTTTCGGCTCTTTCATCCATCCTTCCTTTTGGTTTTTTAGTTAAATGTTGTTTTCACTGCTCATGAAAGTTGTAGTTGGTAGTGAAAACTGATCTGACAGTCTGTACAGGAGAGCTATGACAACTCAATCACATGAAAAAAAGAAAGCAGGAAAATATCTCTTTCAGTTGTTAATGTTCTAGCATGCAGTATCTCCATACTGTTGTATAGTTCAGAATTATCTTTACAACCGCTTCTAAGCAGGTGCCACCTGTAACCTATTTGGTATTGTTTCTACCCCCATGTGAGCATCTCTTCTCTGTAGTGCTGTTGTGATATCTTTATGAATCCATAATTTTATTATAAAAGAAATGTGTTAATTTTGATGAAATAGGTATACAGGGTATTTTAGATCTTAACGTTGATACCACCACCTCAGGATAACTAAGTGGTCTTATGATCAGGCTTTTAAATACTGAAATTATAGAGTCTTTGTTACATTAAACCCCTTTTAACTGATAAATGAAGTTGCATGCTTTTTAAAAAATTATTTCAGCTGAAAAATGGAGCTTTCACAAGATAATATCCAACTAGATACAGAACTACTTCAGTCGTGTTCTGAAGTTTAAAATTACTGCATGTCTTGGAGACAAAGGCACTTGGAGAGTGTGCTGATAAATTGGATGCTGGTTCGTACTCTGTGTCTAGCCAGCCATTTAATATAATAATAGGTTTCCAAGAACAGTCTGCTGGAGGTCGTACTTTCTGAATCTGCAGAAGACTTGCACTCACTGGACTTAGTGGGTGGGGGTTGTACCTCTTGTCATCCAGTTTAGGCTGTCAGCATCAGATGAAGGGCACACTGTGAGGGGAAGGGTTTTGGAGCCATTTCTGTCTGTGCAGTTCTCTGCAGACAGCATTGCAGGGGAGCATGATACACCACCAACTGATGGGATTGACCGTTTGCACCAGCTTGGATCTTGTAGTGGTCTTGTTTGGCACAATATGGTGAATCTTAGTAAAAAGGCCTAACAATGGCAATTAGGTTTTATCTCTTCTTCCCCCTTTTTTTAACTCCTGAACCTGGGCAATTTCAATACTGAGCTCCACTGCACTCTATGCTGTCCGAACTGAAGATATGGCATTTAAAATTTTTTAAAAATCATCAATTTAGGATTATTTTTAGTGATAAACCAAGTAGTCTTATAATTTGATCACAAATAACTTTTGCCAGCTAATCTTACAGGAACAATGTGATATGATGACCTTCTTATCAGGCCATTTTTATAGCTCAGCAGACACTATTTCCACTTGCTGAAGTATTTAGGTTGCCTAGAGGATTAATTATCGGAACATACACTGTAATCAATTATTTTTTCAAAGATCTGACAAAGCAATTTAGCGATATCCACCTTATAAAAGAAAGTTTCATTTTTCAAATGGAGAATACAAAATAATCTGCGCTATTATCCTTACTTTGTTATCCATGAGCAGGTTTTGGCATGAAGTTGTACTTAGCAAAGTTTTGGCGTAGGTTGTTTTTATCCCATTAGGTCCAAAATGTGTGGTATTTTTTTGAAAAAGAAAATCCAAATTTACCTCTATAATTTTTCAAACTGATAATCTTTTCAAAAAGTCTCTTAGCAGGTTATTCACTGCTTTCTCAACACAGCACTATAATGTAGAAATTAGAGCTATATTGCTAACTTTAATGTGTGATAAAGAGTAATGTACAAAAGTCAAAAATTCAGTGTGTATGTTACTCTATTTGATTGGATGACTACAGCAAGAATAATTTGTCTGGGAAGGCAACTTTATTAGTCACATGCCATAAAATGTGTCTTTGTGAGTTTAGAAAGTGACTGGATCAGGGTAATATCCTTTGTTTGGCAACTTTTGCCTTTGATGGTGATTTTTTGTTTCCTTTTTTCCCCCCCTTTAGCTCTATGTTGCCCATTTTGGTACAATCTGTCTAAACTTTAGTCCAATGTAGTTACAAGGAAAGGACCTTCCAACAGTATTTTTTACATTTTAATAATAAACATCTTAAATGCCTTTTATGCTTTCATGATTTCAGAGGCATATGTATTCGTAGTTATACTCCAAAAAGGACAGTTGGAAAAAAGGTATTTTCTGGAAAAAAGTGGTATTTTCTGGGAAAAAAGGACAGTCAAAACAACGATATTTTCAGTTCTCAATGAAGGAAAGAAACAAGTTTAAAAAAACCAAGAAGGATACTGTAGCATTTAAGATATGTTCATAAATATTTGTGGCAAATCATGCCTTATTGATATGCACACCTGTTCCCAAGAGAAGAAGACTGATCTTGAGAAAGCAAGCAAACAAACAAACGCTAACTAAACCATTAGTTTTAAGTTTTAACTGATGAAATAGTGCTTGCAATATGCACAACCTTGTGTTTTTGTTGAAGTGAAACCTCTGTTTTAGTATCTTTCAGTGAGGTGGACAAGATGAATAGTCGTTTAGTCAAGCCTTAATACTTACTGCTTCTATTAAGAAATAATGCTTAATTAAGCCCCACTGTTAAGCACATAGTAGTGCAAGTAAGTGAAAATTGAGAAAACACTTTAGAGGTGATATACAAAGAGCCTGCACTTTAGTTTCCAATACTCTGGTGGCTTAGGTTGAATACAGCCTAATGGTCTTTTGAGAATTGCTTTAAAGTGTTAATCTCAGTGTTCAGCTACCTGATCAATTTACTAGATTTCAGGTGACCTGTAACTGCCAGGAACATGCTCTGTTTGTAGTAAACTCAAAATCATTTTGACTAAATTGATTGAGTATTTAAAAAGCATTCTCCTTGGTTTTCATGATGGAAGAGCTGTTTCAGAGGCAATGAAATGCTTTGCTGACTCAGGATAACTCAAAAAACTGAATCTTGAAATGTCACTAAATGTGAACTTGAAATGTGAAATTCAGTAAAAATCATTCTGGTAAAAATGGTGTTCATTCAAAATGAATGAAAAAGCATGATACATTCATTCTGGTTTTCAGATGGAACTTAGCTGTGCAACTATCTTTATATGCAAACCGGCAAACTCTCTATTGAAAGTTTAAAGGGACAGGAAGTGAGGGGTATGGAAGAGTTCCACAGCACCTTGCTCTCTTTATTCTCACTCTTTGTGTAAAGTCATAACAGTTTTTCAAAGGTTTCCATATTTTCTGTGCAAGTTTTCTACTTTTTGTGGTAAAAAAAAAATTAAAAAATATACTATATACAGGCTTATCTCAGAACTGACTCCAGGCACTGGTAGACATTTCTTTAAAAGTTTTATCTATAAAGTCTAAGAACAAAACAAATAATCTAAGAGATGAATGCCGGCTTTGTTTAAGGGCTTTAAAATCGAACTGTGATACATTTTTGAGGTACAATAAATTTTCAGTATAAAGAAAAAAAAGCAGCTTTGATTTTCAATTAGTTGTACTTCAAAGGTTTTGTGAAATTAATTTTTGTTTTTTTGAAAACTCAGTTTTTTGAATGCTATGCTTCTAAATTCAAGTTATTATAAAAGTTGTTACATTTCAAACTTTCAAAGATTAACTTTTTAATCAGTAAAATTCTTAAACATCAAACTTTTTTTCAGTTTTTGATCTTACTGTGGATGAACCAATGACAGTCTGTTCTAGGTGTTTTTGTTTACTGACTGTCTTTGAAATTGCCATTGCAAAATGAAACCAGTAAATAAGTTCATAGTTTGTAGGATTCATTAAATCTTTGCAATTTTTCTAAATTGCACAAATTTAGTCCTTTCATTTCACTGCACATAATATCAGCACCTTTTGTTGGTATTTGCAGTACCAGTACAATCAGATAGTGAAGGTGTTTGATGCTTCAGTTGCTATAAAAAATTACAATATTAAAATAAAATACAATAATTAGTTCTTACAATAAATTTCTGGTTTCCTCTGAGAACACTGTAGTGGAAGTATCATGAAATGCAGAAAGAACAGGTGAACTAAACAATCTCCAGGGGAAGAAAAAATCCTGAGCTTGTTTTCAAAACACTGAAAGTGTTCATTATGAAAGAATATGGTAGCGAATGATTGAATACAGGTGAAAGATCTGCAATGTGTGCATGTACTTGTTGAATCAGTTTTGGAAGTAGATTCTACGTATTTTCAGTTTATTAGTACATTTGTGTATTATTTCTTTCTTTTCCAGGCACTGGCTCCTTCAGCCTTTTTACTGGAGTTCCTTGAGGCAATATTGTAGTTAGTCCAAGGCTCTCAAGGCACAGACTGAAGTGACATTGAATACTTAAAAGTCTTTCTGCTCTTCTGAACCAGATTTTTTTTCCCTTCTAAATGCAGATTTATAAAGCCTGCACTACAAGAGGAACAAGGAAAGGATTTTAGTGAAGGTACTTCCCGATCCTGAAAAAGTCAGGGGGCTTCAAGCCCATCTTGGACCTCAGAACATCTCACAACTTTGTGGTAAAAGAAAAATTTAAAATAGTGCCTTTGGACTTAATTCTTTTATCCTTAATTGGAGAGTAGTTATGTGCTCCAGATTAGGATATGTGTGCCACTACAATCCATCTAAATCATAGGAAGTATGTGTATTTGGCATCTGTAGTAGGTACATAACATTTAAAAGTCTTGTCTTAGGTTGATGTTAATTTTTTTCACGTTCTCCAAATATATAGTTCTTGGTGTGCTGTTGTGTGTGTTTTTTGTGAATGCTGTTTTCTTGAGGGTGTTCCATGGTTTGTTTTTGAGAAAGCCACACAAAGGTCATGTTTCCTGTGAGAGAGGAGCGATGGATTATGTGCCTATTGTCTGCCTAATTCTGTGCCTTTTGCACGAGCAATGGATATTATAAAGATTTCTCCGCAGAGTTATAAAGAAGAGCATTCACAGGAATGCATGTGTGTGAGTTCTCTCACCTTTATTTATGAGTCTGAAATTCAGATTTGGGGTTTTCATTAGGAAGGGTAATCTTGCAGTGATTTTGAAATGTCAAGCTAAGATTATGGAACTTTTTAAATAAGCACATAATCACTGGTTTTATTTATTTGTACGTTAGCCAGAACTGTCAGACATTACTGCTCTTAGAAATAATATGTAATTTTAGTATAGCTCTATTTAAAAACTACACATTTATTTTCAAATGCTGTTATAATTATGGCATTATATTATGTTAGTTGCAACTCTACTGAAGTAGATTTTTCTGAATTTACTTATTTATTGATAGTATTGCTTTATTTCTTGATGTCATAATTTTGATAGCATAATGAAAAGCTGATCTCTGGATAATAGATCATGTTTCCACCTTTTTACACCTTATAAAAGCAACACAAATTTGTGTTGTGTGCTGGTAATTTGAGGTTAAGATTACTATCCTGCTAACTCTTAAGCAGGATATTATTCACAAACTGCAGAAGATGTCTTATTTAAAAAGAGGGGAAAAATCCTACTATTTCTTCATATATTATAATATTTTATTATAAATGTTCAATATAAATATTCTACTTTAAAATGAACAGTTTAATTAGATTATAATTTGCCGTTTAGATGGTTTTTTTTTCTTGTTACATCTGTGACAGTATTGATGAATTTACAAGAATCTTATCTGGATGTGATGTAGAAGAATGCATTAGCATTATTTATTTTATTTTTATTAGGTAAACTGATAAATCCCATTACACTTTATCCAGTCAGTTAAAAGACCCTTGGGGAAAAGTATTGGAATCTTCCTTTGGGGAAGAACCTACTTTTCTCTGACTTAATAGTAAACTGTTTTCTAGTAAACCACCCATATTCCTACTGCCCCAGCTATTTTTTTTTTAACTCTGACACTATGTCTGAGAGCATAGGTCCTAATCATAAACAAAAGACTTCTCAATTTAACTGAATGCGTAGGATTTTTTTATAGTTGTGAATACGAATGTTTTCAGTATCTACTGTATCTCAGAGGAGGCATGTTTAATCTCTAGCAATTATTGAAAGTGTTTTAATATAATTAGGTGTGCTGATGCAGTTTAAGCGTAATTTCACTGTAGTTTCATATGTTGCTTTGACCTTAACTTTGTGCTGCCTTCACTCAGTTAATAGACAGACTTCTGGTTGCCTAGCTGTTTTCTAAATGTTCATTGATAACTGTTTATTGGTAAATGTTGGATATCACATATCATTCAAATTATATCCTTTGATATCAATCTGAATAGGGTGGATTTTTTTTTGTGCAAAGGGAGGCAAAAAAACAAATAAGGAATTATTTTGGTAAGATACTAAAATTACAAGTTATTTTCTTTTCTATCTGTAATGCTAACAGACTGGAATGTAAATAAATTATAAAAGTTGATGTCTTACTAGCAACAACCACTCTATACAGGATTAGTATTTAAAACTGTCTGTACTGGTTTCACTCTCGCCTCTGATTCTGTTGGCCAAATTTAGTGTAGTAGTCTAAATATTTTTTCGACTGTGAGATAGGATTAGGAGAAAAAGGAAAAACAGGCCCAACTTAACAGTATAACGGTTTTATTAACACACACATTAAAAGAAAAGAATGAGAAAATAGAAAATGAAACTTTCAAAACATTCTTCCTTCCCACAACTGTTTACTTTCCTATAAACAACATAAAGAGACAAAACCTGTGATTTTCACTCAGTTTGACCATTTCAGAAATAATCTTTCATCAGTTCTTTAGGAAGGGAGTCTCTCTTAGAGTCCCATGGAGACATCACCACAAGAGAAGCTGTCCTTTGGTGGCTCCCATGTCACCAATCTACAGCCACCTGAGAGAAACCTCTACAAACTGTGAAATCCTACCCATTAACAGCTTTCCCAACACGGCATATGTGTCAGTGTCTGCTTATTTAGGGTACCATTTAAGGATGCCTCTTTTAGTACAAAACTGTCTCTTCTTCCATCTCCAAAATCATTTACATCTCTAAAACTAGAGATCTCCTTTTTCCCTAGGAATGAAGGGCTTCATGTCACTTTCAACTAGAGTCTTGCATCCCTCCCCAACAGCATTCATACAGGAAAGAATCCATTTTCTGTGGTTTGCTAGAGAAGTCCAGCCAAATTTGGCCACTCCTCCTCCTTTGTCCCAATAGTCTTTCCATTCTCGCTTCACTGACTGTCATGCTGTGTCTTTTCTACATTCACTCTGTTCCTTTCTTTTCTCTCTCGTGGAAGGGTTAGGCCTTGGAAGCATCATTTTGCCAGGAAAGGGTTTAATCTGCCCAGGCCTGCGGAGGTAATGTGCTCTCTGCTGGGCAGGAGCCCAAGGATTTCAAGTGATGCCGATGGGGAAAGAGAGCTCAGGCCAAGGGATCTCGGGGCGGGCTGGCTGGAGGATGCGCCCCCTCCACCCCTCGCTGACTGCTGGGGCCATGGCTGCGAGCAGGGGCTGGGGGCACGGCCAAGGGCTGAGCCGGCTCCCCCCACCGCAGGGGAGAGCAGCAGGGGCCCAGCCGGCCTGCTAGGAGCAGCCCTAGGGCAAGGGCTCTGCGAAACCAGAAGGAAAAGCAAGTCCCCAGGCTTCCTGGGCTGATTTTAAGGCTGTGTAACCTAGAGGTGTATACCTGTATTTATTTGGCCAATCCTGCCATCAATCTTTAAAGTCCGTCACTAATTGGTTTTTACAATCCCTGCTTAACCAACGCACCGTCTTGGTAAACTGGAAACGTTATTTCATAATCGAAGAAGCAGGCTAGTGGAAGTATTGCACATCACAAGGAAAAACAACATGTAGACTGACCAAGTGTACATTAGTGAAGCAGAAGAAGACCACGTATGACAGAAAATGAAATTGAGAGAGTTACTTGTATGGTGTCAAAGGCATTTTTGCTCCTGGATAATTTAGGTGGAAATGTTCTTTGTAAAATGTGGCTGAAATAATGTGCTATACTCAAGAGTGATGAGGGCTTAATCAAAAATACGGGGTGACATGTTGGAAAGGGTTAATAGGAAGACAAGAGCACTAAGTCAAAGAAAACAACCAAAGCAACGTTGAAACAGCATCATCTGTTTAGTTTGAAAATACTGATAATAAAGAAGATAAATCTATTATTGCATACAGGTTTGTTACAAACAGTCATTATATATGCAGTGGAAAATAGGAAGATATAATTGGAGGAAATGTTTAAAATAATTAAAAATTTAATTTTATATTAGAAAAACTTGTGCTTCAGCTGCAGAACAATATTATGAGATTTTGACTTTTTCAAGACTAGTGATTGCAGCATTTTTCAATGTTTGCCCTACTGGTTTCTCATTTTGTTTAAGAGGTCAAGCTATAGCAACCTCCTAGTCCACTGAGGGGTTTTGTTAATATCTAGATTTTCTTTCTTCAGTTTACTCTTGCGAGTCATAGTGAATTGGGGTATTTTTTAGTACCTAACATGACCTAGGGTTATAGAACAGTCTGTTTGGTGCATAGACTTCTGTTTGACCAGGTGGAATAAGAGAGAAATAGTGGACTAGTTTAAGACATGTGAGACCTTCTAGTGATCTTAAAGGCTGCCTGATATTTATATAAGACCTGGTTGCTCTAATGACAGAACATCTCTGTTTAGAGTGGCTGTGCACAAGCACAGCAATTTATGTTCTGTTCATTGTACAGGAAAACGGAATTTTCTGTTCAGGGCAAAAACATTTTTTCCTCTGACAAATGTTATTTTGTCACTTTCCAAATCTGCTGTAAAAGCTGGAGAGCTATTGTATCACTTTTGATGAAAGGTTATCTGAGTGATAGGTATCTCAACTGTTTTATGCATTAAATGTTTGCAGAGTAATGTTGGGGGGGTGGTTTATGGAGGTCTTTCTTTGGTAATTTTTTTATTTCTGTTACTATAGGTAGGTTTCAGATATGTTAAGGAGTGTTGAGCAGTCCAGTATCTACTAGTACTGACTGTGTAGACTGATAGCAACAGATCAGTTCTCTATACGAATAAAAAGAGTTAAGAAATTTCCTCATTTCAGAAAAATGAGGAAATCCTGGAAATCCTGGAAAAAAACCTGGAAAATCCTGCATTTTGTCTTTGCCTCTCTGCACCCCTCCCTCTCCTCAACCCCAGAAATTCTGTTCCTAAAAGAAATATCCTGAACCCCTAATATCAGATTTCTGTAAATTAGTTGGTATGATTTAACACTGGAAATGTATTTTACCTTCTGGAAAAATCCCACAAAAACCTCTGATGCATCTAATGGGTATTGCTGATTTTGCTCCCTTTTGAAATATGAACTAGGAAGAAAATTATTTTTGCAGTATTGGACAAGTATCCATGCATATCTGTTCCAAAATACATTAAGTAATTCCTCAGGAGCTTATGGGTTTTATCTCAAAATTAATTGACAATTTGACTTTGATAATTTTTTTTCCTTCCTTTTTTTTTTNAGAAGTGTGATGTGGGTGAAATCATGAGAATATTTTACATTTGAGAAATAGATACTCATTTCAAAGAGGGGGAAATAAGGATAGTTTAAAATACCTGCAGAGTCAAGTTGTCTTTGAAATGAGCATGAATCAGCCTCCAATATCTTCAGAAAGTGGAGAACATTGGTCACAAAATTTGCACGCCTGAGGGTTTGAATAGCTTTGTCTAAAACTTTCTCTGTTGCCCTGAATTTCTTACAAAATATATTTTGAATAGAACTGAAAAGTGTCTTGAAATGCTGTGAAGCACACAGCTTCTGAAGCTCAATTTAGTAACTGGCAGAAGAGCTGTAGGAAAAAAGCATTAATCTGCTGCCAAGGAGAGTGTCACAATCATGAGCCTCACAGTTGGCTTTTGATGAGTTTTGTTCCTAAAGGAATATTAAGAACAGACTGTCAACTGAGATATTAAAAAGTGTCTAATTTCTGTATAACCAGAGGAGCGCTATGAACAGATAATATCCTGACAATTGTATATATGGCATTTATTTTAAATTAACACTTGAAAGTACAAAGAACAATTATTTTATAGGTTCTATAATTGTATTTTATAGGTCATATGTAGTAATTCGTAGCAGAAAAACATACAAAATGGATGAGTACACCTGTACTTAAAATGTTATGTCATTCATACTTTTGACTAAGGAGGCCTTAACCCTTACATGGTGGACCATTAGAGTTGAAAAGAGCTAAGTAACTTGACATAACTTTTTTTTTTAACCTCCCAGTTTGAGTAAGTATTCAGTTTTCCATCTTAAGAAAAGGGAAATTTTATGGTTAGGTTTTATTCCATGTTTTTCCCCAAAGCCCTCTGCAGCAAGGAGATAGCTTTTTAAATAACACACACTAAAAGTAATTTTTGTGCTCAAGTTACTTATGGTTTTATTCTGTATTTAAAGAAAAATGAGGAAAACAAGTATCTAGAGGTTTGTTTGGCTTCAGTGCAAGAATCACAGAAACCTTTTCTTCAGGTGAGGTTGTACATATGTGCCAATGAACAGATAAATGTCTTATTTAAAATGGTCTTGATTCTATTTTTAGCCTGTACCTCCATCCCCAAAGACATGCACCTTTGTAATGGCAATTCATGGCAGTTTCTTAGGATTCTAATTTTCTTGGACTTTTGGGGCCTTTTTTGTTGAAATTCTGACATACATCAGTCTTGTAGTTTTGATTTTTTAACAGTGTTTTGGAAGCTACCATGGCAAGAAGTGCTTATGTAGTTTAAATATTAAGCCCTAGTTTGTTTCTACCTCATATGCTTCAGTATTCAGTCATTAAACATTACGACCTACTGATTCCTCTATTGTCTTTCAAAGCAATTTTCTTGCAGTTTTAAGATGTGAAACAGTTTTGGTTCTGTTTACCCAGTGAGATGATATTTTTTTAGGGAATTTCAGTTTTACTTACAATTTTAAAGTCCTAGTCTATCAAAGTTTATCAACAGTTAAGAACTCTGAATACATTTCTAGCTGAATTATAGTTTCTAACCCACTGCTCTTCTGGTGAATTTTCACATACGTGGTTACTTCAATTTCTTTTCTCTATAGCATAAAGCATTTTAATCTGTTTTCATTACTCCTCTCTTGATGTTTACAGAAGTCACATGCATCTGTTTGTTCTCTTTTTTTTTCTCAGTGGAAGACCACTGATATAGTATATAATTTGGATTGTATCTTTTCTCAGTTTTAGGTATACTTGTTGCATTTTTTTTTCACCACTTAGGTGGCTTTTACCTTGGCCTTTATGGGAGAAGATTGAAAGAAACTAATCAGCTTTGAAGGTCTTGTTCATGTAACTTGGCATTAAAATTTTGCTTATGTGTCTGGATAACTGACTTTGATGAAACCATTTATAATGGGAAATGCTCCAATCCATCTCAGAAGGTTTGCTGGAGAAATTTTAGTAAAATTGGTCAGTCTGAGCTATTGTTCCTCAATGAATTGGTTCTCCACATGTATTTGAATAAAGTTACTCTGCTGAGAAATGAACACTGTTGTCTTGAACTGTGAATCCAAGTACCTTGAAGAGGTGGTTTCTGGATAAGCCTTTATCATTGATGATGCTCTGACATTTACTAGTAGTGAGTTGTGCTTTCTCACGTTAATGGAATGCATCTCTTGTGAAGGAAGGATGAATAAACTCCAAAAGGAAGTAATAACTATGGTAATTGTGTTGCAGGTGTTACCAGTAAATGTGTGTATGGATGTATCTGCCGGTATGTTATGCACATTGGAGAAACAGGAAACAGTGATCTTTTGAAATACTGAAACTCTTCTGTTTAAGAAACAATATTCTTTTAGGAGACAGAGTTTAAAGTTGTTAGAGATCTAAATCTTTATTCATATTTTTATCTGTAAATAAAGCTACAGCAAGCTACATTTTTTAAAATTTATTAATGAAAGTATTTGAAATAAGAAGCAGGGAGCAAGGAGGGGAGGGGAATGTTCCAGCTCTTGGTGAAAATGTGCCACAAGTTAAATCTTGTACTACAGGAAAGACTGGTCAAAATATTCTTTGATGCTTGCATGTATACGTTTAACAGGGTTTATTCATGTTTTTAATGGTAGATTATCTAGGAAAAGTGGTCATGCTTGTATGACTAAAAGATACCAGTTTTGAGTTTCAGAAACCCAAAAACGTATGGGGTAAAAGAATTCACAATATATATTTACAAAAGTGTCTGAAAAGGTGTCAGGATTTCCTTTTCTTAAATTGCAAATATTTGTTATGCATCCACTTTAGGATTAAGAGCTCAAATCTGCAGATCTGCAGTAACTTCTCATTTTTTGACAGGCTGGGAGCAGTTAACTCCTGCTCCCAGTGCAGAGTTGACATATATGGTCTCCATGTGAATGGTTTAGTCATGGTTTTTGTATCAGTGCAGTTTATTTTAACATAGTTTTAGGATTCTTAAATTTTTGAATAAATGAAATAAATTACGGCTGACTCTTGGCCATAAAGGTGCCTCTAAAGTAAAATATTTCACATAAATTTTTTCATATGAATTTTACCAATAGCCATTAAAGCTCTTCGCTCTTTAACTGAATGAAAGATGTAAGCTTTAATAGATTTGTTGGTGTTGTTGCCAAAGTCCAGTGACCTGGATAATGAAAATATTTGCTTGCTTCTTCTGAAAGACAGTAATGTTTTTGCCTTAAAATAAGGAGTAGAAAACCTTTAAATATTGTCAAGTTATTCCTCTATGTAATGCAACCACAGTGCATTAAGCAATTGTACTCAGCTTTTTGCATGACATTATTTGCAATGATACAGCCTAAGTGAGGTCTAGCTCTTTGTTTTCAAATAAAATCTACAATTTTTATAGTGGGATATTATTTAAGGGTGGGAATTGAATGGTACTTCAGGAGTAATGTGGTTTAATTGCATTAGTCAGTGCTTTTGTATATGCGCAAGAATTATGTCTTACTTTGTATAACTACTGCAGTCCTCATGAAATAATATGTTAAAAAAAGTTAAAACTAAAAATATTAGTATCTAGTCAAAATTTCTGTACACACATAATGACCTTAAAATACATTAATTCAAGAAGTTAAAAAAATGTATATATTTTAATACAACAATAAATTTGCTTAACCCAAATACAATGTTAAAAAAGTAGTCTGATGATATATAATATTAATACTACAGTTCCTAAGATCTTTTGTTATAGGTAAATTTGTCATGCAACTAATTAAAGTTATGAAATATGTTTATACCTATGGGAAGCTGAGCAAAATACCTGGAAATATTTTTCCTACTAATATGTTCTTTACTTGGCAGATAATTTAAACTTAATGAGGATGTGCAGCATTACTGAAAAAAATTATTATTTGCATAAGGTCTCATTTTACTTGGAGGCACAAGAATTGAGGAATTCAATTGTATAAGAATAAAGAAAAAAAAGATGTGGTGTTCTGTTAATGGATGAGAATGAGGATGTATTTTGAGCTTTGGTGTTCAATAATCTCTTAATATGTATTGTTTCTGACAGAGTTCTTAAGATACCTTTCTCACAGTACATGAGGAGTTCTTAAAAAAATTTATATGATTTCTTTCCTCTTCCTAATTTGTAATGGTTTGAGACTGAGAGCAATGTTGGTTTAGCTAGGTTTTGATTCCACTAATGTTATTAAAAAAACCCCAAACAAACCCCCAACAAAAAACTGCCAACAAAACTACCTATTAAGATTAACCAAACATTTAAATTAAAATCTTACTCTGAAAGAAGACAGCTCCAGGTAAGAACATGTGTAAAATGCCCTGCCAAGTCTAGGGGAGGTTCTCAGAAAGTCTTGCACAAGTTCTTAAATACTCTGAAAGCTGACCCAGAACATGGCTATTACATTGTCTAGTAATCTAGGAGTCTTCAGCATGGAACAGGCAAAAGAGAGCATCCAAAAGCATTTTTTGTTGTGATCACAAATACACATTGAAAATCACTGGTCACATTTTAAACAATCCTTCAGCACAGGAATTTAAGGAGTTGAAAATATCTTTTACGGGAAGCTCATTTGATATATGGCAAGTAATCAAAAGGTTCTTGACATAAAAAGCTAATAAAGCCTCTGATTTTGTTTATTCAACTAATGAGAAGTTGGAGTTGACCTGTCATTTCCTATTGATTGTGAGGTAATAAGGGTAACAGTGAAGTTCTGGGAAATTTACTAGCCAAGTTTGATGCAGGCAAACAATGGAAGCCAGTAAAAAGATAAGGGAGAAATGGTGGCCTGGTCAGGATTCTGAATGAGATTTGTTGTTTACGTGGACGGAGACAATTCTAGATGAAGTGGTTTGATCTCTCAAGGGGGTAACTGAATTTGAGGTTTAAGATGTAAAAGCAAATGAAATAAAACCACAGACAAAGTCCTGAAGAATCTGCATAGCAAAGAGGGCAGAGAACATGGAGAATCAATATAGAAGGAATACGGAAGGAGTGATTTGATAAGTAAGAAATGGATCTCATGGGAACTGATAAAATATTAGATCCCATGAAGAAGTAAACAGTGTTACAGTGGGAACTGGTAAGGAGGTTGAAGATAGAGTATTTGTTCTGCTGTATATAGTTAAGAAGATATCAGAAGTTTTGGCAAGAGCAGCTTTTATTGTAAAAGATTTCTTTTAAGGGATGGCATAAAGAGAGAGAAACTTCAGGAAACAGTTGTAAATACTGCATTCTTTGAGCTCGTCAGTGAAAACACGTGAAGTATAATGATAGACCTACAAGTGCATGAGCCACAAATGTTCTAGTATAATTTTGTTTTTCTATAACTTACAATATGTGAACCCGTAATAATAATAAAAAATATATATAGGCTAATAAAGTCAGTCTGTTCAGCTCAGGGCTGATTCTTTTGGTTAGCAGCATAATATATGTTCAAATATAAGAAAGGGCATAGGACTATGGAAAAAAATAGTTATTCCATATGTACTTATTAGGAAGGTATGCAAAGAGTTGCAATATTGAAAGATGCTAAATTATAATTTGAATAGTTTTGTACTTTCCCTTATAAGAGAGAGAAACTTGTTCCTTTCATGAATATATGTATATATAGACCCAATTTTCTTCACTCGTTTTTTCTAAGCTGTGTTTAAAAAAAAGCAATTGTGGATGACAATTTGATTGTTCAGCCTGAAAAATACATTTTAAATGTTCTTAAATATCTTAATTGTGCTTGCAACTGTTAATAGCATTTCTTTAGCAGTTATAATGGGGAATGGATGTATTTTTTTTAAAGAAATTTTCAAAATTTCTGGGAGAAATAGTAGCATTCAGAAAAGATCTGCAAATAATTGATGTTAAATATCCATTGTTTCTTGGTAATGTTTTGTATATTTATTTGTTGTGGTATGTACCTGTTGTTCTAACGTTGTTTTAATCCTCTGTATGTAAAATTTATGTGCAGTAACATTAAACCTGAAGGAGGAAGCTTGGTTGCCAAAAGCTAATTTAGTAAATATGTTTTTTTCAGATATCTTCTGATATATAATCCTACTGAACAAGAGCGATTATCAGTGGTTTCAGTCAATGTGAATTCACCCAGAGTTAAATTATTGTCTCCTTTGGGAAAACCTGTTACTGTCCAGATTAGTGCTGTTTGGGATGGAGCAACTACAGTATCACATGAAGCTTATCAGGTACCCTACTTTAAGTAAAAAGCATTAAAATATGTTTTTTGACAGATACTGTAGCTTCACAGTTGAAGAAAGTGGAAACTGTACTTCATATACTGGCAATTTCAATCTGTATAGACAATACTATTAATTCAGTCATTTTTAGTAAAGAAACCAAACCAAGCTAAAACAAAAAAACCCAAAAGTTAACATAAACGTTTTTTGGCATTAGTGTTTCTTAAACTGATAAGGTGCTAAATATTTGTGATATAACTTACTGCATTTAAAGAATCAGTTTCATCTGCACAGCTGGAAAATACTGGATATGTGTCTTTTGCCCTCGCTTTCTCAATTTAGCTGTTTATTCCTCAAATGCCAGCCTGTACACACAGTCACACAATTCTATATGTTCTCAAGCACTCCAGCTGGACGGTCTGGTATGTGCAATGCCTTAAGCATTTGCATTCAGATGTCCTCTTCCCTTCCAAGTACTCAAGCTGGACAGATAATTTCAAGCCTGCCTCCTGTTTTTTGTTTGAAACAAAACTTCAGACAATTTTTGAGTTGTACATCATTATAGAAAATTGTCCTGAGTGATCACATCCCACATCAGAAATTTATTTCATTAAATTTTTTAATGATACAGTAATAATGTATTACTGTAATAGTAATGCTGTATTGCTTTGAGGGTTATGTTTTGATCCCTTTTTATCTAGGAACTTAGTTCAGGGTAATATTTCTGTGAAGTTAATTCAGTAACTGTATCTCAGTTGTGTTCCAAAGGGATAACTATTGTGGGTAAACGCTGCTAAACAGCTCAATCCCACACACATGCTTGCTCAGTGGGGTGGAGGATAAAGTTGGATGGGTAATGGTGAGAAACTGGTGAAGCTGAAGCTGTGTACACAAGCAAAGCAAAACAAGGAATTCATTCATTGTCTCCCAAGGCTGGGCAGGTGCTCAGCCATCCCCAGCAGAGCAGGGTTTCATCACGTGGTGCAGTGACTTGGGAAGACAAACATCATCACTCCAAACATCCCTTCCTTTTTCTTGTCACCATTTTTATTTCTGAACATCGTGTCACATGGTCTGAAATATCCCTTTAGTCAGCTGGGATCAGCTGTCCTGGCTGTGTCCCCTCCCAACTCCTTGCTCCCCCAGCCTTCTTACTGATGCAACAGCAGAAAGGGTCCTGACAGTGCATAAGCCTAGTACAGCCATTGCTGGAACGTTGCTGTGTTGTCAGTGTGGTTAATAATGAAACCAAGCACCAAAAGTGCTGCCATGAAGAAATTTAGGTTTATCCCAGCCAAAACTAGCACAACAATTAGTACTTTTATTTCCTGAAGAAGAGGAAACTTGTCTGGACTTCATATTTTGAATAAATTGCTTTGGAGATATACCTTGTATGCTACTCTTCTGTGCAGATTATAGTTCCTAAAAAATAGAGACTGAAAATGAGATGCTTTATCCATAGTTATTTTTGTTATTTTCAAAATGAAATAATAAGTAGAATCCATGTACACTTGATCCAGTACACAGGCATCTGCAATGAAAAGCGAATTTACTCCAAACTGCATATCACAGCTAACATTCTTAACAAGATTCAAAATTATTATTTCATTAATATAATGGTAATCTTGATGCTAAGAAATTTAGTGATTCAGATTTTTTATTTGTTAATTCTTCACATTTATTTATGGACCATTGGAAAACTCAGCTATCCTAAAATCATCAAAGAAAAGGAGTTACTCTGAACATAAATTGAATATAAAAGTTGGTATTTTGCTGATTTTAGTAACAGCTTCTTATTTGCTCCCAACAGATCTCTTTTGTGGCACATGTACCACCTCTTGGGATTGGAGTTTACCAGCTTTTTGAGGATGAGAGTTCAGAAGCAGTTTTAGCTGACTATGACATATATGTAAGGAATAGCAGACAGGAGAAACCCGATAGAGTTTTCAAGATAAAAGAGATGCAGCATTCTGTGGATAATATAATCTTAGAAAATGCATACATGAAACTGTGGTTTTCTGGAATGTCTGGATTACTGGAGGTACGTCATATTTTATTTCAAAACACTATATTTTAATTTTTGTGCTGCTTTATGGAAACCTAACAAGAATCTCTGTCCTTTTAGAAAATAAACACCAAAACAGATGGTAAAAATCATCAAATGAAAGTGGAGTTTGCTTGGTATGGAACTACCAGTAACCGAGATAAAAGTGGAGCTTATCTCTTCTTACCAGATGGAGATGCCAAGGTAAATCTTTTGCTTGCAAAAAGATTCTAATCTTGAAATAGCTTTAAGTGTTTGACAAATAGAGATTGGAAGAGCTAATTGTCCTCAAAACTGAAATAAAAGCTATGTGGCTAGACATAATGACATGGGCTATTGAAATGACTGGCAGAAGTACGTAATTCTTAACCTTATATCACATTAAAAACACCATTGAAATCTGAAAATGTGAAAATCTAGAGAGTATATATGGTTCCCAAAAACCTTAAGAAGCGATCCTTGCAAGAAATCCAGTGAGATGTGGCCATTCATTAGCAGTAAAATATGTTAGTTTTTACTTTCTGTGTTGAAAATGTATAGGACATACTGATTCATCTCTACATCTTCATTTTTCTGATTTTTAATATTTTTTTTAATTGTGAATGAGTTGCTTCTGGTTCAGAGCTACTTTTTAAGCTGATATTAGCATATTTAGTTTAATATAGTAATTAAGACTCCCAATTGGTGAATATAAAGACAGAGTAGCAAGAAACTGTTCTGATTTAGTTCTCTAGGGTTATCTGTATTTTTAGCTGTGTAATTGGAGAGCAACAGCATGCTCCTATTAGTTTTCAAATTGGAAACTGGGAAATGGTAGCATTCTTACAGAGACTTAATTACCATACGGAGTCTACTACTTCCCTTTTGGAACTGGAATGGTGACATTTCAGAAGGCAAAATATAAAATAATGAACATTTATGAATCTAGCTAGTTAGCAGCATATTTCTTCTGAGTTTCTCTTGTGAAAACTCAAGTTGGATACATAAAGCAAACAATGAGTTCTACACTTACCATTGTAGGAAATATACAAGAGTAACTGTTCTACTTTTTGGTGGGAGGGAAAGGTGTTTGGCTTTCTTTCTTTCTCTTTTTTTATTTTTTTTTCTTTTTCTGCTTCCCCTTTTTATGTGTGTAAATCAGTTTGGAAATCTATTTTTCCTTTTCTTTCAGCAGTCTTTCCTAAAAGACTTTTCAGGTCTCTGAGCTTACAGTTTTGAGCTAGTCCCATAATTGTTTACTTCAGATATATTCATTATATTATCCTTCATTTTATATGCCATTTCATATTTCTTCATTTTACTGTGTTTTTATGTGTGAATACTTGAACAATGCCACTTAGGTTATTTAATTTTTATCTTTCACTAGCTGCATGGTCACACTTTAACTAATTTTATTTTGTATTCTTATTCATCTTTTGCTTATAAAAATAATCACTAAATCTAGCAGTTACATAATTTTAACTATATATTTAAGTAATCTACTTTATGAAAAGAATCTGGACAAACTGAGGTAACAAAATGAAATGGTTTAAACAGAAAACATCTGTCACATGTCTGCAAGCACAATTAGAAAAGAAAAATGAAAAGAAACTGCATTTTAAGTTAACATTAAAAGGGTGCTGTTCAACTTCTGTAACGTTTTATACAATAAAAATGAAACTGTTATACTTCTGAAAATGCTACTTCATTAATATTATGCTTCACCATAGGGTTAATTTGGCTTGCATTTTAATAACACTAATTAAATTGTCCCACTGGGAATAACAGTGTAATTCCATAGTGGTTTCTAAACCAGTTTGAGCTAATGCTTTCTGTCTTAAAAGAAGTGCCATCTGTTCAGGGTTCTTAGTGTGATGTGGATTGACTTACTTTCTAAGTCCTTGTGTGAATTTGCAATATGATAGATGAGAGGCAGTTTTCTTGATTTTTGGCTAGGTGTTTTGTTGTTTTGGTTTTTTTCTTACCTCCTTTACCCTACGTATTACAGCAAGATTTGCAAAGAATAATTGCTTTTTATATTGGAAGATTTTCCTTTGGTATGAATAGAGTTACATGTTTTCTTTGCCCTTGTTAACTGATTAATTTTTCATCTGATAAATCTTTTGGTTATTTTGTTTTCAGTTCTGCAATACTCAGAAATTATTTTTCTTCATCTGGTTTAATCATTTGTCCAACCATAGTGCTAGGCACAGAGTGGGGGCTCCATCCTGCAGGTCTAAAGAGATAGGCAGTCCTTCCTCCATGCCTTTGTTTTTTCTGCAAAATCAAAACAAAAAGCAAGGCACCAGGGAAGAAGGCAGCATCTTAATTTTTTCAATGGCAGTGCACTGTAGCTGATTGACAGTGTTAGCAAAGTTTGGATGGAGGGGATGGGTCTCACAATAAATATAAACAAAATTAACAAAATGTCCTATTCATTTCATTCAAAACATGTTTTTATCTCCTGTGAGTTTGTGAAGAATATCCAACTTGTTGGTTTATTGGTTTTTTGGGTTTTTATTGTTGTTGTTGTTTTTGCTTTTTGTTTTTTTTTGTAGATCTGTGGGAAAAAACCCCACATTATTCAATAAACTTTAAAACAGTTAAATGTCTGTTTTTTCTTTGTGTATTCAAGACAAATCAATACTTCTTACTAGCCATGCTTGGTATCAATTGGGAATAGAACAAAGCAGTTTTCCAAAGCATCAGATGCTATGCTAAATATTTGTAGAATCAATGTGAATAGTTGATTTTTTTGTTTTACAAATAATATTTTCAGTATCAAAGTGATGGTTTTTGGTACAGACTAGGAAATTTTGATTCTCCCTCAGGCAGCTGGTTCTGTGAATGTACTCTACTGTTCTGTATATGTACTAGTTCCCATAGGTACTTATGTACTAAGAGAATATATTAGAAAAGAGTTTTTTTTTCCTCTTGCAGGATCTCTAATGCTAGAGCTAAAAAAAAATAATATTAGCTCAGTCTAATTTCAAACTCTGCCAAATAAGGGACAATCTGCAATTGAGAAACACCTTTTCCTATAAGCTTTGTCTTGAGATTTTTTTTTTTTAATTTTAGACCTGTCCAGAATATTTCATCTGTGGTTGAAAACTTTCCCCTGGGCATAGTTTTTTTGGCACCTAGACCAACAGTATGCTGCACTACCAGAAGTTCCCTGGCCACACTGAAATGGTTAGGAGTGCTTTACTTGTCTTCAAGGGGAGGAAGTTATTGCCCATACTTCATGCCTCCAGGCTGCAATATGCCATGCCATTTTCTATACAAGCCATTGAATATTTTGGTGAAGGTATATCTCCAGTTATTTCCACCCTTTGGCACATGCTTTGATGTTAAGTATTTTTATATATCCTAGGGATTCACGAGGTATTGTTTTGTTCCAAGTATTCTCCCTTAAAATTCCTAGATAGATTCTCCCCAGGTCTCCTGCCCACTGACATTCTAAAGGAAGGTTGTCTTACTCTCTTGAGTAGAAAGATGATTTCTGAATCCTTTGACCTATAGTTCTGTTGTCCTGTTTCTGAAAAATACTGATTTCCAGGCTCAACAAAAGCTGCCTCACCAGGTTGCTGGATCTTGTACAATGGAATTTATTCCACTGGAGCTGAGAGGAACAGACATAAAACAGCTATGTATTTTAACTCTTTAGAAAGTGGAGTCTTTAAACTAACCATTGGATATGAAACCAAAATATTTTTATTTCAACTTCATGCTGTTGAAGGTCCTTTAGTCCATGCTTGTTTACAAAGCAGACTTAACATTGAATTGAGACAAGGACTTGCTCAAATCAGTTTTACGAATAACTATCATGGTTTGTTCTTTCCACATTGCCTTAGACTTTTATATCAAAAGTACTTTTGTATTTCAGATCCACAACCAGGATCATTTCACAGAGCTGTGCATCTTACCAAGGATCTTTACAACAATACAAGAATAATTGCATATTCAATGCATAAAGATATTTTTCTGATAAAATCCTGGTTGATTGAAACGTTTTCATTGAGGCAAAGCTGGGCAATTATCGCTTTATAGGTTCTGAACTCCTAATATTTCTCCTGATAACTATCAACAAATCAGTTTCTAGGATTAGTGCTTTTCTAAGCACTAAATAAGAATTAGAAGTCTCCCCTGTTCTATCACTGCCATATTTTTACTTCATTTTTCCTGCTTGCCCAACAAGGGAACATCAGTCATCCTTGAGAACTTGAGTATATATCATATTGCCACTCCTTCTACCAGAAAGAACTTGTCTGATCCCCAAAACTACATGATAGCATCTGCCTTTTTAAGCCACCTTCTTCTTTTGTGCCTTTTCTAGCACTGTGACTATATTGGAGGCTTGCAAACTCGATGCATGTCCTAGCAAAATTACAAATTATTATTTTTAAAAAATGATTCATTTCAGGCAGTATCTGCAAAATAACAGTTCCTTTTCCACCAGCTGATCTTTCTGTTTAGTTCAGAACAGTCTGTGTGGTTGCCTTTATCTTCAGAAGAAGAGCTGATTTGGCTACATATGCAGCCTGGAAGCTCAGGTTTGTGAATTTAATATTTGTGGCAATACTCCAGAATCCGAGAGTTGATATATCCATCTCATTTCAGCTTTCTGTGTGTTTTGATAGCTGTTGTCAATATCACACTCATGTTTTGTACTAAAAAACTCAATGGAAAAGAGTTTCTCCAAATGTTTGGGTTTCTTAAAAAAAATTGAAATTATTTCAGCTAATTTTTTTTTCTAATAAGTGCACAGCCTTTTATATTCCTGTATCACCTAGCATCTCTCCATTTCGCTGGCTAGCTCCAGTGAGAGGCCAGCAAGACTCTTACAGAAGATTATAGGATGTGTGTTATTTTGATAACAGAATATATTTGGCAGAACATATTAGTCTGCTGTCTGTGTAAGTGAATTCTCCTAGGTTACAGGTCATTGGCTTATCCTGGTGACCACAGGTTTCTTACTTCATTTTGTGAGAGTTTCTTTAGGTGCTGTTTCAGCCTGTCTTTGCTAGCTTGAGTACCTTCATGTTGCTCTTACCCTGCAGGGAGGATTTTGAAGGGTTTGATTATTCCACCCTCGGATCAGTCATCCAGTTCCTCCTCTGCGGGATTTTTAACTTCTAGAAGCCATGTAGTCACAGATTAAATGAGTTTGTCTTCTCTGCCTATATGTGATAGAAAAACAAATATCATTCACTTCTGCCAGAAGGGGAGAATTCAGTCTACAGTTACACCTATTGTCAGTTTTTCATGGAAATAAGAGGTTCTAACTTAAGATCTGGTCTTCAAATTTCTTTTATCTCTGCATATTTATTAATCTGTCTTATGTGCCCCCTGAATGCCATATTCCTTCTGAATTTCTCACCTAGAAAATGAATTTTGCAAAACAGGTAAAATTTTCTGTCTTATTGACAAGATGAGATCCTATGGAAGTATTCCACCATTTTTTAGTTTACACTATCAAGAAATATGAAACAGTATTTGGAGGTTTTTTAATTGATTACCTGGATAAGATTTTCAGTAGGAAAAAGCCCTCTCTCCCTAAACCAAACAATCTTATCAAAGTGTAAGTAACTGATTTCTGTTCCAAATGCCTGTACAAAATATTCCTGTAGTTGATAACTGCAGAGATGCCTTTTGTAGCTGTGGCAGAGCTTTTATTAAAGAAGATTCTGAAGCTCTAAGAATAAGTATGTGAATAGAAAAGGCAGGCTTTTTGCCCTTGAACATCTCTTTCAGGTTTTTTTTTATGCAATAATTCTTGAAATCTTTCCTGTAAATATACATGCAGTTTTGTGCTCAAAGAATATTGGATATTTATCTACCTATACTTACTCTTCTCTAGTGTGTTTTGTCTGTATGTATGTAAGCTTGATCTCTGTTCTTCCACAAAATACATTTGATCTTTGATGTCATTGCTTCAAGAAAGACCATGCTCTGTCCTTTATGCTCTTGCTATATACAGAAGTAAGAGAGTCACCCTTTGAGAGCTTTCTACCTAGACTCCTCTGAATAATGTGCTTTTCAAGCATTTAGGATGGAGGTTTTTTGAGTGAAGTCTTTATTTACAGCTGTTTCCCTATTGAAGTAGTTGCATGTGTTGTATTTTCATTTTGGATTGTACACTCACTATTTAATTCATTTTTACCGTTGCAGCCATCCATTTATTTCTATCTGGTGTGCACAGTTTAGTGTGGGATCAACTGTTGTTTTTTTTTTTAAGTCATTGTTTGCTTAGCCAAGACTGTAAATACTGTGACTACATGGAAAAATAATTTTCTTCATCTCTTTAGTTTGACTGTGGATATGCAAAATTTGTCCTAGTCTGTGGGACCCATGAGTAGTAAGCCACTGTCCTTCTTGATGTTTCATAGTGATTCCCAGCCCTACCCTGCATTCCAGAGAGCTCCACTGGCACCTGTAGCTGCCTCTGATGAAGAAAAAAAAGCTTTCTCTTCTACTTTCAAAGGATATGTAAACTGATTCACATGGCAGAGTAGGGGAAGATTTCCTTATGCAGTGTGTACCACTGACAGAGGTCATAAAACCACCTGCCCCAAATTTTGAAATGACAGTATTTAATTGCTGGTTAGCAGTTGTCATTTTGCTAGCAAAAGAGCTCAATCCACATGCAGTATCCGTGGAGTCATGGGCTTGTCTGTAGACCTTGTATCCATTAATCCTCATAAAATACTTGTGAGATATGTAATGAGACTTAACCTAATTTTAGCTAAAGAAAATGTAAGACTCTGAAAAGAAGTTGCTGAATTTCAGATTAGGAGTAATTTTTTAATCTCCAGTTTTTTAGAATGGTTTAAAAAATACTATTTTAATACTTACTAAGTACTTTAATTTATTGACACTACATTTATGCAAAGCTTCCAAAATATTCACACTGACTTTCTGTTTTGTTTTTTTTTTTGTAGCCATATATTTTTACAGACCCACCTACCATAAGAGTTGCTCATGGAAAGATTTTCTCCGAAGTAGTTTGTTTTTTTCACCACGTGACACATACCATGCGGCTGTATAAAGTCCAGGGTAAGAGTTGTGAAATTCTGTCTCTTGGCAGTTATTTTACATCACTATGGTCTTTGACCCTACCTGCCTTTTTAATATTTAAATTCTGCACTTTTGCAGAGTTCATGATACTGAACTTGCATTCACTCCAGTCCACTGTGATTCCTCTCTGTGTATCATGTTAGTCATTAAGCTGGTATACTTAGCAGATTTCCTGGAGATACCTCTCCAGAATTTGCTGATCATCTGAGTGCTGATTCATCTGATAGCTGGACATTTTGGAAACCAGAAAAAAATTAATAGAAATACATTGGGGATAATGTAAAAATGTAGTTTCTTTCATAGTTTCACATTTACTGATGGAAGTACAATATATATCAATGGTCTTAATAGAGAAGTCTAGTTTACTTCACAACTTTAGGCTTTAATTATTTATGACCTCTCTTTGTAAGTCCTTCATCTGCTTGGAAGACCTCATGACAGAATTGTCTGTCTGTTGAGAGGCACCAGCAACTAACATCAACTTTTTGGCTTTTAGGACATATCATATCATCATATCATATCATATCATATCATATCATATCATATCATATCATATCATATATCATAATCATGATAAGAGATGATATATGACATAATATCATATCTCATATCTCAAATATAAATCATATATATAAAATATATTATGTCGTATCATATCATATCTTATATATCATATCATATCATGTCATCAGTTTTCCTTTCCAAATGAAAGTAAGGCTTTAATTTGTTTGTTTCTCTACTATTCAGCTACTGATTTCTGAGGAAATTCTAGGCAAACATTAATTTTGGCAACTCTACCCTTCCAAGCTTGATTGAATTGGCCACTAGAAAATAAAAAAGCAGGAGGAAATCGTGGTGCAATTGTATGCAATTAGTATCATATGAACATTATCATATTCATATGCAACATTATATATCGTATTCATACGTACATTTTCATATGTAACATTAGTCATACATGAAAACTCGAGTTAACATGCTTAAGTGTATCTTTCTGTAATTAAGAAACATACATTTTCAGTTATTTGTTATTTATATTTACTTGAATTATTCTGAAATTAAGAAGCACTGATTAATGTTTTCAGTTGAAAGAACTTACATGTTTTGTATTACCAGCTTCATTGTAGGAGTCAAAATTGTCATGTTTTTTAAAATCCTATTTATCATATTTAATTACTTTTCCTAAACAACTTCTAAAAAAAAAAAAGTTATAAGTACTTTGAAAGTCTTGTTTGCTTTTTCCTTCTTTCTTTTAAGTTTCAAAAATAGTATTGGCATCATCTGTTTGGGTGGTTGGTTTGGTTTGTTTGTTTGGGGTTTTGTTTGTTTTTTGGGGACTGATTTTATTTGTTTGGTGGTGGTTTTTTGTTTTAGTTCTAGTGTATTTCGATCTAGAACTAAAATGAATCAGATGTTTCATTTTTGTGACATGTGTACATTGAAGTTTGACATTGCTGGAGTTTATACATGTGCCAAAAGCTGATCAGAATTTAGCTGCTAGCTGATACAGTAATTCTGGATCAAACATTAACTCAATATTCCTTAGGAACACAAGCCAAGAGTTTGCATAACTGAAGATCCTAAGGAAAGAAAACATATATTCAAGACTATGATTTCTTTGTTTTATGTGACAAATATTTAAAATCATCTGTCAAGAATGTGGAAAGAAAGTTACATTCCATTCCCATGGGAGTTTTAGTAAATTAAAGCTCTCAGCAAAGAGGGAACTTACATAGGAGAATATTTATTGTAGTGAAGGGGAGGGGAAAAGTGTGGGTTTTTTGCGTTTGGTGTGGTTTTCTTTTTTTTTTTTTTTTTTGTTAGAGTGGGGTTATTCTTTTACTTTCCTTTTAAGTTCACAGAAAATGACTTGACAGTGTAAATCCCTGGCTTACCAATTCCTAACACTTAAATTTATCTTTCGTAGTGAGTGTACTGTCTACTTCTTTCCTTTGGTTTTTCTGACAGTTTTTAATTCATCACAATGTTTCAGTACTTACACCCTTACATATAAAATGCGTACATGGGTAAGTCCTGGACCATGCTTCTAGCTTTGACAAGGAAAAATTATGCAAAATATATTTTATATATTGTCTCTTTACTTTTTGGTGTGTTTTTATTTAAATTTCTTCAACTGTCCTGTTTCAAAGTTTCAAAGTTATCAAAGACTTGATAACTTTACATCATTGTTTGCTCAGGCCTATTTCCTTGGCTTTGTAAAGGGAGCTATTTATATAGCTTTATTCAATTAAAATAAGATATTTTGAAGTCTTACTAGATATGTACAGTAACAAAGCATGTGGGAAAAAATCAGTATATGTATAAATGCATTTTGATCTCTGTTGTAACCTACCTGCTTGCCAAGGGGTAGCAAGACTGGTTGTCTTGTGGGTAATCCAACTGTTGGATAGTACTCTCAGCTCCTATATCTTCTTCAGCAATTTTGGGAAAAATTACCTTTTACCACTTTTGGCTTTCAAATTCTGTTGATTCTGGCCAGAAAATACTCTGTGTTGAAAACTCTGTTCAGTAAATGAGTGATTTTTAACTTCAAATGCCACTGGCATTTGTTTTTGATATTAGCATGATTTTGTTAATCTTTTTATCAGAAGCTTGTCATATTTTATTTTCTTCACAGTTGTATTTTCATATTATCTCATATTATGCAGTACAAAAAATATGACAGTCTAAACATAAATACTGTATTCTTCTTCAATGTACTCATGCATTTAAATATTTGGAAAAATACTTGAAATATTTGGAAAATCTCTTACTGGGAGCATCAAGAGTGGAGCATATAAATCCACATTTTCCAGACTAGGTTTGGAAAAAAAGAAGTAATTAGCTGAACCAAGTGTTTTTCATTTAGCATTGAAGTTTAATAGCCTTTGGTAAATGTTAACATTTTAACAGTTGTTGTACTTCTGCGGGTGACATTCAGATTTTAAAACAGATGAGGAAACAAACACATATCTCTGTTCTGCCTGCTGCAATTCTTTTTGCAATCATCAGTCCCATTAGACTACAGAAAGGGTAGAAGTGATGATGCTGGATGATGGTATGATTCCACTCCAGAGTGTAACTTGAACTGTTTGAAAAGGTTAGGTTATTATTAAAGGTATTTAATTATCAATACAAGGCACTGTAGGAAAAAAATCTCACTGAACAACTTGACTGAATTTTCAGACACCTAATTCTTCTTTTAATAAATATGAACCCTTTCTCTGTCAACAAATTTTGTGTCCTGCTTGTGGTTGTATCAGTTCAAATTTCTTAATTCACTGTCCTTAAGGAAGATTCTCACTCCTTTGATTAAAGGAGCTGCTTACAGTCTCCTGCTCAGTTGAACAGTTTATCAAGAAGGTGGTAACTTAATTCTGGGAATCGTGACAACTGCGTAAGAGTGAAGGGGAGAAGTGACTGAGCAGGCCTTGCTGTAGTATTTTTATTTAAAGATGGCACTTAACAGTTGTGTGGTGTTTCCTAATGATTTACTGGAACCCACATTTGTTCTTACCACGTATTGCTCCTGTTGCCCTTGAGTGTTCTTTTTCAGACTGTCTGTTCAATTTGTACCAAATTAGAAATACTGCTATATCATCTGTTACATAACTGAACTGTTTTCTAATATAACAGAAAACAAAAACTAGATTACAGTGTCCTGTCACAGTCATTCTCATACATATGGAACCATTTTTAGAGATTTTAAATGCATCTTTTTCATGTAGGTTTGGAAGGTCAGTCTGTTGAAGTTTCCAATATTGTGGACATTAGAGGAGAATATAATCGTGAACTTGCAATGAGAATTTCATCTGACATAAACAGTCAAAATAGATTCTATACTGATCTCAATGGATATCAGGTAATTACCATCTTTTAATTGTAAAAGCTTAGGGTGTCAGCTTTTGACTGTCTAAATGTAAAGAACTTATATTAAACAAACTGTCATGTTAAGCTGCACTAATCATTTAAAAGGAGAAATGCTTCTTAAAAATGTGCCTGTTATAAAATTTGATGTAGACCAGACTAAGATGTAACTGTGTGCTTTTAAGGAGTTGAATATTCCTTTATATTCTTTTTAAGAGAAGAATTATAATACAGGAAGGTATGACAAGTCACGATATAGGTGCTTGTATATGTGCATGCATTCTTTCCCTCAGCTTTGTTTGTTTAGTTAAAACCCACTGGAAAACACAGTGATAAGTATGCATAAGGGCCAGACCTAGCGAACAGCTGCTTGCTTCTCTGTTGGAAATAAGTGATGTATTTTTGAATGTATTATGCTTTTTTTTAATTGGTAATACATCTGAGGAAATGGCTATTGTCTTAACTTGAACTGTGCATCACATACAAAAGAGAGAAAATTTGTTTTTCTTTACCTTCCTTTCTTGCTAAAAATAGTTTTGCAAATACAGGGAGACCGTGACTCCTGAGTAAAAGACTATGGGTTTTCCAGTTACTGATACTACTGCATTTTGCTGGAGACAGTGAATATTTAAACATGATAGTAATTTTAATACTAATACTCATTTGCCATGTACCATTCAAGAATTTCAACAGCTTTTCAATAAGTTGCCCACTATAAACCAACAATTACTTTTCTACTACTTGAAATCTATTCACTGCTTGCTCTCTAGAGGAGAAAATTGTTTCTCTCATTTTATAACTGTGATTTTTTTTTTTTGGTAGGTTCCCTTGATGAATCTTTCACATTTTTTTAATATTCTTTGATCTAAAAGTATATTGGAGTAGCCATTTCCAAAGTGGTAATTTTAGCCACATATCTGTAAAAAGCTAAATAATACAGTTGAGTGAATGCTTTCATGATGCTTGGTCTTCCAAAGCACATAGGATGAATGTCTGAAAATGTCTTTGAAATTTAATTGCGTAAAAAGAATAAAAGTTTTTGAAGTTTGTCTTCAAATTACAGATCCAGCCTAGACTGACAATGAGCAAGTTGCCTATTCAAGGAAATATCTATCCTATGACTACCATGACTTATATCCAAGATGCTGGTGTTCGTCTGACACTTCATTCAGCTCAGTCTCTCGGTGTTGCAAGCTTGAAAAACGGTAAATATAAGATGATGGATGTGACAAAGGTCTCTCCTTCATGATATTCTGAAATAGTTCATTCAGAGATTAACATACTTATCTACAGGCATTTGAAGAGAGGAAATAAGTTTCTCCAACTCTGACAAGTTTTAGAATATGTCCATAACAGAGGAGGAAGACATTGGTCCCACATGAAATCCTGTCATCTGCAATGAAAGAGCTCTCTCAAACCAGAAACTGAGAAAAAAGATTGCAAAAAAGATAAAAGGAGCAATAAATTGTCAGCACCAGCTATTTTTCACCCAGAACTCTGGTGGAACTCCGGAATGACACAGCAGAACTAATGGGTTTATTCTTTTTTGTACTGCCCTGGTAGGAGAGGACTTATAAAGGATGCTGATTATTTTTTTGATTTTTGTTTGTTTGCTTTAGTGTAGACATCACTAGTCTTAAGGTATATACAGCATAGCCTAACTTCCCTGTCAGGAAAAACAACAGCAACTTTTCTGAAGATTAGTGTTAGTGAAATAAAGGATAAATATGACCCTGGGTAAGAGTGAAAATACTTCTGAAACAAAATGATACCTCTCAAATTTAATGGAGTACTTTGACAGAGCTGATGAATATGTTGACAAGAAAAATCGATTCATATTACAAATTCCAAAGGAGACACAGTCTTGCTCCTTGGAGCAGAAAAGGGTATGACAAATGGCCTGCAGGACTGGAAACAGAAGGGAGTTACTCATTCTATGGGAATGGGGAAGCTATTCAAATAAAGCTAGATGTAGTGGGCAAAATAAGGTATATAATTCATAACTTAAGTATAATTGCTTGCTAGAGTATATATTGTCAGTTTAAAATTATATGATTTTGAATAATAATGGAATGAATACTCAGAAGAGAAAAGTCCATCAGAAACTGCACCAAAATCTACTTCCCAGTTTCTTTTAAGAAAAATGTTATAAATACTCTGTTCTGACAACAGGTGAATACCATGCTGGATTGGTGGCAGTATTACCAAACCTAATTCCCTTTAGGACAAGGAATTAACACTGACCTATACAATGATGCTTTAATAAAACCACAGTGGAAAATACCAGCCTTTTGTTCTGCCCTATACAAGACCCAAACCACATTTTTTCCATGTTTCCCCTTTCTAGAAACCCAGTTCCTATTGGCCTGATCTTGTTAATGATCCTGACACCACTGATATTGTTATGCACTCGTTAGATGAGTATTGAGACTAAATTAGTCTGAAGAAGCTGTGTATCTATATTTGTTCTTTAAACTCTTAAAAATCTTAGTCTCTGCATAAGGCACTAATGCACCATCCAAATCCACAGACACTCCCACTCTTTGCCATCCAATTATGAAAGTTAAAGCTAGCACTGTTCAACATTTTGCAGTTAAGCATCAGGTTGAAACTGATTCTGTGAGCACTGGTTTCAAATCTATCAGAAGATATTATAGGCTTTTCACCTAATCCAGTTAAATAAAAGAGCAGCAGATGTGTCCCATATCTGACATGACATTGATTTCTTGACTGTTTCACTCTTTGACAAACTGTATTGTGTCATTCAAGATACACCAATATCAAATATTTACCCTTTGCCCACTAAGAAAAAAAGGATAATAGGTTATTCTGATACATTCTCTCTAAGTAATATTTAATTAAATTACTAGATTGGCTACCTTGTCCTGGAAGGCATGTTAGATTCCTCAAAAAAGAACAAAAATGAAGCTGAAGGTTCAGTGGCTGCTGAATATCATATGCTTCGTGACATTTTTTCTGAAAGTCTTTCAGGAGTTCAGAGGGATCATGGACGAAAATTCAAAAATCTTACTATTTAGGCAAGCAACGATCAGTAAATGTGTGCCTGTGTCTGAGACATAGGTGTGTCTCAAGGCACAACCCACCATCTGAAAGTTACGAGAACAGTACCTTAGTTCAAAATAGCAGGTTTTTTCTTACTCATTGTCAGCTGATATCTGTCCTGGATAAACAAAATCTGTTTTTACAGGGGAAGGGAAGAACAAGTACTCAAGAAAATTGGTGTTTGTAGAACACTGAGGTTTAAAAAAGACTGCCCTAGTAAGCAGCCTTTTCTAGAAGCTTAAGTTGTGAACTTCTTATTAAGGATACAAGCATTTTAGTATTCCAGTTTTATTAAGGAAACAAGTACACTTGTTTGAATATACAGTGTGCAAAACCCATAACAGCCTTAATTACATGCCCCAATCTGGTTTCCTTATGGAGATAAACACTTGGAAGAAATAGGGACTTCATTATACAGGCTATATAAAATTCAACATCATGCTTAAAGTGCTATTTTTGGTGGCTGTGTGGTGGCATCAGTTCAGTATAAACTCAGCATTTCATGCTCAGTGCTTATCCAGTGCAGAGTTCTTTCCTACTCCCACCGGTGAAGTTATCCATGCAAGAAGTGAGTGTTTATATACTCCTGTCGATGCCTATTTTTTCCTTCTGCCTTCCAATGTGAAACAAAAGAATGGAGTACAAGGTGAAGATATTTCCTCTACAGAAGCTCTCTCCATACAACTGTAGATACTTGGGGGTTATTCTTATCTTGGATGCTTGATTGCCAAGTATCCTTGTTGCAAATAATAGTTAATAGTAATAACTTTTCATATTAAACTTTTATATAAACTCTGAAAGTAAAAATTGCTGGACATTCTGCAGAAAGGCTTGTGAAATTTTTTTCAAAGGTTATAAACAGCTACAGTCCAGTGTTATTAACTGTTTTCGTCATCAGTCCTGACAATATCGATCAGCCCTAACTCTTCCAGACTCAAGAGAAATATTATGGTTTTTTAACATAAGTTAAATTTCGGGGCAGGTTTTTTATGCTTAATAGAACACTTACATATTCTTGATACTAGTATAGTCCTTGTGTTTCTCTTTCAGGTCAGCTAGAAGTGATCATGGATCGTCGGCTTATGCAGGATGACAACCGTGGCCTTGGACAAGGTGTTCAAGATAACAAGATTACAGCTAATGTCTTCCGATTGCTGGTTGAAAGAAGACATGGAACAGATGTGGTAGGATTTACTGTCTGGATTTTTTATGCCAGTTAAGATGTAAATATCAATTTCTGTTGATATTGCAGCAGCAGCAAAGAACTCAGTAAAGAAATTATTCCATGAGCTGTAGAACTACAGAAATGTAGCTTTGTCATCTTGCTTGCATATTCTGACTGTAAAGACTTCATCCCTCACTATTCCTCACATAAATCCTGCAGTACCTACTTCCTCACTCACACTTCAACATATGAGTTGGGGTACCATCGTGAAAGCCTTTTTTAAATTTTTTAATTACTTTTTTACTGAACAAGCTTTAAAAAGCAGCTAATTAGTGTGCCTTTTGCTTCTTAACAACGTTAACTGAGTCTAAACAAAGATGGACAAAATATTTCTGTTTAATGGGTAAAGAGAGAAAACCTCTTATTAATATAATTTCCCTAGGAAATAAGATTCAAGTGGAAATATTTAGACATCAGACATAAAAAGCTTTGCAGTTAATTATGATTATAGGAAAGTTGAGACCATTTTTTTTTAATATTTGCACAGGTCTCACTTTGACTTTTTGTATCTTACTTCTTTAAATAACCTCAATTTTCTTTCTGTTCTTATTTTCTCTTATTTTCTTATTTTTTGACCATTTTTTGAGAAGGACAAAATCAAAAGTACATCTTCATACTGAGGCAGTAGAATAATGATGACAGACAGCACTGAGTATATTTTAAAACCATTGCATAGCTAAAGATGAGAGGTTGTATACCAAGCTCCTAATGAATATGCAGATAAATTGGAATTAATTCTGGTTTATAATGGATATCATTAACCACTGTGAGAGGATGATAATACCAAGCTTAAAGCCAATTTTCACCATTTAATGATTGACAGCAGGATTTTTTTCAGGTTGTACATGTCATTATGATTTTCTAGTTCCTCATCATGTGTAATTCAGGCTGCATATTAAATGCATTTATCAGTGTGATGTGCAGCTACCCAAGCTAACTTGAGGTCAGCAGCAGTCTGATTGTGACAACAACAAGCATTGCACAGGTTAATCCATCCTTACAAGAGGAAACTTGCAGAGGGATCTATACTGCCACCCAAAAATTCCTTAGTACCAAAAGTAATTTGTGTTGTATTAAATTAGAATGTGGACCTGTTAAGTAAGAATTATGAGACATGGAAATCTATGTTTACATTAAAAAAAAATTGAAACAACAAAAGCAGATCAAATCGGTTAGTGTCATAGTGCTTGCAGTGACATGGTGTGCAGTCTTGGTGATTTCTATAGAACCATAAAATAACTCTAATACTAAAATGTACCTCTGGAACACTTCCAGTCCAGTCCCTGCTCAGTGCAGTCTATTTTTGTGTCAGAACAGATATAAAAGGTTAGTCGTCCATTCAGACCATAATCAAGATGTGATGGGTTGGAGCATGTTTGGTACTGTACCTCCAGGGGACCTTCTTGTTTACTTTCTAAAAGGAGACTGGTCCACACACACTGAGATTACTCCGCCAAGTAACACAGTGCCCACTTGAGTGTGGTTGGCCAGGAAAGTTCAGTTTCAAATAGCTGCTGCTTCAGACCAAAATACTCCATTGGCAAAGATTTTGAATCTACCTCAGTAAGAGTAAAGGCAGCCTGAACAACTCTGGGATGTTCTATTTAGTGGAATATATACAGGTGTCTTTGCATATGTTGGCCAACTTGTTTGTGATATGAGTCAAGTATCATCTCATGTAATTCCCTTTCTTTGTAAAAATCATCCTTCCTATAGATTTGAAAGGTTCTGGAAAGGTACTGATAATCTCTCAAAGGAGAAAGGGCAGTTACCTACTACAATCAAAAATTTCTGAGGTGTTTTGGAAACCTGTGTTTTAGCATCCTCCTTTCTCTATAATTCTTCATGCTGAGCTTATAATGGTTTTAAATGGCTGCAGAGGACTTCAAGGGCAATTGGTTCTTATATACTCTTGAAGGGACTTCAAAGAAAGTGGAATCAGGACTGTGGGAGAGTAGGCACAATCTAAGAGGTGTTGTTGTCCCCACTGATCCAATGTACTCAAACCCTAGGAGCCAAGCACGATGTTTTAAGGAAACATTTTCTTTCTGGTGTTGTACCTGGAATTCCCCTTTCATATATTTAGAATGTTCTAGAATTTTGTTTTTCAAAATATATCTGAACATTCACAATATTTTCTGGGTCATGTTACTGTTTCAGCGTTAAAGGGTAATTCTGGATCTGTTTCCTTAGATGTACAATCATACTTTTCTTAGCCCAGTTACTCAGAAGGTAGTTGTTATAAGAGCTTAAAAATAACCATGTCAAAAAAAATTATGATGAAATTACATGCAGTTTATATATGTAATCGGCTACAGTGTGACTCATACACCGACCCTGATTTTGTTGTCAAGCCTTATTTTATTATTTACTATAGGAGCCCCTGGAGGAGAAATTTTTGACCATTTGACATCTTTGCCATTTCAAGCTTTTCCTAATGTTTGCTCCAAAATATTTCATTTTATTTTTTCTCAAAAACAATTCTGAAGAATAGGATACTTTCTGCTATTTGTGAAACTTCCACGTAAAAGGAGAATATGTGATGTGTAACATATGCAGGTTTTTAAAATTAATTAAAATAATTGTGCATCACTGGTGAAATTACCATAGAGAGTTCTTGTTATCACAGTATCTATCTTTTCCTTTATATCTCTAAAATACTTTTTGCCTTCCCCATCCCCAACCTGAATGATAAATTGTAATGACAGAGTTAAACCACAGGAATGTCCTGAAGTGTAAGAATGACATGTCCAGTGGATGGATAGAGTGAAATTCTTAATAATTATTAATAATTGTTGGTATACTCAGATCTGTATCCTAATAGGTTCTTAACTCTAACACTGCCTGGAGTTTGGCTCTTGAATTATAGCTCATCTGATCAGTCATAAATACTCATTCAGATATAGCCTCTGCAAAAGACTTCAGATTGACATGTTTTGCTAAAGCTTTTTTGGTTGTGTATTTTTGGGGATTGAAGAGACTTGCGGGGGGTTGGTATTTGTGTTTATATTTTCTGTTTGTTTTGGGTTTTTTTTGTTTGTTTGTTTTTCCTAGAGGTGGATACTAAAGATTTATTCACAATGACAGTATTGTTTGTTCAGTGTTTGTAGTAAGAACTGGGCAAATCTCATTTCACTTTACATTATACTCACCTCATTTATTGATGACGGTGTTCCTCAGGCTTCAAATGTTTTTACTATATTTGTGATACAATTCCTACATACATCTTTTTTTTCTACTAGATGTAACTAAACCTTTTTATATATTCATTTTCTCCATGCAAGGATTTTTCAGCTTGAATATCTCTTTGAGTCATCTTCTCAGATTGTCCTCTCTTTCTTCAGATTTTTAACCAAGAGCTGAATTCATGTCATTTTTAAATTGAAGGAATTAATATTTAGCTGAGAATGAAACTGAATACAGTTTATTAATACTTGTCAAAACAGTAAATGTTTCTGTCTTTTTGAAAATACAGACTACTTTATATTTACTGTAGGTTTTGGAAAAATGAGCTTAAATACCCTTTTGTTTTCTGAATCCCAGCATATATAGTATACCAGTATATATACCAGTTATACCAGTATAGGAGTGAAAGAAATAGGATTTATAGGAAGTGGTAATATATTATATCATCAAAGACATAGCTGGAGAAAAGATGCCATGCCAAGCAAACACTTCCTTGTTCAGATTCCTATTTCATACCTTGCCTTGACTTGGTTAATTTATATAACTGGATTTAGAGACTAGGCTCAAGCAGAGAGCCACAATTCAATGGCTCAAATGGCTGTTACTTTTGTGGGAGATTGTTTAGAGGAATGATAATTCAGTTGATAAAAACACAAATATATGGGAGATAATCGAACTCCCTTTCCTTCACCACAAAGAACAACTCCTTTTTCTTACAAAATCTCTATAAGTAGCCACTTTTTCTGAAAATTTATGGTTGGTGATACAGCCATTTTTATCAGATGATTATATTGCATTTTCTCCTTATTGATGTGCTTACGTATAATGCATGTTTCTCACTGTAGATATATATTATACTGTGCATTGCTATGCTACGTGTAGCCTCCCCATAACAAACATAATTAACTTGATGTTTCAAAAAAGCAGAAACTTGACATTAGCTTAACTATTACCATTTAGAAGCTTTTTCAAGCCCATGTGTGACAAGCTCAGGTACTCTAATAAAATTTTTAATTGTAACTGCCACAGCAAGCTCATAAAATATGCATAAAATTGTTAGGGTTTGGGAGGGTTATGGTGGCCACAGAAGAAAAAAAAGATATTTCTCTCTTATTTTCACACAAAATACAATGCATCTTCTTTAGAGCCTTACCACATATATTTAGTAAGGGGTGAACTCTAATTTAGTATTTCATTTGAGTAGATATTCTGGTACATGATACTTTCCAGTTTTGCTTAAAACACTACTTTTAATTCATTGTTTCTGCTACTACTGTATATTTTATACTGTATTTCTTATGCAGGAATTTTGTGTTTGCTAATCAAGAATAATGTTTCCATCTCTTATTATTTACAAATATCTGTCTGTTTTCAGTCAAGCACTGCCATTGTTTTTAGGCCAGGACATCTTACAGCTTAATTTCTTTCAAAATTTTTTTTTCATGATACAGTGACAAAGATGTGTTGCAGAAAGCTTTTACATAAAGCTTTGTCTAAAAGCTCTTCTCCTTTGTTTCTGTTATGAAATATTCTCATCCTGTAACAAAGCAGCAACCACTTGTAGCTGACTCCTGGCTTGAGTAGTTAGTACAGAGGACTGCCTTCCTCTGGGTTCTGGACAAAGAGCTATGTCTCTTGTGTTCTCTTTCATGTATTTATGTATGTCTCAACAGTGAATTATTTTCCGTGGTTTGGTTTTATCTTTCCTCATTTGCATCTACCTCTTTTCTGGCTCTGGTTAGAATGAATTACAATTTGATATTATGCATATAATAAAACCTGTGTCTCTCCACTTTTAGCTCATACAATTCATCAAAGAATGAGGGTAGGCCTCTCTGTTGCCTTTTGTTAACTTATCTGTGCTGGTGCAGTTTGAGGCCTGAGACTGAAACTTTTCTCTATCTTCACTTCTAGGAAGGCCTAATTCCCGCCTTAAGATCTGACTGTAGGGCAGATCCTTCCTAAAGGAGGGAGAAAATGTGCAAGTCTTTGTTTCTTCATATATTCTCAAATGAAATGACTCTCTGGGAATAATCTCCTTGCACATGCAAATTTCCACCAGTAGCAAGAACTTTGCTTGAGGAGCAGAGTTCCAGTGCCTGGAAATTAGCAGATATCACTGTGTACTTTCTGTCTTTAGCATCAATTTTTTTTAACTACTTCCTCATCAAAACTGAACTCCAGAAAGTTTTGATCACTGTTTTCTGCCATCATTTGGAACAGGATAAATTCTTGCCAATCATCTGGGAAAACCTAGCACTGGGTCCTTCCACAAGCCTAGCATATGGGGTATTTATTTAGGCATTAAGTCCCTCCTCCTATTATTAAATATTATTAAATAATATAAGCCCTCTAAGAAGAATTAGAAGAGAATAAATAAAACCAGCAGGAAAGGCTATAACTGAAGTATAAGATATTTTTATTGCCAAGGAAACCTGTCATGCTATCTGCTTTTCTGATCACTTTCATCCACCTGTACTGATGGCTGTGTGTTTATCAGATGTAGTAATTGCAGCTAGGTGCTTTTGATCTTGGTGACTACATATTTTTTTTACCATCTGCACTCTTCCATAGGCCAGTGAGCAGATGTTCTCAAATGATCTCTTTATAGAGCATGATTTCTGTCATGGCACCTGGTGGAACGTGAAGTGTACTAAATGTAGTCACCAAAGGAACAGTGATAGGTGGAGAAGTGGAGCACTCAGGAGCATCTCAGGAGATGCTCCAAAAAGAAGAAGACGGAGAAAATGAGATTGTTCCTGGTGTGAAACCCAACAAGAAGAATCAGCAGAAATTGCCTTAGACTAAGAAAATCTTGGATTTCTAAATTTTTTTGTAAAACAAGAGCCTAGCTATGGGATGTTTGGTAGAACTGACACAGGTGGGGAAGGAAAAGGATTGAGTGGTAACAAGTGGAAAAAGTAGGGGTGAAAGGGGCATAAAAGGCTCTGGCGAAGTCCAGTTTGATCACCATAGCCCATTCTGGATTATTAAATATGATTTCTGTGTAAGTACCCAATCTTTTCCGAAACTGTGTGAGCCATTAGCCAGCTTCAGATAAGACTAGAAAACAAGCAGAATAAGAGGTGTGTGTGACAGCTATTGGAAAGAGATACACCTTTGGACTGAGGGACGAGTACAGCTCGTTGTTGTTGGCTTCCAGTTGTTGGCAAGGCCTGTATATTCTGTGTGTGCCTGTAAACAGCAAATTGTGAGCTGATAGGTCACAGGCCAGCTCCTGGAAGAAAGTGAAGTCTGACCTAAAGTGAATCATCAGGAAGCCTAAGGTCCAGACCTGCATATCAGAAGGGCTTAAAGTCCACACTGAGATATCAGGGGTTGTTTAGTGTTCTTGTGAATCAAGAACATCAAGGTCTTGAACTCCAGACCTTGTCAGCTGGAGGGCACAATGAGATTTGGATTGTCTGTTCTACTTCTGTTACCCAAGTGCTCTGCTTATGTAGGCTCTGGCAAAGGTTCTCCACTCACATGTATGGAGGGCCTTGTATTTCCCTACATGCCTAATGGGAAATTGTTCTGCCTTTCTGCTGCGTGGTCTTGGAGAAGCAAAACCACAGCAGGCTCCTCTCTATCAGCCTGGAATTAGAGGAGTCGCCTTGTGTTGGAGACCACCAAATTTAGCTCTAGCAGACTGGGAAAAATTCCTCCTGTGGATGCAGATTTCCCTGGATTTGGTTACCTGCAACAGTCCCAGGTTTCTCATCTGCAGTTTTAGTGTCAACTAAGCATCAGCATAGAAAATATGTGGTGATTTTAGAGTCACTGAGCCAACACCCAGTCTTGTGGATATTTTATGGTGCCTCAGAGTTTTCATTTCTTCTATAATTAGCCTTCAGAAACCCCTTTCAGCTAGTGTGGCAGACATGGATATGCACTTCCAATGCATTTGCATTAATGAGGACAAAATGAATTGATAAAAAATTTTCCATTCCCTGGTAAAGAGATGAAATCGGATTTACTCTGCTCTCATGAGTTGTCTTTTGCTGGTCATTTCAATAGCTATCAAAAGACACTCAGCACTCCAGGCCATGGTTCTCATTTAAAGGACTGGAAACCTATTGCAAAAAAAAAAAAAAAAAAAGAAGAAGACTTTGATGTGCAAAAATGTAATATAATTGATGGATTTTTAGAGTGGACAAAAATGTGTATACAAACAATTCTAGTCCTTATATTTATCTGTATTTTTGCCTCCCAGCTTTTTAGGAAATCCAGATGCTCTGGTATAGCAGAAAGTAATCTGACATCAGTATCCTTGTTTACAGTCTTTTTAAGATTCCAGGATATCTGCCTGTTCAGTACTCACATTTGTGACTGCTATTTCTGGTTTCAACTTACCCAGGCTTTCCTGAAAGTCTAACTGGTCTAAGCTTGGATTTTTTACAGAAATTACCTGAAGATTGTTCTGTTGAAGATTTTTGTGCAGCTTTGAGGTCTTAGATGTTCTGAATCCCACTGTACAGAGAAGATCTTCCTATCACCTTTTTTGATTTCCATATAAAATTCCCTCTGCAAACACTAGCCATTTTCAAAGCTACTTGAAGTCTTGGTCACTGTTTTCTTTGACAGATCCTTACGTTAACCTTGCACTCTTGGATACTGAAAAGGAGTTATTCAGGACAGAAGAATGAATCCGATTTGTATTGGTCATTAATTGCTATTTGTAGTATTAAGGGTGTAAGACCCATGATCTTTCTTCTTTCCTTCAGAAAATCACAAGTTGTTACAGGCATGCAAAAATCTAGCTCCAGGTATCAGCCTCAGGGGAAAGGGAATGAATCATCCGAATCTGGAGTTCTTTCAGAACTTGTCAAACTTTGGTTATTCTTTTTGTACTACTATGTGCAACTTTGAATGAATTTAAAGCAAGAACATCTGATTTTTCATTTGGTGAGATAATAGCAAGACAGTCTTGCACGTAAGTAAGTTGAAACCATTTACTACTTGATGTCAATTTAATGAACTAGACTAGTGTCAGTCTGAAACAAAACCTGAAGTTCTCTTTTCAGTTGTGAGCCTTAGGGCAATAGAACATTATGCAATTTTCTCCCTCTCTTCCTGCTTAGAGAATCCACCTTCCAAAAGTGAGGAGCCACTGTAGTTAAGGATTCAAGCTGTTTGCGTTCGGTGGAAAATTTTAAAGCTTGGACATTTGCCCTTATCTGTCACTTCCTGTTGTCAAACTGTTATTCACATCATCAGTGGTGTTTGTTTCTCACCTATGAACAATATAGCAAAGTATTTCAGAATCAATTTCTCATATAGAAGCAGCATCACAACAAATATACTGATGGATTGTCTGTCTTTGAATTGTACATAACAATTTTTTTTTTCATATTTGTCCTTGGAATTCTTTGACTCACATTCTTGATTGCTGTCAGTTGCTAGTTTAGGGTTAAGATATTTAAAAATATTGTCTCCATATGCTTTGGTAATAAAGATGCTCTGAAAAGTGTTTTTGCTGCACAGATCTGATTTTTCAGTCCAAAAACCTTCTGCTTTGAAGAGTGCTGCCTGTTGGTTTTCTGGACCTGTTAGAGAGAAAGTTGATAAAAATTGTTTCCTGACACAACATAAAAGAGAATGAGAAAACATTTTCTTTCCAGCAATAATCCAAGTGGTGTGGTATCAGACTATCTTAGTCTACATCCCTTGATTTAGCAGGCCCAGAATTCTTCCTCTTTTCAGTTTTATTTGATTGTTCTTACACACTGAGTCAGCATTCACATTTCAGCATGTTAGATTAGGTAGTGTGGGTGCCAGTGGGGGTTTACTGTTACAGTTAAGGTTTTTTTGATGACTTTGTCATTGCAGAGAAGAGTCTAGAGGAGGAGAAAATAGTCAAGATGATGTGATGTGATATGATAAAAGGTCTGCCTCAGTTTCCTTTCCTTAGTTTTATATAGGGAATTCTAGAAATACTTGTCTGTATTGAAAAGTTCATTGGTTCTCCATTAGTTAAATTGGTGTCCAATCAACTCCTTCAGCTTTACTTTCTTCTCTACGGATTTTTCCTTTGCTTTCTTCAATGATTTCTGAAGAGTCTAATTAGCATTTTCCACTCTAATTAAGGACCTTAGTTACTTAATTTAAACTCTTACCTGAAAACCCTCTGAGTCTTGGGGGCAGAGTGATTTTTACGCAGGCAGTGGGCAGTGCATGAATGAGCGTGGCGGCAGTGGCTGCTCTGTGGGACAGAGCAATGGAACACCAAGTGGCCGCAGTGATGAGCTGGTTTGCAGGAATGGTGAAATAGGGCAAAACAGGTGCAGGCAGGGAAGCAGGACCACAGAGAGGAAAAGGTAGGAGAGAAGGGTCAAGCTGACCCTCTGAGCAAGCCCCCGATCCCTCCAGGAAACCCAAAGGCTCTCCCTTGTGTTACAGTAACCTGCTTTTTATGTGCTAAAGTCTCTTCCACAGCCTGATTTCCTGGGAATTTTTTCCCAGGCTTACTGGCATCTGCCCCACATGCAAGTGGGGGTGTTGCTTGCAGCCCAGTCCTGGAAGCTTCTCTCCCCTGACCAGCTGCCAGGTGAAGTTCCTCTGGGGACAGGGCTGCCAACACATGAAAAAGCCCCCATAGGAATACTTCACCTCATGTATAGCATACGTTGAGGCATAAATAAAAATCAGATTGATCCCCCTCACCCATCCCTGGAAGTGTTCAAGGCCAGGTGGCATCCCTGCATATGGCAGAGGGGTTGTAACAAATTGACCTTTAAGTTCCTTTCCAACCCAAGCCTTTCAATTATTTCTACAGTGATCAATAAAATAGCTGATTTCTGATATAAAGGTACTTTCTATAGATAAGACTATTCTTAAAATTTATTGGAAATTGTGATCCAGTATTAGATTATGGTTTTTGTCTTCTCAAAACTGAAAATTTAGAATTATTCACCTTATTTTTGATGGCAAAAAAAATCCTAATTGAGGATCCATTTATGTCTATTATAGTCATTCAAGGGGTTGTGTTTCAACACAGTTTTTAATTGGATAACTGTGTATGGATGTGCTGTAAGAGGGTTAAAAAAGGCAGTATTTGCTTTGATTTGAGCTCATTAAGGCAGCACATGATCATCTGGCGTTCATCAGATTCTTGCCAATACTTAATGCTTGTAAGACAGCCAGAGGAGCTCCATTCACACTTTGAGTCATAAATGCTGTCATGGAAATTGAGAAAATAATGTCACTTTTGAGAGAGCCATCATTTAATTAGATGAAGTCTGTGGGGCTACATCTTCTGATGCAGCATCTGTGGGGTACTGCTGAAAGCCATCCACACGGTGAAGATGTGAATAATAATTCTTCCCATTACATTATTTGTGTGTGCAAAGCCTTCTCATCTCTCTTTCCAGACAGTCCTGTTTAAATCCTGGATCACTAGAATTGAGGGGAAAGACATACTGCAACCCACGCATGATTGTGATGTACCTAGGGGAGAGTATGATTTGAAGAGTCCCTTCTCAGTCTTCTGTGAAAGCATTGTCTTCACCATGTGTAGCAATGGGGAACAAGGGCATGGACCCTCTTGTGCATGCAAAGGGAATTGATTTATTGTAGAAGTTACCCCCCTTTCATACCTTTAATCTCAACCAGACAAAATCCAAACTTAACAGAAGAAAAGCACTCATTTGCTGACTCAGCTGCAGTTTTCTGTCCATGAGTCAAAAACTATCTCTTATCCCCCAGCTGGCTTCCAGCTGATTATCATGCAGTTGTGCCTTTCCAATAGAGCTTTCTGGTAAACATGGACCTTAATAACTTTAACAATTATAACCCAATATCATACAACCAAGTTAGTAAAACTTTTTTCCTTGGTCTCCTGGCAGCTTTTGACACCTCCTGTGCACTCCATTGCTGTTGCTGTTTCCAGATTCAGTGAATGACTGTACTTTTTCTGCTGGTGCAGTTCTCAAGAACTGTCTGTCATTCCAGATGTGGGAATACAAGATTCAATATAAAATCTCTGCCTAAGTCTTAGTTCTGAAGTGGATAATTCATAAAGACAATGTTCCTGCCTGTGATATCACTTTTAGATTCAGTGGAAACAAATATGGAACAAGTTGAATCAGGTCTGGATCTAGCATTTGCCAGTCCTTCAAGGCTGTGCTTATCTGCAATATTCTGTTTTAAATAGTATAAAAGGATGAATAGATTGTTTTTCTGATTCATGTGTGATTTGTAAGATATTTTAGAAGACCTCATTTTCAGTTCTCAAATGAGAAACAAGCTTACTTTACAGGGGGAAAAAAGGTGAAAGATGAGAAAATAAATGGCAATTGAATGTTTTGACAGACTTCAGCACATCTCTGGCAACAGAGTGAACAGTGTTTCTTTTGGGATGAGGAAATGAGCTCTTCTTTGAAAGAATATGGATCTAAAAAACATCTTCCCTGTCTATAGAGCATGTATTCAGGCACTTGATGAAGACTTTCAGACTAAACTGTACATAGAGCAAAATTACTCATACTGTAACTAGAATAGAGGAAAATCATGGCAATGAAGTCTACCAGTGGTACTGAACTTTTCAAGGTAAGGAAAAAAAATCAAGGCTAAATGGAGGAATTAGAAGACTGAATACTGATAAAAGATGCCATAAAATGGCAGATGGAATTCAATATAAATAAATGCAATGAACCACATGGAGGGGCAATCCTCTATAGTGACCATTTGGGGGTCCTAATAGATTCTTAAAAATACTAAACCTCAATGCTTAGTAAATACCAAAGAGGCAGAGTGTTACTTATTACTACGGAAAGCACGAAGAATTAAACAGAAATTACCATCTTGCACCTGGAATATTTTCAGTTTCTTCACTGTCAGCTCTATTTCATGCTACTGCAGAGATATTGAATAAATATGCATACATGCACACACACCCCACCCCAAGACAGAAATTACTGTTATGGTTGTCTGTTATAAGCTGAAAAGTAATCTTCCCCTTTGCTTTAAGTATCTCCCATTTGTTTTTTATTTCCATGTTTCCAGCCTATAATAAAATGCAAATTTAATGTATCACTGCTTAAGATACTATATTTTCAATAAACTTTCTGCAAAGTTTTTGCTAAATATCACCAACAAGCAGGGATTTATCTGATTAAGTATGCAAGGGGAAAATAAGAGCAAAAAATGTTTTCACTTCCATTTCTATTCTTATCTTCACTGACATTCTAAAATAAAAATTGCCTTTTTAAAGTTGTTTTGTTTTCTTTTCTTGCCTTCTCTGGAGCTTTAACTGGTTGTTGTGAATATGTAAGATTTATTCATCTCAGGTTTGTAAGGCAGCCTCTGCAGGCAAGTAAAAACACTGCCAATATGAAACTTTGGAAAGTACAAACTTTGTAAAATCTTGGGATAGAATACCTTTGGTTCCTGCTGACATGACAATGAAATAAAATTTCTGAAAGAAATCTTTTGCAATGCAGACCAAGACAAAGATGCTAGCTGCTATTTGGTCCAAGTGTATAGTTTAAGAGAAATAGATTTACAATAGAAAGACTGATTTGGGGTGCAAGTTGGAGAAAACAAGAAATACAGGTCAGAAAATAATGTGGAAATGGAGGCCTGCAAAAAGCTGTCTGCCTCTCCACCTAGAAAGAGATACTGAATAAATAGAAGCAACTTGCTAAGGTAGTAAGTAATTTCTTTCCCCAAACTGTATTGTTCCAGCATCAGAGGCTGACACAGAAACACAAGGGCTGTTGTAAAATCAGGTGTCATCATAATTTTGAACGATTACTGTTTATAAAAACAGTTTAGTTTTCAAAACTTAGACATGACAGTATGTTAACTGAAATCATTCTTTTTTATTTGGCAGAATGAAGAGAAGGCCCCAGTCAGTTTTCCATCGCTTCTTAGCCATATGACTTCTCTTTTCTTAAATCATCCTGTAATTCCAATGACAGCAAATGCAGATTCAGGTGTCCCAGAGTTGATAAATACTTTTTCTCCACTGATGTCATCCATGCCTTGTGACATGCATATAGTCAATCTGAGGACAATCCAAGCAAAGGTAAGGTCAAACCACTGTTTTTTGTGAGCAAACATATGATATAGCTTACTAACATAGTGAAATAGTTTATCTTGTAAAATACTTTGTGGGAAGGTTTATATGATACGATAAACTGCAGTGTGATTATGAGCTTTGGTTAGTGCTGCAAGGACTGGAGACTTTTGTCTGTTTGAATAACATGTAATAAAGGGATTGTTTTTTTCACATATGAGTATGCATAGAGCAGGATGATATCTCTGGAGGGGGTACATTTCAATAAGTTCCCAAAGTTTAAGAGAGAACCATTCATAAACCTCAGCCTTTTCTGCACTAGAAGAATTAAGTTTAAGGCCATTAGAGTTTGTTCTGAGTATGTTTTTTAAAAGGATATAGTTTTAAGCTCAAATTTTATTGTTAACAATTTTAAGCTTAATTACAAAACCTAATTTATTTATTCTTAACAGCATCTCATAATGATTGGTTCCTGTGAAAATGTTCTCTGGTAGGCAATCCAAAGCCAAACCAAAACAAACAAACAAACAAACCCAANGTGGTTTTCTCCTTCAAGGAAAGAAAGGTATGTAACCACAGAATTTCATTTTCTCTTTGATTAACTAAAGGACTAGAACTCATTTTGCATTCTTTTCCTGCCAACTTTTCTATAAATCCTTTTCAGTTTTTCAGCTCCTTTTAAAATGTGAGTGTTAACTTTATGTAGTATTGCAGTGCTTATTCACTAGCACTGCTACACAGGGAAATCCCTTTTTAATTCTGCCATAGTTAGAAACAAACTATTTATCCCCTTTCCTGTAGACTCTCCGTGATGGCTGAACATGCTTGTATTAACATCAACTTTTATTCTGTTTAATCTCTTCTTCATTCTGCCTTAATTTGTATTTTAAAACTTAAACAATGTTTTCTCATGCCTTCTCTGTAAGTAGTTCAATCTTGTGTTAACTTCTTCAGCTGTGACTTATTCTTATTTTGAATTTCAAAGTGGTAAATTTCTTGATTTTGTGGGTCTCATATCTTTGAAAAGTTAGGAAGAAGCCTGATATCAAATTAAATCTTCATCTGAAGTGAATATTTCATAGTTTACCATGTATATTTTCATTTATTTCAACCAGTTCAGCATCACAGGTTTGCTTCAACACACCAAGTTCAGGGCCAGACCTTCATGAACATCTTACCTCTCTTTGAGGTGTAAATCCATCCCCTTGTTTGTATGATCTGGGTATGGAAGCTGTGAAAAGACAGGCTTGTTCCGTGTCTGCTTTTCAAATTCAATGTTAATACTTGTAAATGAATTCTCTGATTTTATCTGGGCTGGTCTGGCTCCACTCTCCCCACAGTGATATAGCACTGTTTGAGGCTATGATCTCTTTCCTGTCCACAGCTGTATGTTTCATTGATTACTGATTGACAGCTCTTGAGCTTGTAGCATCAATATGTCCAGTTCAAAGCAAAAGCTTGCAACAGTCATAGGACAGTAGTACTGTCATTATACATACAGAATGTTCTTCCCCACAGCAAAAATGGTGCTATGCCTTGCAAATAATTCAATAAATCGTTTCTTGTTTTCTGCTTCCTTCCTTTTGCTTTCAAGAATTTGAATGACAAGTGACATAATTCTGGCCTATTGACACAATGAATTTTTTCCAGAGATTTATGGCTATCCATTGCTTAAACTATTGAAGTTGATTTTCCATAATCTAATACAATTTCAAATAGGAGGTTGCCAAATTAAAAAAAAAAAAAAAAAAAAGAAAAAAGTTAAGATTTAAGGTAGAAATCAGAAAAAATATTGTTATTGTTGTAAGATGTCTCATCTTGTCATGGAAAAGTCCAATCCTTTTGAATTACAACATTTAAATATTTTTTTCGTTAATAGAACTCCAGCTTGTGAGAAGTGTGACACATATTTTACCTGATGTAAATAAATTGAGACTCAAGATCTAGAACACAGTAGATTTGTCCTTTATACTAAGCATAAATACATAAATTTGCCATATTGCCTAAATTTTCAATGTGTGTCTATTAGACTACAGTACCTGAATTTAAAAATAGTTTAAACTTTTTTTCTTTCTCATCAAAATTTTAGCAGTATTGCCCTGGGATACTGGTTATGAGAAAGCTTAACAATGTTTTTTTAATTTTCTTATAAGGCTATATTTTAATTCTCAGAGATCAAAATCAAATACAACTTTTGGCAGCTCTTCTAAGAAGCCTAGTTAGAGATTTAATAGCTCTGTGTTGGGAGATTTTTTGTTGAGTAACAGTGCTGTGAAGTTTTATAAGGTTAAGAATGTTGTTATTTGTTGAAAATTGAGGAGTTTGTTACAATTTGTTTTCATGCAGTTAGCATGGTCATGTTTAGAAGGTGTATTTGCCGTAAATTAAGTTCATCCTTGCTCAGACATTCCTTAACCATAAATGTATTTAATCTAAGAACAGGTAAATTAAAGCAGATGTGAAGGCTGTGACAGCTGTCTTTCACCTGCTTTGATAATGGGTTAGAACAGCTTTATTTTTCACACAGGGTTGCTATCTGCTTGGTAGAAGGTGGAGTACTAAATCATATATATTCATACTGACCAAAACACTTTTACTCAGGGTGTCATTAATTGTTTGTTACCTTTTTGGTTTGTGTTTTGAATCCTGATTGATAATATTTAATTCTAAAAAATTGGGAGATGAAATATTCATGCCATCATTTGAAATGCATATATGCATTTTTTATGCAGATTACTAAAAGATAATTTAAGTGAATTAGAGGAAGTCTTGATAAGCATTACTGGCTTGTCATTTTTAACATTAATTTACCCCTTAGGAAGTCAGGTTTTTTCAGTATGAATTTTAATGTTTCACTACTCTGATGTTTAGGCAGACAGTATTGTTTTGTGTGCATAAAAATATCTACTTTTAAGTGCAACACTGTCACATCAGTGACAATGAAAACCAAATAAAGTGTTTCATAGTAGGAGGAGGAAAATATCACAGCTGTTACCTCACTTCACGTATAAACTGGTACTACGGTTCCAGTGAACAGGATAAGAACTTCTTTAGCCATCAAGTTAATAACTACTGGAAACTTGTTTTCATATGTAAGCATTATTCATAAATTAAAATGTTGATTTTAGGTGGTTATAAGCTGTTGTTCACAGAATTATTTCAAGCTGAGTTTTATTCATGATTTGTAAACTGTGCAAAGTTTCTAACAGTTAGTGTTTCACTAAAAGGCATCTCATTTCAACTCCAAATACTATTGAGTAAATTTTTACTATTTTAAAATTGGAACTGAAACCCACAAAGTTTGGTTTTTTTTATTATATGAATGAGTACTTTATACTATGAATTTGTTGTACTTTGAATCCTTGTCATGCTGGGTTTCAAAGAAGCTGGTACATGTTCTCCTTTATGAAGAGGAATTAGGGTGGAAAGTCTGTTAGATTAAGACCTCTTGTTTGGTACACCCTCAGGAGCTAATGCATCACAGAGTGCCTGATGCTGTTGGCATTGGTTTCTCCAAGCAATGGATACATTCTGAAGAACCAGAAATGAACTTAAATCATGGCAGATGCTTTTGTGAAAAAACACCAGTATAAGAACAAGTAAACCAGACATAAATAAGAGGACAATAGGCTGAAGAGCTAGCATGGCTTTGGATAGAATTATCTTTGTTATGCTCTTATTATATATATAATAAGAGCTGGGGAATGTAAAACAGCAATAAATAAAGAAATAAAGTAATGCATCATAGTAAACAAGTGACTACAGTGAGTGTAGGAGTGCAGGCAAAAGAAAGAGGTTAAGAGGCTGGAACATGTCCAGGTGAGGGCAATGGAGCTGGAGAAGGGTCTAGAGCACAAGTGTGGTGAGGAACAGCTTACTCTTTAATGCCTATTGAGACTCAAAAGACTGAATGTCTTAGAAATAAACATTACATTTATATCATATGTGTATTTCAGTGTACATTTTTCTGTACACCTTAATCTGCGTTAAAGAGCAGTTTTCTACATGAAAGTTTGTTCAACATAATCCCATTGAATATGTAAAACTGAGTATTGTAGTATGTAACTTTTAGTTTGTTTTTTGTTTTGCCATATAATTTTTATGGGAAACCTGTTAACACAGGTATGATAGCTACCCTTGAGTCCTAAGTCTGTACATGTGCATCTGTTAACCTTTAAATTCAACACCTATATTTATACTCTGCAGTACATTATGTTTCAATTCTTTGCCATTTAGTTCTTTCTGTGTTTAGCTTTATAAAATTTTAAAAAACTCATGACAGGTCAATCAAGTCTGAAAATTTTTTAAGGTGTAAGTGTCTCTATTTGCTGTATGATAATTTTTTGGTGTCCTAAAATGTCTTCCTGACTGATACTTTGTGAGTAATCTTCTATAGTGTTTGTTTATAGGTAGATACCAAACCATCTGATGAAGCTGCTCTGGTTCTTCACAGAAAGGGATTTGATTGTAGATTTTCAAACAGAGATGTGGGTCTGCTGTGTTCCACTACTCAGGGAAAGGTAAGGTTGTAATCTGTAGGATTTTTTAAATAATTTTTTAATCGGGTTGGGATTTTCTATTGGGCAGAAGGGTAAATGTTGTTTTGTTTAGGAACAAGAAGTGTTCAAATCCAAATATTTCTAATAATTTTGAATACACTAACTAAATTACATTGAAACACAGCAAACGAATACTTTCTAAAAAGATCTAAATTATTGTATAGTATTTAATCTATGATATTTAAAAATATTCCGAATCTCTGGCATGAGAATTTCTGTGCTAGCTGCTGCAAGGAGCTGTGCAATTTTAAGGTATTTATTGCTTTTTCTAAATGTAGGTTTTTTGGTCTTTTTTCCCTGCAGATAAAGGTGCATAAACTCTTCAGCAAATTCAGAGTGGAAAGTCTTACACCCACATCATTATCTTTGATGCACTCACCTCCAGATGCCAGAAATATAAGTGAAATAAATATGAGTTCCATGGAGATAAATACGTTCCGGATTCGGCTGAGATGAAATCCTGCTTTAATACTCAGATAAAGAATCTGCAATTGTATCTCCTCTGAGTTTCATGTGCAATAAGAGGCACATTAATGTTATTCCAGCTTCTGGATACTGTGAGAAAAAGATGCATTCTATATTTTTTTTTTTTTGACCAACACAATGAAAAGCCATGTTGCAAGCAGCTTTTTTTTTTGTTCAGTTTTTTTCCCCCATAAAACAGCAACATCATTATCAGTTAATACAACAAGTGAAGAAAATTTCTATGAATGTTAACCTCTCAACAGATTAAATCTCAGGTTAAATGCGAATTAATGATGTTTCTGGTGTTTTAATTTTCATAAGTAGGGGATTGAATTTTAAACAGCCTTCTTTTCCTGATTCTTGATGATTTTATGTACAAATAACTCAGTGTAGAAAGTCCTGATGCAGCTTGGAAATAAAATGGAATAAAATGTTCCTGTGTAGTAGCTAATGTCCAAATATTTGCAATCATTTATATAAATAACAATAATCTCAATTTATTCCACAATTAATTTCAATTTATTCAACACAAAGGGGATTATTAATTGTGGTAAAATGAAAGCCTACAGTACTTGTGATAAGTGATGGTAGATTTTAATACTTCTGCCATTCACCTGAGTTATGTAAATAGAAAAATGTGAATCTACAAAGTAATTTTGCAATGGAAATGTTTAATAAAACTCCCACTTTGTTACTTGACACACTGGGATATGTGCAATTATTCCATTACCATGATAAGAAATGTCCATAATTATCATGAATACAAGATTTTTTATAAAACTCATTTAGATACCAGTGTTCTCTGAAATGAGTTTTCTATTTCAAGACTACCATATCAAAATAAATGTGCCTTATTTTTTGATATGTCTTGTTACAATTTTGGTGTCTATGTTAATGTTTTTGGGGAAAACGTAGTTTATATAATACTTAGGCTGTGTATCTCCTATTTGACAATACTGGCCACACTGATCTATGTACTCCTGCACCAAGTTTGTGCTATCTTATTCTGAACATTTTGACTATTTGAATGTATTAATATGATGTCATGATGTGAAACACCGACAAAAAAGGAATTACTGTAGAAGCTAAATTCAACTGCTTTCAAGAAAATTGCAGCTTGATGCAGAGAGTTGATAGTAGGCAAGATATAGTTTGCAAACCCATCAAAACATGTGCTTGCATGTCACAGACTGTGGTGACCAGTTAATTCCAAATGATGTGCCTATATTTTAAACATTTTACAAACTTGCTTTACGAACCTCACTTATATTGCCAGTGTTCATGTTACTGAAGAATGGAGACTTTTCCCATATTGATCCATATCTAGTACTTAAGCCATCCAAGTGTGAAAACTATTTTTCTAAGTAGAGCTGCTGTTTACAGTTAATATATATAAACATTCAGTTGAATATAATCCCATTTTATAGTTATCATTTATTTTCATAGCTCTTTCTTCTATCTCTTGCTTTTGCTTTACTTTTCCATACCTTGTTGCTTATCCTCAATACTAATGCATGAAAAGTCATCACAACTGGTAAAAAGATGTGCTAGCTCTAATATTGCCTTCTGTATTTAATTTCGTCATTGTTGTTCAACCATTATATCAGATATCAAAGTCTATCAAATTATTTCATGTAGCTACAGGCTATGTAAAAAGAAAATGAAAGTCATACTTAGATTTTATGCACTGTCACAGGTTGGATCTCTGTTGAGATTGTGTAGATTTTCTTATGTAATTCAATCTACTGTGTGTTTTGTAATAATGGGATTACTTTAGTAGGATCTGGTGCAAATTACATCAAGAATATAGGAACCACTAACCACAAATGGAAGAATCAGATAAATCCAATAAATGGATGTTTTCATGCAATAAACATGTACTGTAACTTTTCTTAAAAAAGAATATTTGGAAATGCTAGTTTTTGTTGGAACTCAGATCTTAGTAGACTTGCCAACAGAAATTTCTCATAACATTTATTTTGTTCCTTCTTCAGTATTAAAATGTTTAAGAGAATTTTATGTGTTCTATGCTAGAAAACATTCAAAATACTATTTCAGTTTTGCTAGGCAGAAAAGGAAAATTTTGATGCAATAAGATTTTAAAATATTTCGCCACTTGGAATTGCTTTGAAAGATCCTTCGTGTAGCATTAGTTCTTTACTTTAATCATCAGCTGTGTAATCATGATACCTGAATCTTCCTTAACCAGCAGATGTAATCCTTGTTCCTTTATTTTGCCTTTTTTTTTTTTTTTTTTTTTTTGTGTGTGTGTGTGTGTGTAATGACAGCTTTCAATTTCAATTTCCTGAAATCCTAAACTAAATCAAAACTCAAGTCAAAGTCTCAAGAACTGGTTCAGAGTGTTGCTGTCAATGAGTGTGTTTTCATTGGATTGGGTTTTTGTTAGATTTTTGGTTTGTTTTGGGTTTTTTGGTATGTGGGGATTTTTGTTGTTATTTTGGGTTTGGGGGTTTTTTTTGTTATTATTATTGGGGTTTTGTTGGGTTTTTTTAGTTGTTGTTATTATTGTTTTCCACAAGTCTTAATGAATACTTATGCTGGTTTTTTGTGAATTGGCCATCTAATTCAATTTCATAATCTGGGGATTTTTTTTCTGTTTTTGTAACTGCTGGGTTTGTAGCTATTGGTTAAGAAAAAGAAGCATTTTTACTTTGCCAGTATGATTTTAAGTACAATGGTGTGTAAGAAATGGTTTAAAACGTTACTTTCCCTGTGAGAGTTGTACCTGTTCTCGTTTTATGGTTTGGGGTTTTTTTACATTCCTTTATCTTAATTTTCTTGGTTTACTTGCTTATATTTTCTGAAACAAACTGATTTCAGCTGAAGGTTTTTGATATTTTCTCTTGGAAGGTTTTATATCTTATGGGGATATGTAAAATAAGATCTCTAATAAAAGGTAATGTTATTGTGAGATGTGGTCAGCGTCATTAATGCTTTGGCTTAAACAATTTTTTTCTTTTAATGAGAAAAACAGCAAATATAACATCTTTGAAAAGGTTCATTGGTCAGTATCTTTTGGGAATGACAGTTCTTTGTAGTGAGATGAACTCCCGATCAAAGGTGCAATCTATTTCACAGCTGCCAAACAGAGGGAGATAGATGCTAACTTCAGAGATGGAAACGTGTGAGATGGCACATTGTGGGAAGGAAATGGGCAGCTCTTTTGCAAAGGAATTCACTCACTGACATCATAGAAAATACTACATTTAAAATTCTAGATATTTCTCTAATTTGAATTAATATTTATATTTGAAGCATTTGGGAGCAATGAAATGGTTGCTATTTTTACACACACCATTAGAACATAGCAAGTAAAAATAACAGTTCAACTGTAATTAGACTGAACACTTTTTAAGAAATTATGTAATCCTAATGTAATGTTCTGTAATTGCACTGAGCAAGTTGAACAAGCATAGATGTTTTACAGATTTGCTTCCTGAAGTGGTGGTAGAGCTTGGACATAATGACTTGCAAAGACAAAAAAGTGCGAGTTTCAGTCAGTGCGTGAGACCATTTGATGTTTAGCTGGATAGTCTGAACTGTAAATGAATGTGAAAACAAACATATACACACATGCAAAGTAAATCCCCGTAATTTTAAAGCTGAAGTTTCAAGATAAAGTCTGAAAGTGCGTAACATCTAACAGGCAACAATGGGTATAGGTCTAATTTAAAGCAGCCCCTCACCATTTTAAGGTCACCCTATTTTGGAATCAATTAAATAATGATTAATTATCAATTAATTATTATCAATCAAATAATTATTATTTTATCACACAGGCATGTGGACAGAACATATTCCACTAACTCCATAACCAATAATGTATTCTTTTACTGTATGAAATTATACTATGTTTGATGTGTGTCTATGCACTGTGTTTTAAAAAAAACATGTGGGATCTCTCTATACATCTTTACTGTTGACACTACTGCTCAGATTTAGTGGGTTATTTGACTCGTGATGGGTTATATATGTGATAAAATCTAAAACAGAGATTCAGTCATTGTCCTTTTTTATTTTAGGATAACTACTCTGTCATAATATAATGAATTTCAAAAATCAGCCAGAAGTATAAATTTTTTTCTTCTAAAAGAGGGAACATATAAAAATAATATATTGTCTAGAACAAACTCTAGTCAATGGAGAATTATTGGGACTTTTCAGACAGTTCTGTTACTGACAAAAAGTTTGTCTCCAATCTCTCTGTAAATTAAAATATTAAATTTTGCACCTCTCAGTCTCTCGGTATACATATTTTATGAATTAATAGATATTTAAAGTCTATATTGTATCACCTAATCTTTGTACTCCAGAATTTCTGGAATACAAAGCATCAGCAGTGGAGCATCAGTAGTGCATTAGATTTCCATTACTCCCCTTCCTTTAGGTAAATCATTTAATAGCACTAGGAATAGTAAGAAAATAATTAAATTTTAAAAAATATTCATAATTTATATAAAATTTTGCTGTTTGGACAGTAAAGGCAAGGACATTTTTGACTATATATTTCAGATCTGCAGGTTCTCAATGTAACACAGTCTTCTTGATATGCAGTGCCTGTTAAAAGCGATGCCCAGTGTACAAAAATCATTCATATTATGAATACCAGTAGACTGGATAATTCAGTCACAGTTTTACCTCCACCATTTCCACTCCCTTTGCACTGGACACATCCACCATACAGGAAAGCACATGCCTTTCAAATAATGACCTGCAAAGTCTCATGAGCTCCCCAGGTAGCTGGTCTATTTTTATTTCTGTTTTAACTTACTCCTCTTGTCTTTTCTCCATTCTTGGCATGCCAGCTAAAGGTGTGGGCATTTGTAGGCTCCAACACCCACACAGCCCTCCCATGGCACATGATGGATCTCTGTGGAGCTGGGCTATCTGCAGTGTCAGCCAGAGCATGGGATGTGATAGATTCTTCAAGAATTACATATTTTAAGTCTACATCAATGATTATACAAATGTTGAGCATACCCTACTTGCTTGCCAGAACTGCCTCACATCACTGGTCTGCTCCTCAGAAATACCTTTGTTCCTGAAAATCAATGAATGAGTTTCAGTGCAATTCTCGATTTTTCTCTTCCTCAGTTTCATGATGTAACTCACTTTTCCTTTGGTCATCCTGTAACCTACCTTCCAGAAGTCCTGCACATGTTCAGAATGAATGATTCACTGTCTTGCAGTTTAAAATGTCTAATGAACACAAAATAGATCTTAAGTAAGCCATGCTGACTTAATCATTTGCAGTAGTGTAAGAGACACACAGCTTTGCAAACACAAGATGACCTTTTTTCACAAAGCATTTTAATATCTGTGACAGTGAAAAGATGTATTATCTGTGTTCTGTTTTTGTTTTGATTTAAAGCTATTTATTTTACAAGCTAAAATAAACTATACAAGTTTAATGGAAGCAATTCAGATTGACAGTGGTGGTGTCAAGACTGAATACAACTGTTACAGACATTCTTAACGGAGCATTTCAATAAAAGTCCTTCAACCACATAAAGAATTAAGATTTGCATGTTTGCATGATGAAAGGGATTTTTTTTTGTTTGTTTTGACAGTGATCAAATCAGTGATGAAATCTACTGACTTGGCTAGTAGACATGGGAAAGAATCTATGAAAGTTCAAATGTAACTGTAAGGCAAACTTACTCAAATGGCTTTGACACAAGGATCCACAATTATTAGCCTAATTGGTATTCAAATACACAAAATGAGTAGTGAATTTTCATTCATCAAATATGGGGCTTTTGAAAGATAAGATGATAATAATTACATTGCGTTTGGTTTTAAAATAGCTAATCAATGTGTAATTGCTGATAGCAAAGGTACCTTAGTATTTGAGTTTGTGGAAGTTAATTTTTAAAGATACACTTTATGCAAAACTCATGATTTGCAGCTCTTGTTAGCCTTCCAGAGAGAACACGTGAGGTGTAACTGAAATTAGAAACCTGGAGTTTGAAAAGTTTTAGTTATTAAAGCTCCTGCAGATGTGCATCAGAAACAGATCTCTGGTCATTTTCTGAATATTTTTGAAAACTCTTACCTAGATGGTAGCATATTTTGGTTTTAATATATAATATGTGAAATAGATAATCAAATTTGTGCTAGTCAAGAAGGAAAAGTGTTCTGTCCTTGATGCTGAAGAGCATTCCTTGATGGTGATATACATTTAATTGCAGATAACAAAACAGCTCTTCCAAGCTAAGATTCAAGAGTATTCTTCTAAATTAAAAAAAAAAAAAAAAAAAAGAGTGTATTTCACTGACCTAACGGGAGTCTGGTAGAGGCATAAATGTGACACAAGCACCATCTGAATAAGTCTCTATAGCTAAAGAAAAGAAGAGGCTCTGAGATCTCACTCCACAGGGCTTTGTCAAAATCTGTGTGGAATCTTACAGCAGCCCTCATCACTTTCCCATCTTTTAATTAAAAAATTAAAAACATCAAGCAAGCCCCCATCTCGCCACCCCCAACACACATCTAGACTCCAAGAACACCACATATTCTGTGTCATGATTTTTAAAATTTGACAACATAATGTCTGTAGAATTCCAGTTCAATTTTCTGCTGCGAACTGTGATCAAAATACATGTTTTATTGACCTTTCTAGTCAGATGTTCTCACATGGCACTGCCTAAGGCATTATGTGCCCAAAGCCTTGTGACTGTGGTGACAGGCTGTATTTTGGATATGCAGGTGACTGAGGAACAGGGTTGAAAAGGTGCTGGCTGTGTTGTGGTGGGAGGTGTGGAACTGTGGGTGGTCATGGTGTGAATTTACAGTTCGTTTAAAAGTGAGAGCAATCACTAATTTAATGCTGGCTTACATATGGATCATTTTAAAGAATTTTTAACAATTGGCATTGATGCATAGTAACGTGAAACCAGTGTTTGGCTTAAATTTGTGTTCTACACAGGGCTTCAAAAGCAGGTACTGGTAAATTGAAACTAATTCAAAGGGCAAAGGGAAATTTTTATTTTTGTAATGACAGAGCTATGATAGAACAAAAGGATTTCTCTTGTGTGAAATGATGCTTCAAACCATGTTTGAAGGCTCTTTCTTTTTTGCTGAAAGTTCTTGTCTTGTTACATGTTGCAGTCTGAATAAAAATCAATAAAGTTTTATTGACCTATGAAAACACAAGGTTGTCAGTATGATCAAATGGGAAGAAATTTGAATAATATTTTAAAAATTAATTTATTATAGGCAGGCAATCAACAAAAAGAAAATTCCATGGACACAAACAGAAGTGAGAAAGCAGATAGCCCAAGAACACAATTTCCCAGATAGCCATAAAAGAGAGGAGTTTTGTTAGACTTTGCTTCACACATCATCTGTTTATGTATTTGCCAGTTTTCCAGAGGAAACACCGATGTATATTCTCATCTACTTACTTTTTCTTTCACACTGGACATAGGTTTAGGGAACAGAACTTACTTTAAGAACTCATTGAGAGAATCAATTATGTAGTAATTTTCCCTGCTGTGTGTATTGATGTTACTATGGGAGAAAGTCTGTAGTTACTGCAGAGTTTTTTGGTTCAGTCTAATGGATAAGTAAGCACTTGTTAATCCGCACATCTGAAAATCTGCTGTATTTATTCTGAATTCTGTTTTTTGTTGAATTACTTCGGAAAACAGCAACATATTTCCTGTGAAAAAGAATTGCTTTGCTTTGGGAGATCTATATCTATGCTCCAGTGATTAGAAGAAATATAAATATTTAAATTTCTACTGATGACAAAAGGCTATAGGATGCCTTGAACTCAAAGATTGCTGATTTTTTTAAAGAGAAGAGACAATTAAGTGGACTTATGGAACTGGAAAATCAACAGGAAAGTATATATTCTAGAAATACTCTTCACTTTCATGTTCATAAATTGTTTCTGAACACACAATGAATGCTTGAATGTCAAAAGTAAAGTATTTGTCAGGAGAGAGAAACAATGGATGATCATCAGAGCATGGTTCCACAGCTCATCTCAGCCAGAGGAATCTTTTAATATTATTTCACTATTTTAAAATGTTGGATATTCTACAGTTCTGGAAACTTCAGTCAAGATAAGACAGAATGAAACTGGGGAAAGGGGAAATTTGGCAGTGGGAAATGTGCAAAGAATGGGACTAAGAGAGCATCTAGCCAAGACTAGGTCACCTGGAGAACAGCAAAGTGCATTGGTGTCAACATATCATGGCTGAGTTGGAATTGTGTAAGAGGACTGAAACTTAACAAGAATAAAGAAAAGTTTATAGTGAATACATATTTTCACATCTATTAGAAAGCAAGGGAAAAACGTGAAGCTAGAGTTCCTTGGCAAGGTGAAATATTTGGAATCTAGAAATTCATAATATTTTAAGGAACATTCACTGTTCTACCAATACAGAGGGCACAGTGAGCATTGGCATGGTGGCTTTTGTGAAATTAATATTAATATAAAGATGAGATCAATTTACAGCATCTGCTTGCTCAAAACCAGCCATTATCACCCTGGTTGACAAACAGCAACATTTCTCATAGCTGGGCAGCAGCAAATCCTACAAAACTCTTATTTGGAGACCTTGGAAAGCACAAGTGGATTTCTGTCATAGGAACAGTATGTGGGTCCTGCCAGCATAAGCTGATAATGGTTCCAGTATGAGAAGAGAAATATGACTCTGGCTTCTGGAAAGCCAAATGGAGAAGCCCTTTACAAAAAAAGAAGAGGCTATTTGATTTTTTTCCACTGAGAATGGTGAATGATACAAGCTTCTATCTGAAAATGGGAGATAAAAAACTGTAATTTTCTCACTCAGGTAACAAAACAGTGTCTAAACTGAATGTAAACGTCAACAATCTAAGTGTCTTCAACTTAAGTGATTAAAGGGGTTTTTCTTAACATAAGGGCCATGCTACTAAAAGCTAAAAATTTGTAATTGTGAATTCAAACAGAAAAGATGGAAAAAAGAGATTAAAAAAAAAATCAATGTTATAATCTTTCTCAGTTTTACTTTGAATGAATGCTTAGATTGGTAGCTAAAACCAGAAGTAGATTGGTTTAGTCTCCATCAGGTTTGAACGTTTGAATGTTTCATCTTAAATGAAATTATAAGTTTCTTGATGCCATCATATTCTCATGTAGTAATTTATTCAGTTATATATTTTGAAGTCACTGGAATCTTGAAAATTAGAACTGAGACTTTGATCATGTCTCTCTGTGATATAAGGGACAAGTGCATAAAATAGAAGATGTGTTTTGATGTGTTTGTGGCAAATTTTAAGTATTAAAAGCATTCAGTAATCTTATGTAGGAGGATGCTCAGTGGTAGCAGCCATGCAGACCAGTGCGGAAAGGGGAACAGTAGCTAAAGGAGGCTTTTTCTTTTGTTTTTCTGCATTCAAGGAGAGCAAATAAGTCTTCAAAGTGACTCAGAAAATTCTGTTCTTAGGTGCACTGAACCACTCCCAGCATAGCCCTTTCCAAGGTGCTTATATAGAGGTTAATCTTTTGGGGCTCAGCTTTATCATTGGAGTATAATCTCACATCAAATGATCAAACAGATTTTGCACAGCAGTCTTGGAGCCAAAAGGATGTCTAGAAAACAGAATTTAAATTTTTTAAAAAATGCAAGAGGATATAAAGACAAATTCAAAATTTTATATATTGGGAGGTCATGATCTAACAATTTAGGGTCAATAGGAGCTGTAAGATCGCTACTAGAAAAAAGTCAGTGTGTAAGAATTCCAATACATTTGTTCATACACCATGTTTTCCCAAGTGATGCACAGGTGTACAAACAAGGACAAAATTCATGTGATTTGCAAGCTGATCATTGATTATAGTATGCTCTTCTGAAAGACTTGCAAAAGTATGTAATCCTCTTTTAAAATGACAAAGGGAAAAAACACCACTACAAACCATACCTTTCCGATTTAGTGAAAGCAGTGATCTTATTTCAATTTCTGGGTGTCACAGTGGACACGGAAAGAACCACACAAGGTCACACTGGTGAGCGAAGCAGGAAAAAGGGACGAGTTTATTCACAAAACTCAGTTTTATACATTTCCTATGGGGCCTGTGGATTGGAGGATGGAATTCCACCTCTCAATTCACATTGGTCAAGCCAACTGTCAATCACCTTTCTCCTCCCACCTAGAAATATGTAAACAATGAAAGACAGTTAGCAAAACATGGCCATTTTTATAGTAGAAAGTGTGATAAGGTAAATTTCTGACTCCAATATGAAGAGCATTACAGAAGGCTTAGAAAAGTCTTCAAAACCAGGGTGACATATGGGTTTCCATGTTATAGGGTGCAAGGGAATATGTTTTTAGTTTATATTTTGAATTCCAGGAATTTCTTAAAACAGACTCTCTGGAAAATAGAATATTTTCTCAACATAAAATACTGTGAGACAACTGTTCATAAATTTAAGATATTGATTTTTATATAGCACCTACACACTCTTTCACATTCTTGAAATGTATAAGATCTTTATATTAAACAGTGCACAAATATTTTTTTCCTTGAAATTTGTATGAATTAAGCTATAATTTAAAAGTGGTATCAAGGAATATTGCACTTTCAGTCTAATCTTATACTATCTTTATCTATGTACTAGAATATAGGCAACTGGACCGTTTACATCTGATTCTGGTTGCCATGACAATGGGTTTAGCGCCTGTTTTGTGTTGGAAGGGCTTGCTTTCTTTATCCAGACTCGAAGCTCATCTGGCTCCAAATTCCTTATGTGAAAAAAGATAAGACTAATAGAAGACTAACAACAAACAAGATAGGAAAGCACATGTGATTGTCATTATGCCTTCAAATACAACCGAGGGAAAGTTATGAATGTAAAATTTCTTTAACTAAAGGCCTACACATGATCAAGCTTGTTTGACCATACATTTCTGCTTCTGGAAGAAAACGAACACAGTTCAGAGGACAATATGTGAATTTTGATAACGTTTTCACCACAATTTTGGACATGATGAAGTTTGTGTCTGAAACCAGCAGGTCAATATAAAATGTCATTTACATTCCTGAAGCTCTAAATGCAGTGTCTTGTCACTTCAGTCAAGAGAGAGATTTGCTATTTCAGCTAATTTTCTTCATCGTTCACAATTTAAATATGTCTGTTTGTCTACACAAACAATCTTCTATCTTCTATCTTCTATCATCACTGCATCAGAAAAAAACCCACATCCACAACTATTTCCATGCTGTTTACTCCAAGGCAGTAAATGCGATTGTTAGTTTAGGAGAGAAAGTGTCACCATTTCTTCTTCATTGTTTTAAGGGGGTTTTTTTATTTAAGAGTCCTCTAACATTTAGCAAATGGTGTAATACTTTACTGGCATAAGTCTCTGAGTCTCCTCAATAGTAGCATTCAGTACATGTAACACCATTACTGAACCCTTAACCCTTAATTAAAGGGAATTTTTGCATTTGTGGACCACATCCACATCTGGTATGTTACCAGTTATTCTACTAGCAAGCAAAGACTACTATCCACTTTTTATTATCAATTGCCGAAACTTTCATTAGAAAGTTTTACAAGTTAAATCACCTATGTTAAAAAAAAAATCAGTTTAGGTATAAACCACCCTAGAAATTTTTTGAGAGTTTAATAATTTGTTCTTGCAGCTATCCCCATGAGAGACTGGATTCACAGAGAGGATATGTAGTCTAAAAAGAGTGCCATTAACCTTTTGTTCACTTCCAATGGAAACAGAAGAATCTGGCTTCCAAATAATTTTTGTATTTCTTTATCTGATTGCCTAGAAGAGAAAATATAGCTAAAGCCTATGGCTTGCCATAATAAACCCAGAGAAGCTCTGTGCATTGTGATCATAACCATTTGCATTACGTGCATTACAATGAGTCAGTTCTGGTTCCAAGGAAGTTGGGAGCATTTGGCATATTCATGCAGTGTCCTGCAAAATGTTTTGTCATTTCCTGTGTTGGAAAAATGGTATGTTGGAATGACTAGTTGTATTTTTCTCTCCAAAATTAAGTCTGATGTAATCTGTTACACACTGGAATGGAACATGCAGCAGCTCAAAGACATGAGAGGCTGACACCATTACTCTTTTAGCATGAAGTTTTTCTTGGCCTCCCCTAAGTTTAGATTTGTTGTCTCTTGCTGATCCCAATCTTTCAAGATGATGCAGTCCCCATGGCTGTCTTTTCAAGCAGTATAAAACTTGTATGCTGACACTGACAGCTCTGCTGGAGGTTGCACTGTGGGGTTGGGTCATTATGGAAGTGGTCTGGGGAGAATATGTCTGCTTTTCCTTACCCTGAAGAACGTACACCCTGTGGTTTGGGGATTTTTGTGAGAAGCTTCAGGTCACTTTTCAGAGGGCTCCTTCAGTTTGATTCACATCAATGAGTAATAAGTATAAATTGTAGGTGTTCACCTATTTTAACTATTCCTTTGTGACTTTAGGATTCTTTAGCTGCAGACTGACAAGACTGTCTGAACTCATCTGGAAACAGAAATATATTTAATTTCCTTTCAATATACCTAGTGGAATTTCTAGGGATTCACAAGTGGACATAAAGTTAAGTTCCTTAACTTTAAGGCCTGTAGGGGTAAGTAAACTGTAGAATCCTAGAATTTAGTTTAGCTGTGTCACAGACTTAATTCTCACTATTCATTCTTTTTTGTTGTTTGTGTGCTTTACAGTAAGTGTAATTCTGCTAATCTCCTTTATGAATACCAAAGGAAATGACACTATGAAACTGATTTAGAGTTTTCCAAAGGAATATTTTTTAACAAGAAACAACATCCTTGTATTATACATTGAATGCAGAATATATTTTTAGATTTTATGGAGAACTCATTTTTGATGAAATAGTAATAATTATCTAATAAAAACTCTTATAGAATTATTTACATTAAGACTAGCAAGATAAAGGAATACCATACTAACATGAAGTCAGTTTCCAGTGAGCCACTAATGTTAGGAGAAACGATGTTTGACTGTGAATTTTAAGGTTACTACTGTACACATCAACAGAATACCATCCCTATTCCAGCATAAAAAGTTCTAACAACTCTGTTGGCCTGTCTGGCACCAGAAATCAACTGTGCAGAACTTGGAAAGCACTGGTGATTTTTCGGATTCAATGGACTCCTCTCTGTGAATATCCTACTTTCCGAAACAGAGTAGCTTTTGGCTATTGAGAAACAGATGTATATTGATATCTATTGCAAACCTTGTTGTTTTTTTTTTTCTTACTGCCTTTGTAAATAATATCTGTTAATATTAAGCTGTTAGACAGTGGAGCTTTAAGTTTTTTGTCAGTTCAGGTTAGAATGTTGCCTGTTGTAGCTGACAAATCACATCTGTTCCTTAGCTAGGAATACACAGGGTTGTTTTAGGGAAAGGGGTAAATATAACAAACAAATGTGCACATGTAGCACAACTCTGGAAGGCATTCTGGCTCAAGTGTCTGGGTCAGAGATCCAAATTTGCAAATTTTCCTGCATCTAGATGAGTATACTTGTTTCATTAATATTTTCCTTCGATTGAAGTCTCAAAATATATAGAATTTTAAAATGTAAGCAACGTGTGGATGTCCCCACTTAATTTTGTCTTGCAGCTGTTGAAAACAATGAAATACAAAAAATTATGTGAGCAAGGCTGGAAATAACAGCTAGATTTTGGCTCTCAGGAAGGGTTTTTTTAATTAAAAATTGATATATTATTAAAAACTGTGTTCTATGACAATTTGTGCTGGCCAGCAGGGTGGAAGTAGAATACATATTCGAAAATGAATGTAAATTAAAATAAATTTATGAATGTATTATATTTGTATGTATTTACAACAAGACTCTACTCTTCTGCAGCCCAAGTATCCCTTGGCTATCATCTATATTTACTAATTTTAATTTTAGCTGATGTGACATGGATTGCTGAGATTTGCACTTGTTTACCAACTATTCAGTTTAGTTGGAATGTTTGTGTTATCGGTTCTTGAATGTCTGAGTCTGAGACAGTGAAAGAATATGGTAAAGGTATATTAAGATATACATAAAATGGATAATTCTTATTTACCTTCTAGTAGACTGGTGAAATAAGTAGGGCTTTCTATAGGTAAAGGTGACAAAATGTGGCTATCTCTGGTGCCAAACGGCTTCCACCCAGAAAGATCCAGTGCCCGAAACTTACCTTTGTTGTTAGATCTGATAGTCTGCTTGAGTTACGGTGTATTCTCTAATACACTCAAATGTGGATGACTTCTTTAAGCAACTTTCTCTGAGCTACTGCCGAACAGTTAATCCTGACTTGTTGCGGCTGTGGTGAACCCACCCAAAAGTGAGCTGTTGCATACCAGCCTGGAGTCAGCTGCCTAGATGTCTGGTCTGCTTTTTTTTCCTCCAGAGAATGCATAATTAAAAATTGTCACCTTGCATTGTGACATCCTTTAGTTCTTCTTAGATATTTGTTTGAAACTCACTCTGTCATCAGTACTGCAATTGATGCGATACTTTTTTGCTTTCTTCAGGTTTTCCTAAGTTTTAAATGCTATTTCTTAGTAGTTATTTTTTTTTTTTTCTCCAGAGTTTTATACTAGTCATCAGCCTGTTGTAATAGATCAGATCAAAAATAAGATCAATCTGTTGAAGATATGATAGATAGCATGAAGTACCAGTCTTTTTGCCACAATAAATCCCCCAATATCCATTTTTGGGGGCTCTATCTAGGAGATTTTGGTATCTTCCCCAATATGAATACGTCCAGAGATGATCACTCAAAGCAAAAAAAAGAATGGTTGCTCTCTCTTTAGAGATTGCTACAATATGTACGTTCATAACAGACCTTTCTGTTTCTCTTCCTCAGAGTCCCCGTTCCAGATTCTTGGACTGAGAGGAAGTGATTGGGTGTTACCATGAGGGTTTCTC
>VXBR01010669.1:0-129422 GCA_013400215.1 Cisticola juncidis
CTTTTTTTAACCAGAAAAAAAGACATGAATTTTCATATTTGGGCTTACTTGCATCTTCCAAACTGTCTAACCATCTAAGCTGCTACATTTCATCAGCTTTCCAGTCTCCATCTGAGCCCAACAGAGAACTTAAACCCTGTGAGGCAGCAGAGTTGAATCTCTGAGAAACTTTTTAATCTCTCCTTGGACCCTTGTGAACCCACTGAGTGCTGTTCTGGCCAGTGCTGCCCATATGAGCTGTGCAGCTGCTCACTCTGTGCATAGCCATCTAAATTTTTCAAGAACATTCTTTAAACTTTTATTCAGTAGCCCAAAACACATTTTTGCATTAAGGAAAAAGAACTGCAGAGCTTTTTAGAAAAAAAAAAAGAAAAGAAAAAAACCCCCTCTGATTTTTAACTGAAGAATCTAAGCAATTTGCTTCCTTCTCTCTTGAACCTGATAGCAATCCTGAAAGTAAGGTGTGGTGTGTTTTTGGAAGTTTAGTATTTGGGCATGGCTCTTGGTGTCCCACGGTTCCAGTTCCTTGTGTCTGTAAACTCTGGAACATGTTGCACAAAGGAAAGCAGATTTAGACACCATGCTCTCTAGAAACTGGATTATAAATCATGATGCTAATATCTGTAAAATGCTAATGTGCATAAGTGGACAAATGAATACTCTTAAGGAAAAGCTGCTTTGCTTGAAGACTTAACAGCTCTTTGTATGTGCAGGATCAATTGGTGAAAGAAGATAATATAGATGCAGTAGGTAAAAAGCTTCAAGAATACCATGCTCAGTATCAGGAGAAGAGCAAAGAGTATGACAAATTATATGAAGAATATACCAGAACATCTCAGGTTAGTGCTGTTTTGGCTCTTTGTAGAGTGTGTTTATTGTTGCTTAAAAAGCAAAGAAAATTATTTTAACCTGTTAAGGCTAATAAAGGTAATATACCGAAAAATCATAGTAAATTGTGTAATAGAGCAAGAAAATTTCATCTTTCATGGAAACAGTGAATATTGCTTGTTCCAGATAGTCCTAGAGGTATGGTGTGGGGCAAGGAAGAGAGAGGAGCTGAAGTTTTTGGTATAAGGTGAAGCTGTGGACAAGGCCAGCACTTACAAGCTTTGGACTGCAGGCTTCTTCCTTGGCTGCTGAGCATTTCCAGCTGCCACATGCTGCAGTGAGAGCTGTAGAGGGGTTTGTCCAGGTTTTTTGTGCAATCACATGTGAGTCAGTTACCAGATATTATGCATTAAGGAAGTGTGAATACGGTATTTGGACTGCTTCTTGTAAAATAAGATAGTTCTTATATGGGGAGGACATTTGCTGGCAGTCTTCCTGCAGACTGAGATGGAAAATATGACTAAAATATTCGAGGGGTTCCCAGCCTAATAGAGAACATCATGTAGGGGAGGAGGGTAGACTTACAGGGAGTAAGTCTGCCCAGTTCTTTCCTGACCCTACTCAGACATTTGACTGAATTTAAAGCTGATTTATCCTATTTTAACTTAGTGGGGGGAGAAGAAGGTCATCTTCTCAGTCAGTTTAGGCAACGTAATCAAGTCTTGCGTTGTCGTCTGTGTTAAGAACAAATTATGAAGGACTCTTTCCTTACATAGGAAATTCAGATGAAGAGAACTGCAATTGAAGCATTTAATGAAACAATTAAGATATTTGAGGAGCAGTGCCACTCCCAAGAGCGATACAGCAAAGAATACATCGAGCGATTCCGCAGGGAGGGGAACGACAAAGAAATCGAACGGTGAGCTCTCAGCTTGTGTTTGCTCACCTGGAAAAAGTGGTGTCCACACTGACACTGCCATGACAGCATCATATAAACCACTTTGTAAGCTCAGTGTTTTCTGAGACCTTCCCTCAAGGTATCTCAGCCTTCAGGAAAGCTCTCTTCTCTCAAGGAATTGCTGGGAAATCTCTGGATTATCCTTTCTTAACTTGAGTAAATCAAGATACTGTGATGAGGACCAGGAAAGAACAGGAAATAATGATTTAATTTGCTTATCCCATGTCTATTTGGATTTGCTCAGAATATAATTCAGACAACTCTGTACTTGCAAACTGTGAAATGAACGTAAATCTGGTAAATCTCATTGTCCATAGTCGGTTTTAGTCGCTTTCAAAGAAGAGCAATGTTTAGTAGCTGTGATCTAACAAATTCAGTGAGTGCATTGTTTGAAACTGCCCTTCCAAGAAGGTATTAGCAGAAAAAGCTGGATCTGGGCCTTTGAAGAAAGGCCAGGTATAATGCCTTGACACAGTGTTTTATGAACCACTTTAAGGAGGTTTTTGGACCAGAAACAGTTACATGCAACAATCTCAACAATGCATTTGGGGTGCTTCATTCTGAGTAAAGGCAATTAACAAGCAAAAGATGTAATTTTCCTGAGTGACACAAAACCTGCAAACTAATCTGGAATGACGAGACAGGCTGCATTATTTCCTGGTAGCTCTTGATAGTAATTGAAGTTTGCATTTGAAATCTTGCTATTGCTTATACCTGTGGCGGGCTTGCATAATTGATACAACAAAAACTGAATCTGACAGTGCAGGAGGAATCTGTTCTAGCTTATCTTCCTACTGAGAATTTCTTCCTACATCTCTGCCAGAAGGAAATATATTAAGGTAAACTGAAGGTTGCAGCCCTCTGGCAGGAGGTCTTTCCTGTCACTTGTACAGTAATTTTCATGTAAGGAGGACATGGTCAAAGGGAGGAGTTGCTATTATGGTGGTTCTGTGATACTCTTCTGTACGTGCCACCAGTAGGTTCAGTCCTTCTGGGCTGGTTTGACCTCTTCTCTCATCCTCATTTGCAGGATAATGATGAACTATGAAAAATTAAAATCACGCCTGGGTGAGATCCATGACAGTAAAATGCGCCTGGAACAAGACTTGAAGAAACAAGCTCTGGACAACAGGGAGACTGATAAGAAAATGAACAGCATCAAGCCTGACCTAATTCAGCTCCGCAAAATCAGAGATCAGTATCTTGTGTAAGTAAGCCTGACCCATACCTCAGAATAGTGTCTCTGATGAATCTGATTAATGGCTGTTTCCATCAGGATAATGAGAGTTTAATTTTCTTTTCATAACCAAAGTTCTGTTGGTGTTAAGGTGCTACAGTCTAGCAGGGGATGTCTGAGAGCTAGCTGGCCTCTTCATTACTTCATTATTTAAAGAGCCAGCCACAACTAGGTGCATATTCTGCAACTCCTGTAAATAAACAATTTGAGAAAAATTAGTTATAAACAAAACCTGTGGTTGCTAATACAACAGATGGTAGTGCTTCTTTTTGTTAGCTGTCTCAGATGTTGCTTATACCCACCCTTGATTTCACCACCACTGTTACCCAGCTCCTAATGTCCCTGGACTGGACACAAACTGTTTCTCTTGTGTCTGAGCTTCAGCTTGCTCACTAAGAAAACCCATATATGTGCTCTCAAGTAATGTATTAATGTTCTTTTCTTCTGGCAGATGGCTCAATCACAAGGGGGTGAGACAGAAGCGAATAAATGACTGGCTTGGGATCAAAAATGAAAATATTGATGAGTAAGTGTCACTATACATATGATTTTATTGAGAAGTGTGCCATCAGTAAGTGCTTTCTCGTGTGGGATTGGTAACAAAAACCACCAGTCTCTCAATAAAGGACTGGAGTCATGTGATGTCATGTGAGGCAGCAACTCTGCTGAAACATGTAGGATTAAAATTGAGATTTAAGTGGAAGTCTTTAATATATGTTTGTTAGGAGCCCGACCTCCCAGTTTGGGCAATTCTGGTATTTCTTTGTATGATTTCTGTGAAAATAACTCGGCATATTAACTCCTTTACTGACCACTGGTTAACAAATTTATCCTCTCAGCACATACTTTGTGAATGAAGAAGATGAAAACCTGCCACATCACGATGAGAAAACTTGGTTTGTTGGGGATCTCAACCGTATCCAAGCGGAAGACTTGCTCTGTGGGAAACCTGACGGAGCATTTTTAATCCGCGAGAGCAGCAAGAAGGGATGTTATGCTTGTTCTGTGGTGTAAGTCTGTTTTCCTTTTTGTTCTAACTACTCAATTCATAAATCTCTACCAAAGCTCTTTATTTTGGAGAACAAAAGCCAGGCCTAGCTTAGGCCTACCCATTGGAATGTGTTGCGTGTTTGCAGGAAGACCGGCCTGGTAAAAGCTTTGTAACAAAAATGTGCTTTGAATGTGCAATAACTCCAGTCCTGCAGCCTCTGCAGTTCCCACAGTAGTTGGTACGAATTTCTGAAGTATCCCAACTTGAAGCTCTGTAGTAAGGGCCTAAGTTAGGGCCTAATTCTCCCATATTCTTCCCTCCTAAGGGACCCATGGGAAGAAATAAAGCAGGGCTGTAAAGGGCATCCTCCATTCTCATTTTCAGATATGCCCAATTCTAGATCTTTTTCTTATATGTGTAAGGTAATGGAGATGCTTCAGAGGATTATTTGTGAGCAGTAGTTTTGATGACATTCACACAGCATTGCATTGATTTCTTGTATTTCACTTCGTTTTATGCCGATGTAATGAAGGTCAGAAATACTCCAACCCCATTATCTAAAAATCCTTCAAGCTTGTCCTGGAGTCCAAAATGGCTTTCACTGATTTATTTCACATGAGGTTAATTGCTTCTGAGCACAAATCTGAGAAATGAATATATGAAGGTTTAACACCTCAAGGTAACTGAAGACTGTAGTATTGTTCCATGTTCTGTTCATTGCAGTCACTGAAGTGCTGGCTTCATCAGATGCTTTTGTTTGGTTGGGATCATGCTGTAGGCTTGCAAAGGGGTGGCACAAAGTAACCTGTTCCTACATGTGACTGGGATTTTAACAGGCTCCAGGACAAGGATTACATAATACCTGATCTTTCTGGCAGATAAGTTTTTCTAGCAGCTTTGGAATTGCTGTGCTCCGTTAGCTGCTTTGCCAAGTTAGAGACTCGGTCGCTATGGCTTCAGATAATGAATCAGCTTGAACCCGTCCCATGCTTAAGAGTAAAAAATGCACATGGAAGGTTAGCACCTTGTTTCATGGAATACCTTGCAGATCCTGATAATTTGTGGGTTTTTGGTTTCTTTGCTTAGTGAAAAGGTTTCTAGGTGAGTTGAGCACAAAGTCATTGCTGACTTCGGGTGCTTATCTTCTTGGTTCAGTTCTTGACTTCTTTCCCAAGGACCATTTGGAGAACAATGCAGTAGGGAATTGTGCTGCTGGGATGGAAGAGCCCTCTTATGTGGATTATTATGCAAGAGTGTTTAATCGTGTGCCCTGAAGCACTGTTTCTTCACAGACTACATTAATCTCCTCCACTTGCATCTACTGGGTCCTCCATTATGTAATCCAGTGACTGGCGGAGTTGCTGCATTAGTTAATTGTTAATAGACTGTCACTTTGGGTTTGTCCTTTCATGTTAAACTCTCCTCTTTCCTTTTATTGCAGAGCTGATGGAGAAGTGAAACACTGTGTGATCTACAGCACTCCAAGAGGTTATGGGTTTGCAGAACCGTACAACCTGTACAGCACACTTAAGGATTTGGTTCTTCATTACCAGCAGACATCCCTTGTCCAACACAATGATTCCCTAAATGTCAGGCTTGCCTATCCTGTCTACGCACAGATGCCCCCCTCTCTCTGCAGGTAAATTTTGGGGAGGAGGAAAGCGTTGGCTTATCTTGGATTCTTTTCTACGATTTTTATTAGAACTCGGAGGGCATTCTTTCTCCTTAGACTGCTTGTTTTGCACAAGAAGTGATTCTGTGAATGTGAATCAAAAAGAGGCCTAGCAGCAACAAGACGACAACTTGGGTGTAGGTGTCCTGGTGCTACCTTAAAAGCTCAGCTGTGCTTTTACACCGATACTTTTGTTTCCTTATGAGGGGAATAAACTCAACGCAACGCATAAGAAAATACTGGAAGCAGAGCATCATTTTATGGAGATGATTTTTTGCCAGGCACCTTCAGTGGAACTTCTAATTGGATTTTGTTTTCTCTTGTTCTAGTAGACACAATTTGAAGCCTCTACCTGAGGCACTGGTAATGTCTTTCAGTCTTAAACTCCCAACAAACTAGGGGGGAAACTCTGCCACAGCAATTCTTCTCTGCTAATTTTAGCAGCTTCACTGCGATTCAGCCGGACTTCCAAAAGAGGGCTTGTCTTGAGGTAGCATGGAATTTGGTGAGAGAAGACCAAAGGAATAATGGGAAAGCTTCAGGTTTTTATTTAAATGGAAAAAAAATGCTTGTAAAAGGAAAGTTGCTTTATTTTTTTGCCAACAGTAACAAAGTTTTGGTTTCAATGGCACTACAGGTCTTCGCTTAAAGGAAACGTAACCAAACTGAACACGCCAAAACTTTGTTCGTTGCTAGATCGAGCACTTACAGGGGAGGTTGCATTAGCATCCGCACATACTTTCTGCACCAAAACTTGAAACAAATAAAAGGAAAAGCTAAACATTGTGTGGCTTCAAAACACTAAATTTGTCTGATCTGATGTAATTGCTCACTCTCCTCTTTGTTCACCCCACTCCCTCCTGTTCCTCAGCTCGGGATTCTGTTTTCAGAGTTTTAATGATACTGTGCTTCAGAATGTAAACCAGAATGAAGCTTGCACTGACCTGCTGAAGGTCTCTTGCTGAACAGTGACAGACTCTTGATTTTGGTACAGAAAAGGTCGGTGTAATCAAATGCTCCTGGATGGCTTATTGTACCCATTTCTTTGGTGGGGTATAGTTACTTCCAGTTGTAACAAGTGAGCATGCTAATCCTAGATCTCCTCTGATTTCTTCTTTGCAAGCTGGGTTCTGAACTCTCACACCACTGCAGCCAAGCAAGATTTTACTCTGGTATAATCTAAATTCCCTTGTAGTTATTTTAGACATGATGCAAAACACAGGAAGGGAAGAGAGCCATACTCCTCAGTTATTGGATGTCTGGTACCATCCTTTGGCAAGGGCTGCTGTCAAATACTGGAGTGGGTAGTCCTGGGCTTCATCAACTACAGCAATCATCAAACAAATCCCCTCCCTGGAAAGTGTACAAAGCAGCTTATTTCCATTCCTTAAGCTTCTAAAATGAAAAAGAGCTAAGTTTGGCAAACTGAACCACTTGGCATCAAAGCACAACTGGCAAAGTAATTGTTCAGTGTGCAACCTTGAAAGTTACTTTTGTTCCCATTACTGGAAGCGTTTCCCTTGCAATGCACCCATTGTGCAGGACAGGAAGCAGACAGTCATGCAGGTCTGAGAATGCTGGAGACCCGTTTCTGACCCTGGGGCTGATTTCCTGTTCCAGTGGCTATTTTCTGTAATGCCTGGGCAGTAGTGCCAGGCTTGTTGATGTATATTGTTTACACTAGAAGTATTATTTCACTGAATGTCTTGAATTCACAAGTAGGGAAGTGACAAGGCTGGAGCACTGACAGCCATTGCAGGAAGGGTAGTCTGGTTGCCTGGCATGCCATGACATTTTTTATTTTGCACTAATGACCCTGACGCATCCCAGACACTTCCTAATTGGCCAGAGTACAATCTTCAGGCAAGGAATTCTGTAGTTGCCATTTTTCTCATTTAAATGATACCCTACAAAGCTCAGCCAAAACTCAGAAGTGTGTGAGAGAAGAGTGAAATTCGCATAAGCTGATATGTCAAAGTGAACCAGATCCGTTTGAGTGTCCCTTCTGCTTCCCCAGGAAAAAAGGAAAAATGAGACATAGCCTTAGCTATTAGTGGAAATCTTGAGTGGTTTCCTCAGTGGTCTGTGGACATGGAATTTTTTCTTGGCTAATTTGCAGTTCTAATCTGGTAGCTGTACAGTTGCCATTCTCACCCCTCTCAGGCATCCAGCATTCCCTTGATGCTGGGCTGAGACCAAATGCTCAATGAAGGAAATCAGTTCAAAGGCTCAAATGATAGCCAGGTGTCTCATGCCAGTGGAAAAACCTGTGTGAGAGGAGTGTCTGATTTTTCCCTGCCCTTGTGATCTCTCTGCACTCTCTTACTGACAGTGTTAACATTTGAGGCTGATGAGGCCCATGTTTCTGATCCCTGCTTCTGTGACAGAGGAAACCTGGCCAAAGTGTTTCACATCTGCCCCAGTTTCAGGTAGGGCTCAGTTTGGTTTTAAACAGGCACAGATCTACTTGCAGGCTCATAAATCCTGGCACACCCTCACAGTCCTGACAGCAGCAGGCTAGCAGAGCAGGGCTGACTGAAGTCTCCCTGTAGTGGAATCTGATTGATCCTGTGAGGTCTTGGTCCAGGCTCCAGCCCTGCTGTGCCAAGGTAAATGCAGTGTAATTCCATTAGCATCTGTGAAGGTAGCTTGGCTTTATCGTGGTGTGAGTGAGTTGGGACTCTTGGCCATTTGCTCCCCAAGCTCTTTTTGCTGGTCACAGGTGATGTATTTGCTGTGAATGATGGACCCAGAGCCAATAAGCCATCCTTGAGGTGTTCTTTGAAGTTCTGTTTTGCCCAAACTTTCAGAGCAGGGCTAGGGGCAGACAAAGCCTGCATTCCTTGTACTGGCTCCATTATTCTGAGCAGTCTCCTGAGGCTGTTTTGCCACTGTCTCTCTCTGTGTTTGTTTTAGGCACCTGAAGTCCCAGCTGCTGTCATGGTTCCCCTTTGGCTCGCACCTGCTATTGCACAGATTCTTTTTGCAACTATTTTGCACTCACAGAGCAAATCAAAATTGATATAAAATTAACTGACACATGTAGCTGTTGTGATCTATGGGGCAAGGGCTTGGTCCTGCACCTCTCATTGTGCTTGGCCTAATTCTGTTTGCTCAGTAGCATTAGACCTGTGAGAAAACCCACAGCTTCCAGGAGCTTGTGTTCAACACTTGCATGACTGAGAAATCAGAAATGGGCCTGTGAGGTGCAGGATTACACCCCAGGATGAAAAGCAGCTGTTAAGCCTGAAACAAATACAGGAAATGTGAACACAGAGGCAAAACAAAGAAACTCAAGTTCTTTTAAAACAGTAAGATGTGAGGAGGTTTTAATTTTAAGAGTCAGAACATCAGGAGGAAAGGAGGAAGTAGCCTCACTGTTGTAGCAGCCATCTGGTACCAGGCTGCAGTTAGAGGAGCATTGATCTCACTGACCCATATTGTATTAAATATATATGTAGAGTTAAATAAATAACTTTTGCACAGTGTTAAATGGGGGAGGGGGGGAGGGGGATGTTGAAACTCGAATATGCACAGTTTCTTCTAATCTGTTTTGAAGTATATTTGCAGGGAATTAGGGGTGATTCAGTATTTTGTATTGGTATGGATGGAAATCAGGTCTGCTTCCACAGTTGCCATTGGCCCCAGTGTGTCAGCCACGAGTGCCATGTTTTTGAAGTTACTAAGTTATAAATCTTTTCCCACTAGTTTGTTTGTTGATTACAAATAATCTGAACGTGGGAAGAACCAACCTAGAAACAGAGGGATGTCCCAGCAGATGCTTCACTAGTGTGTGAAGCAGTAATGTGCAATTGTTCACCTTCTGATACTGGAGTGCTCTAGTTTTGAGGTGTCATCTTTGGGTTTTTATTTCATTCCCATCAGCAGTGAAGTGAGTTGCTGCTTTGCAGCGTTGGTAGTTGCAATCTAGAGTTATATCCAGTATAGCCCTTTGTCTTATGCCAAAAACCAAATGCTCTTTCCACACTCATCTCTCTTGAGGTGGCAGATATTCAAGAAGTTTTCCATTTAATCTGATTCTTTTCTTGCTGACACTAGTGTTAGCAAGTGTTCCACAACCAAAAGCCATTCCCAGGAAAAAAACTTGCATTTGATCCCAGCTGAATTCTACTCACAGCAGGGCAAAAATCAAAGTTTTTCCCTCGCAAAGCCAGGCAACTGTAATGGGACTGTGGAAATGAATGCTGACACTTAGTGCTGTTTTGGGGAGGGCAGGAGAAGGATGAGGGTCTTGGTTGCCCCAAATCCTGGGCTCTCTACAGGCTTGGGTGGCACCATGTCTGTAACTGAACGCTGTGGCTGTTTAAAACAGCAGAATTGCTGTAGGAGTGTCACACTTTAGGTTTGGAAAAGCCCCTTATTTGGTACTTGAACAATCTTGCTTCTGTTTTTGAATGTCTGTTTATTTTTTATTTTTTGTTACACTAACAGGGAATAAAAATCTGAAATGTTAGTGAGTCTTGTATGCTTGCTGCATTGTGCAGACATGAAACAGGTACTGCTTGTGGATCAGGAGCGGTAAGAGACAGACAGGTTCAAAATGCAGTTTTACAAAGCACTATGATGGGTTGAGGGTTGTTTTGTTTAGACCATGTTTAAAACCAAGTTTTCATGTGTAGTTTCCTTATGACTGATTTGCAACCTCTGCTTTTGCAATAGCAAAATCAAAATAACATTCCTGAAGAACAAAAATGCTGTGAGGAGAGGGGGGTCAGGTTTGCTCAAATTCAGCATTCAAAGCAAATAGCTTTAGTGGAGAGGAAGGATCAGCACCCTGCAGCATCCCTCTGGTTGTAGTTTGATGAAGCAGGAGACAGACCATGAAGCAGAAACCTCTGCCTGGAACCACAAAATAAGAGGAGATGCCAGAGCAGACCCTTCCCTTTGGAATAACCAGTTGTACTCTCCTTAAATGCACAGGCAGGAGAGGGTTAGGGAGCTGATACAAGTCCGTGAGGAGCTGCTGCCCTTTCTGCATGGGAAGGGAACTTGCACTGCTGATCCCTTGTTTCCCTTGGCACAGGAGCAGGCGGGAGAAGGGAAGGACCAGCCCAAAGAGGCGCTGGCCTGTTCGCCAGGAGGCTGGGCCAGTTCAGCCCTGCGTGAGCAGCAGCTTTGGATGGGGTTACGTGAAGTTTGGCCAACATTTTTGTGAATCTTGTATTCTGTGGGCAGAAATACTTTCCACCGAATGGGAAGGGGGGGAAAAAAACCAAAAAAATCTCTCTTGAAATCTTTTCAGTTCCTTCCTGTTTGTTCAGAGGGGCAGATTGGGAGCTTTAGCTTGTTAACTGTTTAGATGATAGTGCTTGAAGTGCTGGGCTTTGGGGCTGGCTCCATACAATTAGTGCAGAATTTGCATTTTTTAAATTGCTATTGGCATAGACTCACCGTATTTTATGACTAGACTAGCCATTTGTTCTAAAGTTTGCCTTGAAAAAACATAATAGGAGCTTCATAGGCAAGGAAAAATAAGTGAGACAGGCCCTTTTTGATAGAAAAAAAAACTTTGCTTAACTGATCAACCTGTATTAGATAAAGCAGCTTTAATTTGATGCCCCCCTCCACCACCTTCCCTTGGGATTGCTTCTGTGAGATCGGCACTGGCAAAGGAGGGGAGGGACATTTCCCTCTGTATCCAGAATGCCGTTCCCTTGCACTTCCCAAGTGCTTGTAGCAAGAGGCTTGGGATGGTTTGGAGAAAGTTACTGCATCCAAAGACAAGAGAAAAGGTCTCTAGGGGTGACTGTCACCTCCCAGCAGGGCACTGTAGGATGCTGGGGCCGGCCCCGAGCTGCCCCTGGCCTCTGGTGGCTGCAGGAGTGGGCTCACGTCCAGTCAGCTGGGTCGGGGTTTGGATCTGTTTTGTTTTTGTGAGCGACTTCTACATCCAGCAAAGATCTGTTTGATGAAAAACCTGTTAATTTTGTATATCTGGCTGTTTATTGCACCATGGGATTGTAATGGTCTGCATCATCCGTGTGTGTGTGCGCGTGCGTGTGTGTGTATATGTACTGTATGTATATAGATATATGTAAAATATATTCACGTACACATTTATATGCATTAGCTGTAAGTGGCACTGCCCCTTAAAAAGAAAACAAAACTCACTGTTAGCACATTCTGCCACGTGTTTGGGCAGAATTGGGTTGGTTTTTTGTCAAACGGAAAGAAGTTTATTGTGTTCATCTTGCATATGTGCTTCTGAAATGCTGAACTCTGGATTTCCTCGGGGGGGTTGCTATTATATTTGTAAACAGAGTTGATTTGGGGTGTTATTTACTCCGGGACAAAGCGATCAACCGTGTCCCAAGCAAAGGCTTAGCAAAAGAAACCCCTCTTGCTCTCTTGTGAGACATTTGCACGTTCCAGTGGCCCCTCAGTGTCCCCTGTCCAGAGCTGATGTGCAATGGGTGGTGTTGGTGCGTGTCCCTTTGTGAGTGGACTCTTTGTTCAAGGTGTGGTTCAATGTAAAGCATGAGTGGGTGTTTGATCTTGTGTCGAGGGCTGAAATAACAGCACACTCCTTTGTACAACCTTTGCATCAATGTTTCTGCTTTTCTTTGACTTCTATTTTCTTTAAGGGAAACTGCATCTGTTAAGAACCTGCTTCTCCAGAAGCTATTGAATTATTTTGTTTTCCAGATGAATTCCAGCATGTAACTTTGGTACTCTTGTTTGTTATTTGTGTAAAATCTGTTCTTCTGTCGTTTATGGTGTAGTCGGGGAGGGGGGTGGGGGGAAAGAAAAGAAAAAAAAAAGGAATTCATGTAGTTTAACTTTTAAAGAAAAGAAACAAACTGCTTCATAAGGAAACCAAGTGTATGTTAGTGTTTTCTGACAAGTCATCCTGTAGTTTCTAGCTCAGTAATGCAACACTGTACTTGTCACCGGGTGTGTTACAATTTTGCTGTACTTTCTTTTACTAGTTGGTTGGGCTTTTAAATCCCAGACACTAAGCATCCTGGGCCTACTTGCTCTAGATCAAAAAAAATGCAATAAAAAAAAATTGCAATAAAGCACATTGACATGTAATGTTTTAGAAGGATGTACTGACAGCTGTTTCTAATAAATTCCAAACTGCAGCGTGGTCGGGCTGCCGTGGTGTAGCTGTGTCTGTCTCCCAGCCGAGGCCATGGGCATCATCTTTAACAGAAGCTTTAAAAAAAAAAAAAGACTTGCAGAGGTCTGATTTCCTCAAGGCTGGAGAGAAAGCCCCTCCTGGGGCTGGGAGGAGGGAGGGATACACGTAGCACACGTTCCTTAGCAGAGCCTTCCCCGTGTTCCTTTCCCAGCGCCTTCCGAGGGAGCAGGAGCCATCAGGAGTGTTCTGCATGGCTCACTGCCTCCCCTGCCAACAGGGAAAACCATGCTTGGTGATGCCACTGTTGGTGCTGGGGGAGAGGAGGGGATGCACCACTTGAGCAGACTTAGGAAAGACAAGGCTCAGCTGCATCCTCTCACTCAGATTGTGCAGGAGTGAGAGAGATTGCTCTTTGCTTTCCCAGTTGCTTCATGAGCACCAGGCATTGGAACCACTGTAAAATCAGTGACTTTGGGGGTGGTGTTGCTGATCCTCTTCCATTACAAACACAGGTGATGGCAGGAGGGCAAACCTGGGGGGAAGTTTTGCCCCTTAAATTTGGCAGTTGGATGGGATGCCACCCTCAGAAATTGGATGGTATGCATCCTCAGATATCTAGGGCAGGGGCAGTGGCTGTGTGTGGCTCGGTGTTTTTGCAGCCCCATGAGTCGACCTTTTTGCAGACTAACGAGCAACACTTTTCCAACCTCCTGAGTCAACCATTTTTGAAAAAAATGCTGCATCAGCATTTTTCACAGGGCCGAGTAAGCCTTTTCAGCTGCTGACTCAGCATTCCCTCCATCACCCGCACCAGAGGCCCCTCCACCAGCAGGCAGGGAGCACCCAACGGGGCAGGAAAGTCCCTGATCATGGTGCAGGGAGCTGGGAGCACCCAAATGGACCCTGAAGGCTCACTCAGGATCTGTCATTATACCCAGCAAGGAGCTCACCCCATGCTGCAGCACCTCGGGGTGCTCCCTGCTGTCCTGCCCACAGCACTGGAGGGATGCAGCCCCTCAGAAACATCACCTGGAGCAGCAGCAGCCACGTGGTACCCAAGGGATGAGCCATGGGCTCTGTGGGCTGGTGCTCACTGCATTGGCACCCCCAGGCAAGAGGAGAGCAGTGGGGAAACATCAGCAAGAAACTGAGAGGACTCTGCAAGGTGCTCCAGGGGCCTGGCTCTTTCTTATGATTATTTAATTTATTTCTCTTTAATAAGGGCTAATGAGGCAGAATTGCAGGAAAGATGTAAGTCACTAATTGGCAAATAGTTTTCCAGGGCTTTGCCAGACTGTTCGTTGTGTTATGAAAACATCACAGCCAGAGCCGGCATAGGAAATTTCCAAGCGGCCGTGCTGACTGGATGGAAAGAAAAACACCTCCCAGCTCGGATGTCTTCTCAGAGAAAGGGCAGATCCTGGGGATTTTTCCATCCTCAGCGATTCCACAGAGCTTCCTGCAAGTCCCCTGGGTGCCCCCCACTCACACCCAGGACCCTTCCTGGGGGCAGACAATGGGCCGGCACCCCCAGGCATGGCACTGTAGGGCAGGGGTGCAGGATGGGTGGACAGAAGTCCCCAGGCTGCTTTCATGGCATTTCTCTTCCCATCCATGCAGGAACCCACTGTAGTGGGAGATTCATGTGAGGATCTTGCCCATGGGAAAAAAAATCTGTCAGGAAAATCCCAAATGCTCCCCCAGACAAATTGCCTTGATGTAAGGGAACAGGGGTTGGTTTGAAACCCAGGGCTTGTTGCAGCAACCAAGCTGCTCCACTTTTCCTCCTTGGTTTCATCTCTCAAAACAGACTTATTTTAGTCTAATAGTTTAGTTTAATAGACACCGTGTTGCTTGGCAGCAGGAGCAACACAACCACAGCCATAGCTCTGAGTACCATAGTCATAAATTAAGGGCTGGGTGGTGAGTGTGCTGCACAGCACCTTGAGCAGCCAGAATCCATCAGGGAGGTGTCTGCTCATCCCCTCCATCCCACACCAACATGCAGAGCTGGAATGTGGGATCCAGCAGGCGCCTCTGCCATGAGTGAAGCACCTGAGCCTGGAAATGCAGTTGGGACAGCTGCTCCTCTCACCAGTCCCACTGGGTTTGGGCTCGGGGGGTGAATGCAAAGGTACCCAGGACAGAGGGAGCTGCCTGAACCCCCTGGGGACAGGACCCCTCCCAAGGATGCACAGCTTGGCTGAGCCCCAAGGAGGAATGGGGGGTGATCACCCTGGTCATGGGACACAGTTCATCCCCTTGAGGCAGGAGATGCAGCATTGCCCTCCCTGGACCATCAAGTCCAAGCTTGGAGCAGCAGTCAGCAGCTTTCAAGTGAACTGCTGGATTAGGGTTGGCCAGAGACCCAGAATCCCCATTTCATGGGAAATCTCATCATCTTGCTTGTCAGGCTTCATCCAAATTGGAACAAAACGGTAATGTACAAAATTTGACTCTGGAAAATATTTTCAAGGGGGGAAAAAACATCCCACACTGATTTTTGTGGAACTGGCACAGTCCCATACCCAGCATTAACCTTTCTGTATCAATGTTATCCATGAGCCCAGAAGGGTTGGGAGGACAGAGGCTTCACTCTGACCAACATAATCCGCTTCCCTGGCCACTATTTTCTTCAAATTTTCTCTTGACTTCTATTTTCATCAAATCTGTTCTTACTGATGGCAAATCTTTCTCACCAAGATCAACCGGCTTTGTAGAGAAGTGATGGGCAGGGGACAAAATGCCAGGGCACCCTCTGCATGACATCTCCATGCTCTCTGGGCAGAAGGTGTAGTGGAGGAAGAGGAAAAGGCTGCAGAGCACTAGCCTGGGTTGCTGCCCACTCTCCTGCCTCCAAACCCGTCCTTGGGGGTGGTGGTAGCTCCTGGAAACATCTTGGCCACCTCTGCCCAGTCACTGATGTGCTTCGGGGCAAAACCCAGTGCGGGTTCCCCGGGCCCCAGGTCTCCTGTGCTCAGCCATGTCCCCAGAGCCCTTCCCCTCCTGACCCCACCAGACCCCATCCATCTCCCCCAGACAAGGGGCAAAGCCTTGACCTGGGAGCGGGAGGAGGCAGCTCCTCACACCCAGCTGCCTCAGCCTCCCAGCCCCGATGGGAACCAGAGCAACTCCGGGTCTGGTTCCAGAAGAGGGATGAGGAGCAGGAAGAGGAGCATGAGCTGCCACAAGGCTTTGGGAAAAAGCAAAGGCGGAGCATCCTCAGGTGGACTAGGATACCAGGAGGCCAGGATGTGCTCCTTCATCCCAAAAACCATTCCCTGCACTCCTGCATGGGCTCCTGGGCAAGATCCCGGCTGCTGCCACGGGTCTGTGCCCAGGAGAGGCACTCGGTAGTCACAAGGCTGCCTCAAGCAGAACTGTGGCTGGAGCATTTCCCAAACTTTCCCTTTGCTCACACTTTCAAGGGAAGGGGCGGGCAGAGCCGAGCCGGCCGCCGTGGGCAGGTGCTGTGCACGCTCCCGCGGCCGCCGTGCCAAAGGAAACACAAACATCCTACCCAAAGAAAGCACTTTTCATCGGCAGCACAAGTTCCCATTTTTGCACAGGGCTGGTCTGTTCCGGGCAGCTTTCCCCGCCGCACCGCGGGGCCGAGCGGGACCGGGCCAGCGCCGCCCTTCCTGCCCCGCTGAGACCCGCAGGGACTGGGCACGGAGAGCGCGGCCGGCACCGGGGAGGGCTCCGGCTGACCTGGTGTGAGACCCCCCGGAGTCAGAGGGGCTTAGGCAGCCTCAGAGTCCCTCCTGTGCTTGAGCTGTGGATTTGGGGATGTGGGACCCTGGAGGTTGGAGACCCAGAGGCTGTGGGACCTTGCTTCTCCTTGTTTCTGGCAAGGGGAATTTTGGCCGAACCCGACTGCTCCAGCACTGCAGACAGAGGTGGTGAGGCCCTATGGCCTAGAAGGAGCTGTGGAAGGGAAATTCCAGTGTCATGTAATGGTACAGCTCAACACCAGGCCAGGACAACAAACACGGGCTATTTAGAAAAAAGAAAAGGCAAGTGAAGTTTGTGAAGACCTGAGGAGAATGCAGGATTCAGGGAGGAAGAGGAGTGAGGAGGGGGGTAAGGGCACTTGGATGCACATCACTCATGAAAGAAATAGCTCTGGTTGTTTTATATCTGCTCTCAGTGTCGGGTGGGGAGAGGAGCAGCTGGGGTTCCTCATCCTGCTCCTCTGCCCCATCAAAGGACTGCTGCTGCAGCAGAGCCAGCAGGTCCCTGGATCCAGCACCTGCCTGCCCTCACCTGCCNCCCTGTCCCATTTCCCTGCCCCATCTCCCCTGGCCAGCCCCACCTGCCCAGCCCCACCTGCAGGAGCAAAGTCCACAGCAGGAAAAGCGAGGCTGAGGCCTCAGGAACAAAGGAGCCTTTCACAGCAGTGGCTTGGCCAGAGGAGCCAGGGAATATTCCTGGCCAAGGGCTCCCAAACGGCTCCTAGCTTTGATCCTGGGCACAGGGCGGGTTGTTGGCGTTTTTCCTTTCCTTCTTTGGGTTGCTCTTCTATTTTTTTTTTCCTTCCCACTTTATGGTATAATTTTTGTGCGTGTCTACGATTTCTAGGAGAATTTTCTTGCCACTTTGGGAAGAGCATTCTGCTGGAGCAAGATGCAGACTCTGCACAGCCCTTTCACCTGTCCCCTGAAGGAGAAAAATCCCTCCTCCAGAATTCACTGGAGGCACAAGTGTTCATCACCATTATTTTCAGTTCAGAGGTTGTTTTCTGAACATGTCTGATAAATCCCAGCCTCACTCAGGATGGGAAACTGAACCAGCTGCACAGCTGTGTACCTTCCTCCCAAACCACATCCCCTCCATCCCTCACTGGCTTGCATGCTCAGCTGGCCTTTCAGACTCCCCAGGTGACAGGGACAAACACCTTCCTCCTGAGCAGCCCCCAGACCTGCTGGCCTCCAACCAGTTCTGCTGTCAACTGTCTGAACCTGCTCCCCCACCCCAAATGCAGAGGGAGGGAGGCACCAACCCACCCTCCCAGCTGAAGCCGTGCCCAGCCCAGGGCTGTCCCCTCCTGCAGCACAGGGAATGGTTCCCCACGAGCCTGATCACCCTCACAGTGTGGGGCACACCTGACAGCCCTGGCAGGGCAGGCCAGACCTCCCCTGCCCACTGCCCACATCCCAAATATTTTTAGGCAGTTGGAAACACGCCTTTGCTGCTGCCAGCCTTCCATGCAGGGATGGGAGGAGACAGATGGGATGGAGAAATTGAGTCAGCCCTGAGAGGTCACTGTGGCAGCCAAGGGAATAAAACCATCCCCCTCCTCTGCCTCCTCCTGCTCTTGCTCCTCATCCTTCTCCCCCTGGTCCCACCTTCTGACGGATGTTGCCTTTGGACCAGGCCCTCTTGCAGTCCAGCTGCCGAGAAAACGCTGTGGTGAGCCCTGTGCACCCGAGGGCCGTCTGGAATCCATCACTGTCTGTGCACAGGGACGCCAGCCAAGCCCTGCTCCTGCTTGCTGCTGGCAGCTCATGGCTTTCCAGGGGAGCACCTGCACTGGAATTCAGATGGAGAATCCACTGCACCTCCAGCAGTGGCTGGGAAGGGGAGCAGCCACCCCACAGCCCCACGGGAGCCCAAAGCCAGCTGATGGGGGCCAGCCCCATGCTGGGGAATGGTGCTTTTTTTTCCCCTGCCAAAGGCTGGGTTGGTGTCTCCAGAGTGTGGAGGTGCCATGGAGGATGCCCCTTGCCAGCCCAGTGTACTGGGCCATGCTGAGGGCTCCAGGTGCTGCAGGGCATTTTGTGGCTCTGCTGCTGCATTCTCAGATCCCCAGGAACATCTCTTGAGCCCTCCCCATGAGGCTCAACACTCTTTGGGGTTCATCCCCCTCTCCTTGAGCAGCAAATGCTCCATCCTGCAAACAGACTCAAAGTAGCATCTCTGTTCCCATGGGTGCAGCACCTGCCCAGAATGTCCCTGGTGTTCCTTCCTTGTGGTACCTGCACCCCTATGAGGGATAAGGCACTCTTGGAGCTTCATCATCACCTGGCCCCAGCACCCTCAGAGGTCTGCAGCAGTTCTGTGGAGCTCCAGCCTTGCTCCCCTGAGAGCAGGAACTGGAGGAGGATGGAGTGGATTGCCCTGAATTTGGGATGTGCCTGCACACACACAGGAAGGCCCAGCAGGCAGGAAGAAAAAGGAATTTCAGCCCAACTCCAAAGGCAATCTCACACCAGCTCAAGCTGCCAAACCCCAAACACCCCCAAAAATTCACATTTGGTCTCCGAATCAACTGATCTGATTCCTGTCCTAGTGCCAACACCCACTCCTCCAGCACAAGGACAAAGAAGCAGAGCTGGAATGTGTGTGTCCCACGAGCAGTGGGGGTTTCCTGGTTGCTGGGCTGGGAGTTTAACATAAACCAGAAGGTCTCATGGCACTGTCTGCATGGGCAGCACTGGCCTGACTCCCACAGCTGGAGATTTCCTGGGGAAAAGTGAAGCCTTCATCCAGCTGCAGAACAGAAGGGTGGACTGCCATGCACCATAATGCAGGCAGGGCAGGGGCTCAGCTGCTCCCAGCACTGCTCCAGCACCATTCCCTTCAATCTTCAGGCTCACATCCCCAAACAGGGCACAGCAGCCACAGCCTCACAGGTTTCTGCTGGACAGTGTTGCATCCAGAAGAAGGTTTGGGAAGGAGGCAAGGAGGCAAATGTTCCTCCTGCCCAAAGTCCTTCATGGCTAAAGCAACCAGGAAAGTAAACACATGGAAATGCAAGGAATGAGGGGACAGGAAGGGGCACAAGGGGCCCTGCTTCCCTCCTCATGCTCTAAACATCGTTGTATTCCAGCAGTGAGAGGGAATGTGGGCAGTGCTGGGGAGCAGCACTGTCCCATGGGAGCATCCCCCACTGCTCTGGGAACATGCACCCCTGAGCACCCCCATGGACAAACCCAACAGCACCTGCAGGATTAAGGAGCACCCTCATTAATGACAGCTCCAAAATTAACAAGCTGGCTCCACCACCCACATGAACTTCTAAAAAGTCATGTGTGGGTGGGAGGGAGGCAACAGGAGCCAGCTACTTTTAAAATCACTGCTGAGCAATCAAGCAGAAAAGTGGCCTGGGGTGTCACACCAGCGACCTGGGGCTGGAAACCTTTAAAAACTCATTTTAATCTTCTCATTTTCATCTCCAGCAAAACAACCATAGCTGTCAGGGGATGAGAAGATGAGCACAGGAATTGTTTATTGGGGTAATGCCACCTTTTCCTGCTGGTGACCTGCTGGAAGGGCAGTACCTTTCCCAGAGACCTTGAGGGTTAATAGGGGTGCCCAGAGCACAACCCAGACTTACCCCAAGAGCAGTGAGACCCCATGTCCTCGCTGCCAGCAGCAGGGATGGCTTGGTCCTATGCTCTGAGGGAACCCAAAGGAAAACCCTCCGGGATGCTGCCCCGCTGTGCTGCCCACAGAGCCTCCTAGAAGCCGGTTTGGAGTGAAATTCAGCCTTTTAGGAAAGCAGAAGAGCTACCTACTGACCAGAGAAGAGTTTGCAGCCACGGGCCTGTAGGTTTAGCTCATCCTTCCCTGCATCCCTTCCTGATGGCATCCAGTGCCCCTGCAGGGGGGCAAACCAGAAAGAGTTATTTATTTGTCTGTATTAGAAATACAAGAAGATGCTAAAACCTGCAGCTGTGGTGCAACTCCAGCTCCCAGGCCCCTGAAGGACCACGGAGCTAAATGAAGCTGCCATGGGTTAAACACTGCCTGACCCCTGCCTCGGGTGAGCACCGGGGAGAGCCAGGGATGCTCCCGGTGACATCGGGGAAGGAGGGGCCTCCCCCAGCCTGACCCCAGTGCCAGGTGTCACCCCGGTGTGATGCCCCCGCCTCACCCCGGCCCTCCTCGCTCTGCTCTAACCCCAGTGCGGTGTCACCCTCCCCCGCCGGGCCATCCCGCAGGGTCCCCTCAGGCCGGGCCGGGCTCAGGGGATGGAGCGGCCGAGGATGCTCCGTGCCCGAGCGCACGGGCGGCTGCGGGGGAGCCCCGTGACGGGCGCAGCTCAGGGATTAGCGGGCAGACGGACGTGACTGCGAGGCAGTCGCCTGGTGCTAATTAAAGAAGGGATATATTTAGGCACCCGGTTATCCCCTGCGTTTCGCTTATTTTTAGCTCCCAGTCTGCCAGGCCGGGGGTGGCACAGGGGGAAGGGCACGGGCGCAAGGCGGAAGGGATCCAGCCCGGCCCCAAGGAGGTCACGGCCGCATGTCCCGGCCAACACCGAGCCCCTGGGGGAAACCTCCCTCCAAACCTGGCTGCAAAGGAAGGGAAAGCTTTGGTTTTTTCCCCAGAAAGGCAGGAAAATGGGTTTCATGGAGCAATAGGAGCATCCCTGCTCAGTCCTTGCCCCAGCTCCATCCAGCCTTTGACACCACTCACACCCCCATACCCAGGAGCTGAAAATGGCCCTTTTTGGAATCAAAAAAGCACAGCTGTGCCCAGGGCAGAGGCAGCTCCCTCGTTCTCAGAGACCCATCCCTCTGCAGTGGCAGTGGCCTGGCAGCAATGCCATGGTTCCCATGCCATGGTTCCCATACCTTATTTCCATGCAATACTGCCCTCGGCACAACCAGGGTGTGTTCTTGGCACATGGCTCAGCACCCCATCCACATGGGCCTTCAGCAGGTGTGGAGGAGCTTCCTTGGGTCTTAAATACCCTGAAAAGAGTGAAGGAAGAGCAGGAAGGACAGGGCCCAGCATCCCTGCATCCCTCCTGGGCCAGGACAGCCCATGAGTCCCATGCTTTTCTCCCTTTGCTTCATTCCCACAAGTGCTCTGGGGTTTGGGGTTTTCTCCTTTCCAGTGTGAAATATTGATCAGACCTGTGCTGCTGTCCCACCCCACCAAGCTCCTGGCTGTGCAACTTCCCTCGTGGAGTGGAGGGTGGGGTGTAGGAGGAAATCAAAGTAATGGGATAATTAATGACCCAGGGAGTTGAAACCCAGCCGAAAGCCAGGCTGCTCTGGCTGGCCCAGGTGGAGGCTTCCCAGCAGGGAAGGTTTGGTTTGAGGGTATTTTTGGAGCTGAACAGCACCCAGGGGTGGCCAAATTTCTTCTTAGGTGGCCCATCAGGTAAAGCCTCTCCCAAAACAGTGAGGCTGGGAAGTTTGGACCATAACTCAATAAATCTGAGATAGAAAAATCCCCCCACCCCAATTTCTTTACTTAATTAAATCCTTTGACTCCAGAAGCAGGTGTCCTGCACCCTCCAGGGCCGTGTGGGGTTGGGAGCTCCCATCACCTGGGCTGCAGCCTGCCCTGGTTCCCTGCTGCCCATCAGAATTAGGCAGCCCGTTTGAGCAGGTTTACGATAATCATCAAATAACTCGTTCATTGACAGCGTGTCAGGCTGAGAAGACTGACTGAGCCCTCGTTTGCTGATTGCTAATTAGCTTAACATTCCTAATCCCTCATTAGTGACTATGAAGTAAGCTCTGAAATATGAGGTCAGCCCTAATCAGCGTTTAAAATATAAAGCCCACTGGCACATGGTGGAGGCTGGGGAGGGGGTGGCTGCAGGCCAGCCCTGGGTGCTTCCATGGTCACGGGGAATGAGGCTGCAGAGAGCAGAGAGAGGAAGAGTTAAACCCTGTGGAGCCACGGACATCTGCACATCCCCCAGAGCCCAGCCCTGCACTCAGTGCCCGACCTGGATCCACACCAGGAACAGGCAGCAACGGGGGGTGCCACACATGAGGGGCTCTGGGTTCCTCTCGAGTCCCCAGTGCATCCAACAGTGATTCCAGCTGTGGCTTCCATTCTGAACTGACTGCCTACAGAATCACAGAATATTCTGAGTTGGAAGGGATCCACAAGGATCATGAGTCCAGCTGTTAAGTGAACAGCCCATACAGGGATCAAACCCACCAGCACCATGCTCTGACCACCACTGGGGGCCCAGCAGCCATGCAGGATGCTCTGGCTTTCCCCCCAGTTCCCATCTCAAGATTCCAGGTTAACTGCAGGCAGCCAGGCTGTTGGCAGTGGGACTTCCCCAGAGACTCACCCATAGCCTCTGATCCTGGGAGAAGGAGTCAAATCTCAGCATTGGCAAGTGGGCACTGAACTGCCCTGGGCTGCCATTTCCATGCCATCATTTGGGAGGAAAAAATGGCCCTTAGTTGTTGTGGCTTAATCCCCTGGAAGAATGAACTGTTGTGAACTGAGAGTTATTCCTGGCTGGGAAAAATTCTACAGGAGGACTGTGGACATTAAAACAACCCTAATTAAACTCCAGCTAGTGAACCTTAAAGAAATGAGAAAAAATATCTCTTTCCATGAAAATGCCATTTAAAAAGCCCTTGCACCACACCTCTACTCATCCAGGGCGATGCTCCACCTCAGGCCCTGTGTTCCTGCAGATGATGCTGTGGGTTTGGGCTGGGGGGCAGGGCCAGCTCCTGCCCCACGCCGGGTTCCTTCAGGGAGCCTTTGCCATGACACTCGTGGGTTATTCCAGCGCCGCGGGAGAGGCCCCGGTGCTCTCGCTGCGCCCCCCTCCCCGCGGGCCCTGCAGGGCGTGGGCAGGAACATCTCTCTTTTATCAGAGATGCAAATCTGTGCGGGCGGAGCCCAGCTGCGCCCCCGGTTCCCGCTCCGGAGCTTCTCTGGAGCACGGAGACTTGGGGATATTTTGAGCATCCTTGGCAGCAGCGAAGGAGGATTAGCCCAATCCCCTCCAGACGTGAACGTCTCCCCAGCTCTATTTCCAAGGACAGGAATAGCCTTTGAAGGCTTTTCCATGTGGAGGGCACACACCTGCAAATGTTAAAAGCAAAGATCTGTTTCTGGAAAGGTTTTGGGTAGTGCAGGATCAAGGCTGCCTAAATAAGTGGGTGAAAAAGGGGCCACGTAGCACCTGCTGGCTCTTGGCCCGTGGCTAATCCAAGCCAATGCCAAGCCCCTGCCCTTTGGATTTTATTGTGCATCCAGCTCCTGATCCCATCAGACACAGTGTGCAGTTGTGGCCAGTCACATCCCCATCCTGCTCAGCCCAGTTTCATGTCTGACAAGTTTTTACACCTTTTACCCCTCACATGCTTCTGCCATCAGGACCCTGCAATAGCAGGGACACAAAACACTATAAACTTACAGACTTGGTGGAGGATGGTGAATTCTGGGCTTGAATTTCAGACTGGAAAGCTTTGGCTTAGCCACACACCTGGGCTGTGGAGCAGAAAATCCCAAACAGCCTGGCAGAGCTACTCCTATACCCAGACACTCCACAGGCCATTTTCTGCCCCATCAAGCAGCTGGTTGAGCAGGCAGGTTGGGAGCACAGCCATTCCAGCGCTATGGAAAACTGAGAGCAACCAAGAGACAAACACGAGTCTGGATTTATGTAAAAAAAAAAAAAATTATTTATTTTGGAGGAGGATTTGAACATCGACATGCAGGTACAACATGAATAAAAATTATTGCACCGCTATTATGTGGCAATTGTTCAAGTTTCTAAAAACACAGAAATTCCACACTTTCTCTTATCTAGCTAAGTGCTGAGTGACATGGCTTGGCAGAGCCCAGCGCAGGAGGTGCTTTCACAGCCACCCCGATATGGTAATCGAACACAACGTAAACACACACTTCTGTCAAATCTTCTACTAGAAGTACAGAATTATCCTTCACATCCAGTAAGAGAAAACCAGAGAAAGATTTTATCCTCCCCTCTTCGGAAGAAAAAAAACAAAAAAGGAAAAGAAAATACTCCAAATCACACCTTAATGCAAGTGTGGCAAACAAACCCACTGGTCACTCCTACCCCTTCCCCCACAAGCGCTCTTTAGTACAACAGCAGCCAAAGACCTCCAACATTCGGACCCAGGAGTGGCCAGCACAATGCTAAAGTCTAGTATTTACAATAAATATCATCCAATTCTCTTAGTTTGCAACAGTAAGAGACAAAGGGGAAAATAACACTGAGGCACGGGGCAGGGAGGGGCCAGCTGGATGCAGGAGCAGAGAGGAGCTGCGGAGGCCGGAGCAGCTTAAGGCGCTGCCATCCCAACAGGGGTGAGGAGCAGGAGACACATCCAAGCTGACAGAAGGGAAGAGGGAAACAAAGCAGGAAAGCAGCACATTTGGATGGTGACACGCATGGCTCATTGACCAAACACACACCTCAGGCTCGTGACTTCCACCCTCTGCCTGCCTGACTCGGGATTACCCCCGGACACCGCGGGCTGCGCTGGCCAGGGCTTCCCCTGGCACTGCGGGTCCCAGCCAGCACTGGGAACACACTCTTGCCCCTCAGCTGCAGCTTCTCCAGCATCCTGTTCCTTCCCAACACATTTTGCAAGCTTTTATTTGGGAAGGTATTTAAGGAATTCGTAGCAGAGCAAGGAATAAGTCTTGGTGTATCTTCCTGGCTTATTATCAACATTTAACAGGAAAAGTCTTTTCGCCCAAACCTTTTGCTAAAGTGGGCCACGTGAATTTGACAGAAGGTGGAATAGGGATGATGGGGCACCTGGCACACTGAGGGAAACTGCAGGACTGACCAAGAGCAGGGGATACAGGGCCTCACTAGAATGCTTTCCTGGCCACGCTGTTTGGCTTTGGCTTCCAAAAAACCAGGGATTTTTAATTGCACTGACCACTCTCTGTACCGTAGAGGCAACAAAACACATACCTCACCTTTTCTTTGGCCAACACAGGCAAAAGCAGCAAAAGCTGTGACACAGCAAGGGTTTTCACTCCTCCTTTTATGCCTAGGAAAGGATAATTCTGCAATTCAGCATGGGACGCACCGGCTGCAAAGGCAGGGAGTCAGCAGCTCACAGCTGGTACCCTCAGAGGGTCCCACCCCTGCCAGTGGGGGTGAACCAGGTTACCCAGCCTGGCTCACACCCCGTGCTCACCTCCTAGGAGCAGTGGTTGGTTTTCTCCTCAGGTTTTTTTTAAACACAGAAGGAAAAGGGGGACCTGCCACCCAGGGAACAGCCAAGTCGGACCACATCCTCACACAGCTCCTTAATTTACACAGACACTTCCATCTCGTCAAGGTCGGGTGTTCTCAGGAGATCTGCTTGTCAAGGAGGCTTGTCTTTGTAATTACCACAGACTCAGGATGCCAAATCCATTTTTCACTATTCCTGTCCATGCCATAATATCCTGCGCTGCTTCTCAACAAATTTTTAGTAGATCAACCCATCAGGGAGAAAACCAGACAGACAAGTACCAGATCCTGCCAAGTCTGTTCCTTACTTGCTATTGCTCTGAATCAGCACTGAATGACACCACCAAGAGCACTTGGAGAGGCTGGAGACACCCAGGACCCTGACAAGGCAGCGGAAATACTGTGGTTTGTAATTGCAAACCAAGTGTATATGAGCAGCCTATGAATTCCAGGAAAAAGAGCAGAGAGACAGCCCAGCAGGCTCTGCTCTCAATACCACCACAGCTAGGTTTATTAAGGTGTTACCTGGGAGAGCTGAGGCTTTGGTTAGTGTAGTAGCAACACCATACATGTTCACACTGACACACGGAGTAAACACTCATTTAAACATGTTAAAAAAAAGAAAGCTCAAACCAAACCAAAACTTGGTCCAGAAATGAAATCCAAGCAGCCAAAATCAAGTATATAATGGGGGGCAGCAACTGCTACACAGAAATAAACAGGGTGAGATTCCAGAGATTTTTGTGAGTTGTGGGTTGTACTGAAATCAGATTGAAAGAGACGGAGAAAATATATTCCTATATAATAAACATATTTGCATTTAGGGGAAGCGAATCAAAACTTCAAGTTCAGAGAAAGCCAAGACAGTGAAGGAAGCAGCAGTGTAAGGAAATCAGACCAACAGAGATGGGGTTTAGCCTGGAATACTGTTGCACAGTCATTCTGCTTCTAACAGAGTAAGCCAGTGAGCAGGGCACCGTCCCTCGTGGGTGATCCACAGGGAGATCCACTCAGACAAGACTGGGATACAAGCTGAGCACAATCCGGGACAAATGATGGGAGTGTTCATTGAGAGGAACCTTTAATTGGATGAAGAAGGGGCTTACAGTGCTACAGCTACCACCACTCGACACATTTATAGGTGCATTATTATTGGTCTAATCCTCAGCAAGGAGCACTGTCACCCCCAGTCGGTCACACTTAAAGCAAAGCGATGTCTAAACCTAGGAGCAAAGAGTAAGTTTTTAATGCAAAGTGACCTCAGCAGTGGAAATGATCTAGCTATCAAACCTGAAATCTCAAAATATCACATGTGTTTGGAAGTCTGCTTGCAGTTTGACCACAGAACTCGAGGAGTCTGAACTCTTTGTAGGTTTGTTTTAAAAACGGGCAGATTCAGAAAACTCAGCAAGTTTCCCAAGCCCCAGTTGAGAAATGTTAAGGGACACCTTAAAATCCCTACCTATTTAGACTCACCAAGAGAAGGAAAAGTCTCCAATGAGTCTCTCAGTTTTTCATTGAGATAACTTTGCCAGACACATTGGAGAATACGCAACTACAAATTTTTCTACTTTAAAACCAACCTACAGGCACCCCTTTCCTGGGGTCACTTACTCTGAGGCAGGGCAAGTTACGAATGGAAGCCAGAGAAAGGAAGATAAAACATCACTAAAATTACTTTAAAACGAGGGAAAAGTTGCAATGTGTCCCATACAGATAAGTAAAAACAATCCCCAAAAAAGCCACCTTATGAATTGGAGATTTCTCTTTCTGATAATTCCATTGAAAAATACTCTTTCTTGTTTTAAAGGGAAGACAGGGATTTCCCTCTGTCCAGTCTCTCCAGCCAAGTCCTTTGTCTCCACATCCTCTAAGGACACAGGGCTGTGAAGACACATGGTGACAAAGAGGTTTTGCTTGTACCAAAGAGTTTCAGAATTACTTGCAGACAAGAGGGTAAGTTCTTATTCTTGTCAGGGGACATCAGATTGTAAAACTGGAGCAAAAACTTGACATTTGTGAATTTCAATGGAATTTCAAAGAGAATGCTGAAAAGCAGAAATTTAAAAACAAGCTGCCTTTTTTGCACACAGAACTTTTGGGATCTCAAATAAATGCAGAATTAGAGAGAAGAGCACATCAGGCCCTAAACTCAGGCAAAATAAAAGGTGTGGAAGGGAAAAAAAAATAAAACCAAAGTGTTTCTTAAGCCCTGCTTTAAAGATACCCTGTTCTAAAGAGACCTCAAACAGCAAGCACTACTGTGTACAAAAATAGAATAGCAAGGATGAAAAAACACAAAAAACAGTATGAAAAAAACCCTCCCAAAAATAGATGTACACAAGTTCTATTTTATATTAGTGTATATTACAAAATTCAAACATGCAGTCTCTATTTTGAATGTAGAACACTCGAGTCCATGAGTACCAGCGATGTTGCTATGTTTTTTTTACAGCATCATCATGTGACAGGGGAAAGTCTTGTATTTTTAACTGATTTCCAACCTCTTTGCTTTTTGCTTGTGCCAGAGTCCCTTCTTTACAGGGCCTCGTGCTGCCATCTGGCAGAGGAGAGGCTCTCGGAGCTGCTTGTCCAGGAGCATGAGACAGCTCTTTTGAGGGAGTGATTTTGCAGCTACCTGGCAATGCCTCAGACGCTTTAGCACTGCAAGAAGGTGCCTCCTTTCTGACCACCACAGGACACATTGCCTCCTTTTTGTCCCCCAGGGGACACGCTGCTTCCCAGGGCTTTGCTGGGTGTAAGGACTCTGCACAGGACCCGCTCCTCGTGGTCAGGCCATCTGTGCTAGAGGGTTTGGCTTTCTGTTGACTCTCTCCTACTTGTGAAATTTCCTGCCTTTTATGTTTCAAATCTCTCTCCTCTTTACAGGAGGCACCCAAATCCTTTCTTGTTTCCACCTCTCCAGACCCAGATGTACTGAGCTTCAAAGGGCCCAACACGCTCTGGGCCAGGGGCACGAACTGGGACACGGGGAGCGCGCGCTCGATGGCACCGGGGACGGGCAGTGGGGAGGACACGGGTCCTGCTGGGCTCGTTTTGCTGCAGGTTAAAGCACCCTCTGCCTGGGATGAGCTGGGCTGCTGCTTGTCGGGGCTAGGAATTCTTTGGGATGTTTCACTGGTGCTCCCAGGAGACAGAAATGAGGAGCTGTGCTGTTCCACAGGCTGAGGCGTCTCCTTGCGACCCTTCTCACCACGGTCTGGGGGGCTCACCGCGACAGGAGTGCTCGTGTTTGCTGTGCACCAGGAGGAAAGTGCCAGCAGAGGTTTGGAATCCTGTTTTTTCTGACTGCTTTCTGTTACCACAGGCTCTTTCGAGTCAAGTTTACCACAGGAGGCCCCGGAAGAATCACCTTCTTCAAGTTCCAGGAGTTTGATTGATGGGCACTGTGTATGTTCTGTGCAATCTACTGGTTTTTGAGTACCTGGAGTTCTCCCGAGATCTTTGATTGCTTCAGAAGGCCTGTCTTTTGGACCAGAACACTCCAAAGTTTTGTTTTCTGGCAATTTATGCTCCTTTGCAGTTGTTTCTGATTTTAGGAATGGTGTTTCTGAATTAGCTAGTTTTTCTGGAGAAGTTCTTGAGGGGAGCTCTGGTAGGGAGGGGTGTACACTGATTTGTGGTGGCTCTGAAACAGGCTTTGCTTGTTGAGTATTTCCCTTCTGCAAATCTTCTGTGCCTTTTGGATCTTCAGGTAGAAAGGCATCATCTTCAATACTATCCTTGCTTTCCAACTTAGATGAAAACTTATTATCCTCATTGAAAGAATCTGAGCCTTGGTCTCCACTGCCACGGGGCTTGTCCAGCCTTCTCCCATCCTGACTATCTTCCGAACCATCATCTGTTTCATCTTCAGAAGAATCCACCTCCCTGATGGCCTCCTGCTTTTGCAGGGACTCCCTCCTCTCCACCCTGTCCTGCCGAATGGCGCCCAGCTTCCGCGAGCCCGGCTTCTGCAGCAGCCCCTTCTCCGCCAGCCCGAGTTTGCCGCCCGTGGTTTCGTTGGCAGATTCCTGCAGGCTCTGCAGGCTGGGATCCCGCTGCAGCATCTCCTTCTTGAACTCGGAGTGAGAGATATCCAAGCTGTGCTTCCGTGAGGAGCCCAGCTTCTTCTCAGAGGAGGACAGAGAGGCTGCCAGCTTCTCGGCCGACTGCACTCTCTTCAGCAAAGGAGACCGAGGGGGCTCGGCACTTTTGGGGCGAGAAATTTGTCTCACCAGTGGTGGGGAGGAGTGTAATTTTACTGGGAAAGACTGGATAATACTGGAGCTGCCAATTGAGTGTCCTGGCAAAGGAGAAGGGGAGCGCTGCGGTGACGTGGACTGCGGGGTTGGTGATGGAGTGTGAGCCAGGGGGGACAGAGGGATGTTTCCTGCAGATTTCCGCCTTGGAGATCTGTACTGCCTCTGGAGCTTTGGTGCTAGGCCATGCAGAGAGCTGGGTCGGATGTGTCCAGAGCTGGCTGGAGAATTGGGAACACTGGAACTGGGAGAGCTGCTCTGGGAAGAATTGCCGCCAACTTAAAAGAAAAGAAAAAAAAAAAAAGAACAAAGAAAAAAATAACAAGCAGATTAATACATATTTGGCCATTAAAACAAGTTACTGAAAATAAGTCAAGACACAATGCCATGTTACCCCAAAGCACAGCAGTAATACTGAAGGCAACATTGCCAGGCTTCTGATGGAAATTCACATCATTAGCACCCAACACCAGACCACAGTAAGAAACACACAGCTATGAGAACACTTTTCTGGGAAAAAAACCCCTTTGATCAGACAAACCACGTGTTTCACTATCATTCTCCAGATGCAAATCTCTTTATTCCAGCAGCTGATTCAATTTTCAAATATGACTTTGCCACAGTGTTTTGATTTCTTTTCTCTGAACATAGAAAATGTGTCAAACTGCTATGAAAAGATTGCAACTTACAACACATATTCTCATCAAAGTGGAAGGATGCTGTAGTACAGCAAGTGCATTCTTAAAAGGATGTATGGATTTTCATTTCTAAATGAATCAATGAACAAGAACACATCCATCCTTCAGGTAATCTACATCACCACTGTCATTTGCTTCACAAAGAGACCTACTACCTGCTGCTGTGTATTTTATTTCCCAAATTAATCAATCAGCAAAAGTCTCCTCCAATACTTTCTTTTCTTGTTTGACTGGCTTTTTTGGCTCAGTTTTGTTTTGTTTCATGTCCCTTTTTTTTACCTGAGTGCACAGACTCTGGAGTGGATCTGTAGCTCTGGGTTGGTGACCGAGGAGACAGATTGTGGGTTGGAGAGCCAGGCACACTTTCTCCAGATGACAGAGATCGGTTCAGGGATGATAAACTGCGGCTGGTGTGAAGCAGCGATGCTTGTTTAGTGATCTTCCTCAACAGAGAACTCTTCTTCTTACTGGGGAAGAGCATTCAAAAGGTGTTTACAAGCCCAAATGATTTATTTACCTTTACTAGCATATTTCAGTTAAATTTGAGTCACAGTAAAAGAGAAAAAAAAAAAGGAAGAAAAGAAGAACTAAAGGACATACCTGCTGATATACATTATCTGCAAATGGATTTGACAAGATCTCTCTAAAGGTCTCTTATTATCTTGGTTACCCTTGGTTATCATTATCTTGGTTACCCTTTTATTTTAACAGAGAAACGTGAAAACAAACCTTTCCTGACCATCCTTTGTTTTGCTCTTCTTGTTCCTACGAGCCATCTTGGATTTGTAGCTGGCTTTCCGAGCTGGACCAACTTTGATGGATGTGTTCTCAAATGGTGTGGTGGAGATGGACACTTTATTTCCGCTCTGTCAGACACAAGACAAAGAGGCATTGCTTAAAACATGGTTATTTGAAGCAGATCTGCAGGCAAAGCAGGTAGGCTGCTAGTTTATTGCTGCCTGCCATTTTGTAATCCTTTGTCAAACTCCATTTTTTCCCCTCAGCATTTCCACCTATCATTTATTAAGGAATTGCCGAGAGAGAGCCCTCGTTAGTCAGCTTTCACAAATGATTAGCTCAGACCCCAGCTGGTAGGTAAAGCTTCCCAGAGCAGGCAGAACACAGCATCTGACCTCTCCCATAGAGATCCCAAATGACTCAATTTAATACTTGTAATACTTGGAAACTTGAACAAAGTGGTATTCTGTCACCAATCCTATTCCCAGTGCTCTGACTGATGGCAGATGTGAGCATATCAGGCATCTATCATGATGAATCTGCAACACAGAGCATGGCTTGTCTCACTCATGTTAAAAAAATAATAATCCTGACTGCTCCTCTATTTGCAATCCCAAAGACTTCTATCTCTTGGAACAGTCCAGAACTCTGGAATGTTTTTATTCTGTAAACAGATTCTGCTCAGAGAGGTATCAAACACAAGCCATTTAACTGGATAATTTCAACACCAACCAGTACAAAGCTGCTCTTAAATACCACCAGGTGCTGTGTGCACAGTTGTGTTTCAGACAATGCCAATTACACACATTTCAAACAAGCTGTTCACATCTTCCAAAACCTAACAGTGCTGAGCCCCTACCTTCAGGATGAGCTCCACCACCTCGGTGTGCACCAGCCCGTGCACCGGCTCCCCGTTGACGTGGGTGATCAGGTCCCCTTCCCGCAGACCTGCTTCGTTTGCCGGGCCCCCTTCCTCCACGTGCTGCCAACAACAAGGGGGACTGGTTTGACAAGGGGAATGTGCAAGACCCCTGGCCCAGATGGGACTCAAAGCCCACCCGTGTCACTTCCTGCCACAGCCAGCATCAGCTGCTCCAGAGAAGGGTGAAAGAAATCACCCCTGGCACAGCCAAGCACAAAACCCTGCGCTGCTCCTCAGCATCCCACCAGTCTTATCCCAATCCAAGGTAGCCAGAATGGTTAAGCTGATCAAGAGACCAGCTCTTCCTAAAGCAAAAGCCTTAACACACATGCAAAAATTTTACAGCACTCAGGAATGTTACCCAGATGCTCTTGATTTCCAGACAAACATTCAGTCTTTTTCATTTTCTTTGCCATCCCAAATCCAGCATCCTTCCACTGGAAGCCAGGTGTCTTTAAGGAAGACTCTGCCATGTGTTTAAGGTGTCTATATTGCATCTCATCCCAACAAAGTTTCTTTTTCCACTCTCCATCCTTTATTAAGCTATCCAACACCAGGCTTTTCCCCTGTGAACACACTGCCTTTCCCTTGTCCCTGGTCAGGAATGTAAGCCTCCTTCACCATGAGGAGACAGATGTGCAGGAGAATGCACATCTCTCCCTCTAGCCAGGAAAGATTCCAAATGAGTATCTTGGTAAACTCAGCATTGTTCAAGAAAAGCAATAGAGGGGCAAGGCAAAAATTCAGTTTCAGATCACTTGTCTCAGAATGAGTGTTAAATAAGGACCAAAGAGTATGAAGTCCATATTATCTAAAGAACACAGAAGTGCAAGGACAAGAATGAATCACCTTCACCCTGACTGCATTATCCTATCTACACAATTCTAACAGCACTGCTTCAGGGAATGGATCATTCCTAGAAGTCATCTACACCAGCACAAAAGGAACACAGAGATCAAGTGCCAGCAGCAGTGGGAAGGAAGTGATACAGTCATGGAGACCAGACCCTTTAGCACAGCTCACAACAACTAAGCCAAGAGCTAAATCCCATGGCAATCCGTGTAGCAGCAGTGATGCTTTAAGGCTTGTAATCAATTCCAAGCGACTGCTTGGAAAACCCCAGCAGACTGAACTGATCAGAAGCAGGTTATAATCACTAACACAAGTCTGAATAAATTAGCTATAATGGGCCCTCATGCAACAACCCCAATAAAGAGAAAGAGGATATGTACACAGAAACATGCTTTAAAGGATGTGCTGCAGGTGAAGGAAGGTGGATTCATGTAACCAGGGAAAAAAGAAGTAAAGAAAGGTTGCTGTGGTTCTGTGATGGGCTTGAAAACTACCAGAAAACCCAAAGTGCTATTATTTATTTATTTATAAAGGGTTCCCCCCACCCCAAAAGGATAACTCTGGGTGTGATTAATGACAGAGAAAACGAGGTGGCAAAACACAATTTTTAAACCCCACAGCCCTGGCTAGATGCATTTGTGGCCCCAAGGGTCCTCCTTGCAGCAAAGCAGAGACCTACCCAGACCATGTGATGCACAGTGTAGATGTCACTGTCCCCCATGTAGACGCGAATGGCGCGCAGAGTGAAACCGTATTTCTTGCCAGCCCGATGGATGATGATTGGTGGTTTCAGGTTTGCGATAGCAGGAGAAAAGTCACGGCTGGGTGAGGAGTCCCTCGAAGATGGGTTGGAGGAGAGAGAATGAGGTGACATTGGACTGGCCAATGGAGAACACGTGTGGTGATCTACAGTGATGACACAAAGGTGGGCAAAAATTAGGAAAACAGGTCTCCAAAAGAGAGAAAATTCTTGTTAGAGAACAGCTGTGAAACCAATGGTCTTAAAAGCTGGTGGCCTTCACCAGAGCTGGGTCTGTCTGCAGCTTCAACTAGTTCATGCTTTGTAATACAAATAGCAGAGTTTCCAAAAAGGCAAACACATTTGGAGGTGTATGTTTAGTGCACTGCTCATACAGAATTATGGTTGGATCACAGTGTTTTCTACTTCTCTTTCCAGGATTTACAACCCATCATGAGCATTTGCTCTACGCACAATCCTGCAACACCCCATTTCCAGGTTATCATGTATTATCCTCCTCCAAAAGATCAGATGCCTCTAGATCTTGGTGCAAGTTACACATTGGTGCTGAGATAATCCAAATCAGTTAGTATTAACACAAAAGGAATGAGTAAGTGAACAGCCAACAACTACATCTATGCAGTTTTGGTAGTGTTTTAAATTCACAGGGGCAAAAATATTTAACCCTAAAATATTAGCTACTGCAGGGACTTTGCTACTGAAAAGCAACATCACAAGTGTGCTTTTGAGTGAGTTTCCCAAATGAACAGCCATGGGCTGGGCTGTCAGGTAAACTACCTGACTCTGCTTGCTGGTGCAACATCCATTTTTTAAAGTACAAAGCAAATACAGAACTCTCATTTTAAAGTGAAGCTGGTCAACATCAGTAAAACAAACCCAAAGAGCAGGAATACTAAATGCAGCTACAGAAGGTAATCTCTAATCCATTAAGAAACACCTGCTGAATCGCCCAGCACATATTTACCTGGCAGATGAGAGCAGCTCTGGAGAAACCTTTGCTAGGTGATTAAATACACATTTTAGAGGTTTTCATGAGGGACTTTGTAGTTCAAAAAGCAACTGATGCCCAAATCACAAGAAATGTGATGTGCATCACCACGAGGCTGCCAAGAGCAGGTGCATTCCTGCCTCCAGCTCACTGCTGGGAGGAACAGGTGGGCATTGCTCACAGCCCAGCTGCATTCCCTGCTTCCATCTAGGCAGAAACAGGCACAGCCCTGGAAATACAGCATGGTCTTATCCTCTGGAAAGGGACAAAATCCCTGTAGGAACAAACTCCTTCTGCTGAACCAGTCTGTCACAGCTCAGTATGGATGAGCTGCTCTCTAGGAGTTATCACCTGGCATTGAGAATTGTAAAGTTCTGGTTTTTCTTGTAGACAGAGCTGAGCCAACAAGGTGAGCAGTTCAGCATTGACTTAGTGACTCACTTACACTGTCTAGTTCTTGAGCACCTCAATCTCAACCAAGTTATCTGGAGTTTCTGAAACTTTCTGGTGCATAAATGCACCAGACACATTTTATTCCCAAACAGCGCTGTAGTTAGTGTGTGACCCCAAAACCCAGCACCTTTGGGGTTAAAATCATTCTGTGTCTCTACACCTCCCTGCTGCACCACTGTCAAGAGAGCAGCTAGGAGTCAATTTAAACACAGCCAGGGGAAGAACAGGGCCCAGCTGCCATTTGCAGAAGCTGCAGTCAGACCACACGCACAACACTCCTGTCTGGGGCACAGCAGTGCTCATCAACCTGCGAGCAGGAAATATTAAACCAAGTGTAAAAGTTAGCTCTCTCCCCTCCTGCCAGCCAAGGCATTATTCCAGGAGAGAGAAGGGGGAGGATCTGTCTGCAGACCTTTTGTTTAGTGCTTGCAGATTCTGACAATGCCTCACTCACGGCATTTCTTACCTGAGGGAATCAGGAGAGACAAGGCAGTAGCGGATGCTGATTTAATCACTTTATTGACAGGTCTCGAGGTGCGTTTCTCCCCTGATTCCCCAGAGAGCAACCTGTGTCGTGCCCGCCGCACTGCCAAATCGCTGATGGCTTTTGGAGTGGAAAAGTCTGGGCCTTCATTGCTATTACTGCGTGCTCGTGGATCAGAGAAATCTGCAGTGCTCCCAGCTACAGTTTAAATTAAAACAGATTAGAACCACAGGGAATTCCTAACAGTCTATTCCCCTACAGGCAAAATACATTAAATCAAAGTCATGTTTACATGAAGTCCAAGAGTAAATTTTCCTAAGAAGAAACCCTAGGGCTTGAATTTTTATTTACAGAAATGGTGTTATTCCAAACACAGAAAATTAGCAGCTTCTGTTCTGTGGAAAAGCTCGCTAATGAAATCACATTGCTCAGTGGCAGTTCCATGAATCCTAAAGCTGTGGTGCACTTCTGCACACCATTTCAATGGGATTGTTCACAGACAAAACAGGTTTATAGAAAGTGCTGCATTTTTACAACCAGCAAGAACTGTCAATCTTTAAGTTAAAACTGCCTGTAATAGAGGAGCCAGGTTCTAGTCAAGTTGCACATAAAAAATCCACTTTAAGAGAATACTAAGGTACTCAGGTCAGGGAAAGTAAAAATATGGATTGCAAAGACAACCTTAATTTGCCCCCTTCTGTGCACCATTGCAATTTAGTCTTGGATTCCTTAACCTGCTATAATTATATATAAAATGCAAAGTAATCTTGAAGATCGGATGGGGCATGTAACAACAGCAGATTGCTGGGGTTGGGGGCCCTGTACCCAAGGCTGGTGCCTCAGTCCCCCATGTGATACCTTAATGGGGCACTGTGAAAATACAGTAATTAGAATTTACAAGGTGCTTAGAAATGAAACTGGTGAGCATCACAGCAACTCCACAAGGGAAATTAATCATTCTGTCTTCAAAAGCAAATTTTAAGCAGCATGCAATAAATAAAGCCTAAGGGCCACATTTTAAATAATGAGGACAGAACAAAACATTGATCATCGTTATTTAAGTGGGCAGCACTGCTCTGCATACTAAGGAAGTATCATGAAAATAAAAATTCAAAGCACCATTCCCGTAGACCTCAGGACCAGATGCCTGTTCAACATTTAAGAGCCACAGAGTTTCAAATCAGGCTCCCAGACAATGAGGAACCCGGATTTGGAGGCTGCATGGGAAAAGGTGCCATATAAATTAGAGAAGCTCTCTGAAACAGTGACAGGAACTAAACTCCTTTCAAGCCTCTGACTTGGGGACACTGAGCACTGGTATCCCTGGATTCCATGCACTAGATCAAAGACTGCTCTAATGTATTGAGCTCAGGGGAGCAGGCTGCCCAGGAGAACTTCGTTTTTGCCAGTCTCACATTGCAGATACTCAAATTAGAAATGGAAGGCCATTTTTAACAGCATGTTTCTAGGCTCTTAGCATGAAATTGAGAACCCAAGGTTTCACTTATGGCAGCTATGCCAAGGAAGTATGAGGCAGCTTCCTTCCTTCACTCTTGCACCTCTTCTTTACATGATGGCAGCATCAGGCCTCTTCAGGGAGCATGGGCAATAAAGGGGAATGGGACAGTTTTGAAGAAATTTCATGGACTGAATTGAAGAAGAGGAATAACAGATGTGGGAATCTTTGGCTTTACTCTGGAGGCAATTTTTTTTCTAGGGCATTTCCACCTTCTGCTATCAGTCCCCCATCACATCTGCCCAGTGCCCTCCACTCTGGCAGCCCTCCCATTCTTGCTGCCATTCTGACTATTTCCTCAGTACCCCTTTCCTCTCCATTCTTAATGCATCACAATTGCTTTGCCTGCTTGCTCCCAGTTTCTCCCAGCAACTTGTTCCTTACTTTCTTACCCAGTTAGTCCTTGTTATTCAGCCCTACAATCTAGTCCTTCCCCTAATTATGTCTTCTTTCTCAAATTTTCTTTTGCCAACCTTCATTTCCACTTCCCCTCTTTCTTCCATTGTTCCAAACTTCCTTTTTGTTCCCTTCCTTCCTACTTCCCAGCAGTTCCCAGCTCTAGCCTCCTCTGCTCTCAGGAACAGGCAGCTTCACCACCTTGTCTTCCCAGTGCCCTGAAAGGGGCAGGAGCTGGGAACATTCCAGCACTCAGAGATCAGTCCTGCACTGCAGCAGCCCAGGGCACCACCATAGGAAGATTCAGCTCAGCCCAGAGCTGGAGAAAAACCCCAGGACAGTCAAAGTTGATGAGAAATCAAACACTGACTTCTAAGAGCCACTCTACTAAATTTAGGATGCACTTTTCTAAGACTGCAGCTGGATGAATTTTGGCATATTTGGCTGTTAAAATAAGTACCATGTCCCTGACAAAAGCCCCAACACCTTCCCCAGCATAATTCAAGTTTCTCCAAACTCTTGGGATGAGCAAAACCACAGGAAGCAGGGATCTGTTGGTATGGCTGATACCCATGTTCTCCAACCCAGCAGTGATCTGTTCTGATTAATGCTAAAATTAATGCAGTCTCAGGTAGGCACCCAGTGGCTGTAAGCAGGCATAGATCATACGTCTCCCAAGCATGAGAAGACCTCAATCAATTTGAAGTGACAGGACTGAAATCCAAGATGCAACTTTTGAAGAGATGAAACCACTGGCATTATTTCAAAGGCAAGCACATCCACAAAACTACCAAAATATCTACTTAGCACTAGGCAGTGACATCCCTGCAAGGTAACTCCCTGGGGACCAGGACACCGCGTACCTGTCAGCGCTGAGGCGCTGCCGGTGGCCGTGCAGGGCGTGGTGGCTCCGGCGTCCCCTTCCAGCGGCAGCTCGTGCTCCACGGGCTGCTCCGGGATGGGCACGGGCAGCCCCTCCCGCGCCTGCACCGTGGACAGGAGCATCCCCTCGGGCTGCGGCCGCTTGAGGGCGGCGCCCTCGTCCTCGGCGGAGATGGCGAAGCGGGGCATGTCCAGGAGCCCCGAGCAGCGGCGCCGCACCGTCAGCGGCGGGCTGGAGTCGCTCTCCGTGTGCGAGGACTCCGACATGGACAGGCGCTTGCGCAGGCTGGGGGCAGAACAGAGACAGGGACCCCGGGTGAGGCAGGGGGGATGGAGTGGGAGGTGAAAATAGGGCAGGGACTCAACTCACAAACATCTGAAGCCAGTTTAAGGTGAAGTTTGGTGGCCAAGCTACAACACTGGGAGCTAAAACAACAAAGGCTTGGGGCATCACCTGAGTTTAGATTTCCAATTGTTAAGCTTCTAGGAAAGGGAGGGATAAACCCGAAGAAAAATACAGCACAATGAACATGATACTAAATACTACTAAATAAACAAAAATCACAATTACAGAATGCAAATCATCCTCTATGTTTCTTTTGGAATTAGATGAATTTTTCTTTCGAAGTTGCTCTAAATGAGTAGCCTGATGCAAAATGAAGTGCACCTTGGTTATGAGTGCAATCTGTAAAACATTTTTAAGAGAGTCATCCAGACTAGGTCAGAGCCACTTTTTTTGCTCTTTCTAATGCCAAACATTAGTGCAAAAGTTTTACAGGGATTGCACAAAATGAGAGACATCCCTTTGATCAGGTAAGTTTTCAGTAATGCCAGAAACATGGCAGGTATCCAGATTCTGGTATTTGTATATTTTACTGACATTTTTTATTAGAGCACAAGACTTTTTGAGCATATTCTGAACTTTTGAAACTTTGAACTTTCCCAACAATTTCTCTACTTTGTAACAAAAGGTCAAAGTCTGGCAACACCAGAATGTGAATTAATTTAAGAAAAAAAATTATATGGGTGCATCTCTGACGTACGAGAAGAAATCTGCCCTTAAGGTTTGAATACCTTTAAATTTATTAAAAGGATTTCTTACAAATTCAGAAGATGTTAGTGCTTAACCAGATACATTTAAGGACCATATAGCTTCTACACATTCATTTTTAGCTGTCCAATCCAGGCTTCTCCTGTGGGAATACAACATTCAAAGCTCTCCTCACCTAACACTGGTGATAGAAAGTTTTGGCTGGTCTTTCTGTAGGAAAACAGAAGGCTCAGCTGCACAGACTCACATTTCAGGAGACCCAATGACCCAGCTGCGGTCCCGGCTCTTCAAGCCCCCCAGGCTGTCGAGCCGATCGTCCTTCTCCTCGCTCAGGCTGCGCTTGGTGGGCGGCGGGGTCTTCCTCTCCTCGTGGATGGAAAGCCTTTCCATGCTGCTGTACACCTGTGTGCAGCAAAAGAGCCTTCTGTGCAGGGAAAACCAACCCACGGGGACTTTTCTGAGCAAGGGGGAAAGTCTCCTCCTGAAATTCCCCCGAAAGTGTGAGCTTGGTGATGTTCTTTGACCAAGTAACACAGCCCAGGTGGGACATGCTCAAGGTGTGCCAGGGAGGAAAGGAAAAAGGCCCAGCTTCAAAACAATAAAATGTTTTTCTACAACAATACTTCTCCTTTGAAAACTCAACAGAAATAGTGACAAACTTTGTGAAATTACTTTGGGTTTTGGTTTTAATGGTTCTCAAATCTAAGAGGAGCTATTGCTAAAGACAGCTGCACAACTCTTGAGGGCTGGCATCTAGATCTTGAAATCTTACTACACAAATTCACTTCAGTGATAGGCATCATGCTCATGACCTCATTTCATTATCATCAGTCTATCAGCATTGCCCCAAGCTTATTTCAGAACAAAAAAGTCCTGCCCTCCTCAAGGAATCTACTATAATGCTGACAGCTTAATGAAAGTGCCTTTCTTGGTTTTACAGCCGTCTTTAAATAATTAAATGATTAAGCAAAAAAATCCATCCTTTTAAAACTACACTTGACTGTGGACCTAATTTACATAAGAAGAGATTAATGAAAATAATGTTATTAAAAATTCAGAGCATCAACAAGATAACTATTAATAAATCATATGGCTGAATTGTCAGACAAGAATTTCAAAATATAATGAGCCTTTTATGCCTCCCACATTACAAATGCTGTATAATTTTCCAGGTCTTAAAATAAATTCATTAAAAGTGAACTTTCTCTCTTTGTGGCAAAAACATTGAACCCTAAAGAAAAGCTTCAGTCTAACAAATGAGTAATACTCATGGTGAGAAAAAGCAGAGAAAAGAAACTCTTACATACTCATGAGAACTTTTTCAAAACACTAACTAATCCTCAGGTCCAATTTTAAACATCCTTTTAGTGATGCAAATCAGGAGCAACTCCATAAAATTAAGAGTAACTGTTATTTAAACCACTGTAGCCTGGTTGAGGACAAAGAACAAACTGGTCCTTAAAACTGACTTCAGCAGTGGAAAACTGGAAGAAGTGTTGTGAAAAACTAAAATACCTTTCAGAGTTCCTAAGTAAAATTCTTACTCCCATCTCACTAAGAGGGAAATACAATTCATAAAGTGGCTACCACAAAATAGCATTTCTTCTCCCTTCTGCCACCCCCAAATATATTATATTTTATCAAAAAGAACAATATAGTCCTTTCCTTCCAGTTATGTATTTGGAAACACCAGAGGTTTTGTGTTTTGTAGAACTCAGGTCATTCTTGCTGCTTTCCTCTGGACTCCTTTTTACTGGTTCATGTTCATTTTCAAGAACATTGCCCAGTACAGACCAGAATGCCCCAGCAATGGCCTTCCTACTGGTAAGCCCAGTATGGAAAATTATTGCTCCAATAATTTGGCACATCTAACTCATGAAGGGCTATGTGCAGAGACCCTTCCCTTCGAAATTGTCACCTTGCCTTTTGCTCCTCAGGTTGTATTTGAGACAATGAGTGATGTAAACTTCACTCATGTTCTTACCCCTTTGATTTAAGACCCTTATTCCAAATGTCAGAAACCATTTTCATCCCAAAACCATCCTGTCACCTACAGAAGGTCCTTTCAGAATGACACTGCTCAAAGCAAATAAGTTTTGGATACTTCCAACGCCACCATCCAGGTCACTGGTAAAAACATCAAACTGTATCAGATGCAGAAGAGACCTACACAATGCCCTGCATATTGGTGAAACATTACAAAACATAAAATGTTTCCAATTCTCTAATTATTCTGATACTCACCTTCTAACAGGCCACAAACTACCACAGAATAAACAACTCATGCAGTTTTCTTTTTCTCAGGGAATACTACACACCACGAGATCCCACAGAGCATCCACATGATTAAAATCTGTCCCATACGAAGCAAAGAAACCATGTTCCTCTCTAGATTGTTTTCTTTCAACAAGTTAGCATGTCCCTACCTTGCTGAACCTGGGTGAGCACGAGGAAAACTGCCGAATTTCCACGTGATCATCATCATTAGTGTCCTCCTCCTCTTCTGAATCCAGGTGCTGGTACCGCTCTGAACGGGCTGGGAACAAGACACGGCACTTGCATCAGTGTGGGGAGTGTTGGGAACTCACACCTCAAGCATTGCTGCTGGTCTGCTTAAAGAACTTTGAATGTTTATACACCATGCAAGGTATTTCCCTTCCTACTGAAACATACCCAGCCAGTTTTTGCTCATCCCGTGCAATTGCCAGTGAAGAATATCTCCTTGGCACTGAATTTATCTTATCCTGTCAGCTGTATTCCATTCTGAAAGCAGCTGATACTCAAAAGGTGTCTAATCCTGCAGACCCCTCATGGTAGGGATATTTCTTCCCTACAGCAAACAATCATGTGGAAGGAAATACGGAAACAATTCACTCTCTGACTTTCCATTGATTGTACAAAGTCTGTCCTGCATACATACATACACACATGCCTAGTCAAAAAAATAAAAATATTTACTCCAGAAGAAAATCTCTTTTCCCTCCTGCAACTAGGAAAAGGATTAGATTTTGTGAAAGAAAATGGGCAAGCAGCCAATATGCAAAGCTATTTTTAATGCAAAAACGTCTTCCAAAGAGATTTTGTGCTTTGAGATTTGCAGCACTGGATTTCTAAGCCAGCCACACTGGATTTTGTGGGGTGGGCACTAAGAAGTTTGGCTACAGAAAGCTGATAACTACACTGAGCCAAATTTGCTGCACCACATCAGCCAGAAAGCTACTTTTATAAATTCTAATATTTTCTGCATTAGGCTTTATAACAGCAACGCCAACTCCTATCAGTGTCTGTGTGAGATATTTCCTGAGGTGAGAATTCCAGTCCTTATAAAGGACTCACATCAAGGTCATCCTGATCTGAGTGTGCCTGGGCACGTGGGGAGTTCCCCCTCGTTCTGACCTGACAGCCCCAGTGGTTTTGCTTTTACCCACCAGGATGTGCTTGTGGCTGCTGCACTGGGCCTCTGCCAGTCACTGAGCCAACCCAGTGACCAAAGTTTCCAGATCCTGTAGGTCCAGTTAGTGGTGAGAACAGCCCACCACATCAGTTTCTCCATGTATGCTGTACCAGGACAACCTCAACACACACAGAAACCCCACCTCTGCCCCCTCTGCCCAGCTTTGATTCCAACTGCTCTCTGCAGCAACCATGCAGAGATTTCTCAATCCATCTCTCTCCCAGTCCTACCTCTCCAAACCAGCCCCAGCCTAAAAGCCCCCTCCCCAAACTGGAGGAGCACCATCTAAATGGAATCACTGCTTGTGCAGTGTGAGAGCCAAGGGGCTGGAGGCAGCTGCTCTCTCCCTCCTTTCACTCTCAGCAAAGCACAGGAGCAGAGCAGGAATATGTTTCATACAGATTCAACCAGTCCCATGGCCTCAAGATGGGGGAGATTCCATTGACGTAGAGAGAAATTTCCTTATCTCAGGGAACTGAAACAGCCAGCACCCCATTCTGCAGCTGGAGAGGGGGAAAGACCTCGCCCTGACCAAGCCCTTTCCACCTGCTCAGCTCCCCAAGCCAAATGAGAAAAGTTAGGGAGCAGAGGCTCTGGGAGCAGAGATCTCTCCATCCCTCCTGTGACACTCCTCCCTTCTCTCCCAAGAGCACTGGCTCTGTCTGGTGCTTATCTTGAAATACCAGGAATCTGACATAGCACTGATACTATGGCAGTTCCCAGACATTTATACACATCACACAGACACCTCATATCTCATTAGAGTTAATAATACTAAAATAAAGTGATACACTTACAGTGTTAAAAATAATAATAATAAAAAAATAACTCAAATTACTTCAATTCTCTTAAGAATTTTCCCCACATACTTGTCTTCAAGGTCTAGGGTTTGTTTGGGGTTTTTTAAAAACATTTATTGGCTGAAAACAGTCACTAGGGAAAGATCAAATTGCTCAAAAACTCAAGGAATTTGGATTTACCAAATGCTTTGGAAGAAGTTTAATGAACCCAGCATGACAATGGCAGCACCTCTCGCTGCAGGCCCATGGCTGGCAGGACCACAGGCACCAGTGAAAGGCCAATTGACTCCAGCAGCAACATTTTTTCATTTAAAATTAATTTGCCTTCAAAGAAACCTTACTTGGCATTCAACAGAAACTTTTTAAAGCAATTTCCATCAAGTGTTTTATTCAGTTTCTGAAATGACTTATCTTTAACAATTTCAAAAATGAAATATGCACAAGAAATATGATGCCTTTTAGGCCAAATCTTGAGTCTTACTGTCAAAATAGCTTGTGTCATCCTCAGATTCCAACTGTGGGATGAATTCAGCTTTCTGCCGGAGTAATCCATTCCAGTCCAAATCTTTAAAGAACCGATGCTGCTTCACTTCAAAGGCACTACCTGAAATAAGCACCTTTTATTGCAGAGTATTCCTTCCAGCATTTGCATAACATGAACAACAAACCACAAAAGTAACAAGAGCCTAAGAGAATGTACTCGAGTACTTTAAAGTCACACATTTTCCAGGAATTTTGAGAAAACAACTTATCCTTATACCAAAGTGGTCATGTAGGATAAAACCTGAAAAAGATTTCCTGCTTCCCACCTCCTCCTCCTGTTTAGCAACAACACAGATGCTGGAAGACAGCATCGTCTGTTGCATTCCACAGTGAGTTACAAGATTAGGAACTAACACCTTAATTTAAAATTTTCAAACTCTAAACACCATCTTGTTCATAACTGAATAAAGAGAGCAAACTCTGAGAGGCACTTAGAATGAGTGACAACTCACAACTCCTCTGTTGTGAATAAACTCATTCATGTGCCTGGAACAAGACAGGGCTCACCTATCTTCCTGAATTAGTATCCATTGTTATTAAGCTCAGAAGCTTGAGTACCCAGAAGGAAAAAGTAAAGATTATCTGTCTACCAGTTTATACATTTTTTTCAAATGAAATTAATATTCATAGCAGATGCTACTGTCGTTTAGAAAAGAAAAGAGCAGAGGAAAAGAGATAAAAGGTTTGCTGAGTGCCAATGGCATTACAACGTGCCAAGTGAAACAGCAGTCTCAGCACTACAGGTATATAAGAAATAAAAAAAATCAGTCCATCAATTCATTTTATAAGGCTAGAGACTCTACATCTTTTCCATGACAGCAACATCTTTCAAGTACATGGGTTTTAAGTAGAGAAGAACATGTGAAAACCATCTGATATCATTATTAATTCATGATCTATTCATCACCCTTGTGAGCACATGTGCTAAGTCTGCTGAATACATGTGCCTTTTGGAACTGTTATATTTTTAAGGTTTTTTTTATCCTTAAAGTGTAGTTTTGAATTGAAAATCCCAAATTAAATTAAACTAATCAAATCAAAGAAAGTTGAGCTGTCATGTGAAGCCACAATGTTGCACAAATTACTTTAAAACAAGAGTGTAGCTAGAGATTATTTACAATTATTTACTACAAGGAAATGAGAAGTGTTGGCTTGTAGAACTTTAAGTCTGACACTGTAATACAGAAAGACTGACATACATATCTGACTTTGCCAAAAAGATGATCAGACTTTGCTGTATGTTTGGAGAATTCTACACTACAGGCCTCTAGGAATGGGAAAGTTTTCATTTATTTTATTACACCCAGGAATTCCCATCCATGGCAGGGATTAAGCCCCTACTCAAAGATAACTTCAAAGAAATCTGATTATACACTGGAGGTATATGGAGATATACAAAGGGAGACACAACCCTCAGGCCTATAATGGAACAGCACAAATCAGAGAAGTTATGCCAAGCTGACAGTGCCCATTTCCTGTAATATCTGCCTGGCTTGTGGACATTTGACACCAATTCCCAGAGCTCCACCAGTATAAGCTGCTCCCCAGCTCTGTTTGAGCATTCCTCAACATAAGTGGGTGCACATTACTGGCTAGGCAGCTTCATCCCCTGCTTCTGGCCAGTGTTTTCCTGTGCACAAGGTTCTTACCCGTTCCCATTCTTTCCAGAGGATTTTGGCGGAGAAGCTTAGAAATGAGGTCCTGGGCATCTGGTGGCAGTGCATCATCTCCTTCTGGCCAGGCAATTTCATCTGGAGACAAAAAGAGACTTGACATTTTCTACCAGCTTCCCAACTAATTTGAATAACCATTCACACTCCTATACCTCAAAGTGCAGCGTTGGGAAATGCCCCAGAAGCGTAAATACCTTGAATTCAGCAGCTTAATATAATTCAAGCATTGACATTTTTCAAAATGCATAAAATTCAGCATCAGCTAAAGCTGCTGTCAATCCAAGCAGTGCTTGTGGAGACAAAAAAAAAAAAGCTTTAAGGACTCTATTAATAAAGTATGAAATGGGACTTCCATGACAATCCATAAACAAAGACAGTGACAATACTGTGGCTGTATCTCCTGCCTGCACATTCTGCAGTCGTTATACTTGGAACAGAGAGAACAATTCACAGGTAACAATTTCATGCATCATATTTAGTGCTTTGCTGAAATTTGCTTTTTACAAAGGACATTTGCCAAATGTGTTAAAAATTTACTGCTTCAGAAAGCATTCCCAATAGGAAATGATTTCATTGGAATAATCACTTAGTGAACACAAAGCAACTGTCTGTCCAACTCCAAGCATGAGACAGGTTTAAAATGCCTCAAGATGTGAAGGTACTGAGTACAACAGCTTCAATGTATTGTGCTCAGAATTTCCTTTCATTTCACTTACACAAAATTACTATTTGACTAGCATTTGGACCCACAAAAACAATAACCAAAATCAGCCTCAATTAGACCAGTTGGTGGCTACTCCTTTCATATTCTCCATCATTTAAGTTAAAAAACAGAACAGATAAATCCCTAAATATTTTTCCTCAATCCCACAAGCATTTGTATGACTTCCACACCATGACAGAATTAATTAGGAAGATGTTAAGCAACACAAAAAGTTTCCACAGCTGAAATCAGATGGAAGCTGCTTTGACACAGAAATTTAGAAATACTGAAATTAAACCCCGTTATATTATAACCAGTCCTTCCTGACCAAAGGAAGTCCTGACTGAGGATCCTGTGGATCCTCAATATTTTCAAAGCACATTTTGAAACCCCTTCAGAGCGTGAGCAGAAACTTACCACTGATCACTTGTCCAAACAGCTCTTCAGGTGTGTCCCCAAAGAAGGGAACGCAGCCCACCAGGAACTCGTAGAGGATGATTCCCATGGCCCACCAATCCACAGGCTTCCCATAGCCCTGGCGCAGGATCACTTCTGGAGCAATGTACTCTGGAGTCCCACAGACCTCAAGAGAAACAAGCAAGAAAGCAATGCATTTACAGATTGCCAAATTCATGTCAAAGCTTATTTTGTTTTCTTTTTGTTTTCTTTTCTTTCTTTCCGCGCTCAGAACTTTACAAGGAAGTTATTAATGTTTTGCCACTAACCACTTCATGCTGTGAACTATTTCCATGGAGCAAGAGCCTGTATTTGAACACATCACCTGCACAGAAATAACATCACATGAAATTGAATGTTCCTAGGGTGGACATGTCAGCTAAGTTGTTCTTTGGTGCATGCACAGGAAAGCATATGGGAAAAATGCATATTCTGTGTGTTTAGGTCTGACAGCTTGATGGATGTCTGCTGGCACAGCCACCGCTATCAGGAACTGAGTTTTGACAAACCTCTCACATCTCTGTGCTAACAGAATTTAGTTTCACAGATGCAGAATTAGCAGCACAGCATGATTACACACTTCAGCCTTAATCTTGGGAGGTACAGCTGGCATGGACAACAGCTAAGGAAATTACTTTGGAAGATCTAAGTTGCCTGGGGCTTAGAAATAGCAACAACAATAATAAAATAGTTGTAAAAAATATAACACTCTAAAGCAGAAGAATATGATCTAATGACCTAGTAGAGCTGTGATAGAAAAAGGATCCTTACTCAAACAAAGGAAGACAGCACCACAGGATGATTATGAATCAACACTTGGCACAACTAAAGATTCACCTGAAAAATTTGCCACGATCCTAGGTATTTTCAGAAAAGAGAAGCATTTTTAATCCCATTATACAAGGCACTGGTGAGCCTGCATCCAGAACAGTTCTTTCAACTACACCCAGAAAATATTAGCTCAAACAGAGTTACATGGAAGAGCTATTCATTCATCAAAGGAAAATCTATCTTGTTAGCTGTAAGAACTTAGCTAGTTAAGCCCAGCAAAATAAAGACTAAGGAGAAAAATTACCCTTAGTAAATATCATGGGGATAAAAATCAATGTTTAAGCCGTTAGACAAAATTACAAGAAACCTATAGAAACTTGCCATGAACTTTCTAAGCACCAGAAGGGGGAGATCGTGGAACAACCTTCCAGCAAAATCCTTGTTACATCCCTAAACCAACTTCTGTTTACACCTGCACTGCTGCCTGGGCCACCCTTGCAGTATCCTAAACTGAGAGATGAAGTGCATGACTCCAAAACAAGAAGCTGAAATAACAAACAATGTCAGTTTACGTACAAACATGAGAATGGACTTGTATTTTTTCCTCCCATTTTACAGTGCACAGCATCAAGGCAGAAAAGGAGTGCTACAAACTCTGATTCTATCCCAAGATAGAATCCTGCATCCCACATCAACAGACAAATTTTTCAGCTTACCTGCTTATCCAGGAATTCCCTGGTATCCTTCTCAATGTGGCCCTCATAAAGATTAGTTGTAAGACTCATTAACCCAATTTTGGACAGTCCAAAGTCTGTCAGTTTAATATGACCCATTGAAGTAATCAGGAGACTAAAAGAAAGAGAAGTAAAACAATGCAACATTATTTTGTTTCCCAAATGCAATTTAAAACAAAAAGAACACAAGACAATGTGAAGGACAATCTCAGTGTTACATCCCCATTAAACACCTGGAAAACACCTCCTATGCAGCCAAAAATCACAGAGCAGATAAGGCAAGTAGGAGTGAGACTACCTTCTGCCAAAACATCATCAGTGTAGCAACAGCTTTGGGATATACCTGCAGACATTCTTCCCACCCTTTCCAGTGCCTATCTGCTTCTACATCAGTAGAAGGAGATTCCATAAAACCTCCTACATGTCAGATGCTGTTGAAGACCAATGCTGTCTCCAGCCCCCATGTCCTGTTACCCACAGAGAAAGCCCCTCAAGGACTGGCTCTTTCCCCTGAGGGGCCAAGACTTACTTATCAGGTTTGAGGTCACGGTGAACGATCCCATAATTGTGCAGGTACTCCAGTGCCAGAACAGTCTCAGCAAAATACATCCTCGCCATATCAACGGGCAGGGCACCAATGTTCTTGAGAAGTGTAGCACAATCACCTCCTAGAAAGAGAACATTTGCACATATGGCATGGTGAAATGGCAAATATCACTAAAAATATCAGCTATGGGTCTGCAATACAAGATTAGACTAAGTTTTTTAAAGGCTGCCTCTCACAATCCTGTTAGGAGGAATTCCAAAGACTTCTCTATACTCTGTCTTGAACCTAAAACAAATATCAAAATCCTAGCAAAACTGAGATCCATATATGTTGGGCAGGCTTGGACAGGAATTGTACAGATGCCATTTGCAAACTGCAGGAAGCTTTGAAGAAAGTAAGTCTGTGGGCTCCTGATTGAAGCTTCCTTGGGAACACCAGCCACACATTTTAGTCGACCTTCATTTCTACTTGCAAAGAGAAATTAATATTAAAATTTCCTATTGTCAATACATCTGATTTCATTCCACTAATTTATCTGAAAGAGCACTGATACAATAACTATAATCTTATTTCTCAAACATTCAGTCAAGCAAGCCAGGCATAAGAAATTAATCCTATCCACCAGTGGATATTGCTTATAATAAGATATACTGATAAAGTAAAATCAAATTATATTTCAAAGAATAAGCAAACCAAACAATGAAAAAAAACCAACCCCAGCATAAAATGTCACTTTATTTTTTAAAAGGCTGCTGAAGAACAAAGACTTATGTTTCTTAAGTCTTTTTCTAAGTGGAATGTCAAGCAAATGTGCTCTGGATCCAGCCACGCCATCCCACAGGAGAGAGGGAGGGTTTCCTTTCCAATGAAGACTGGAAAGTTCCTGCTCATTTCTGACCTCAGCAGTGAGGCTCAGCTCCACTGCAAGTGTGTTGGATCAGCCACAGGGGATCACAGCCCACGTCCATCCCAACCAAGGCCCCTTTGGAGGCGTGGATAACAACAGCCGTACCTTCCACATACTCCATCACCATGCACAGGTGCCGCTTGGTCTCAAAGGAGCAGAACATGCTGACCACGAAGGGGTTCTCAGCAAATGTCAGGATATCCCTCTCCACAAAGGCCTGCTGGATCTGGTTCCTCAGGATCAGGTTCTGTTTGTTGATCTTCTTCATGGCAAAACGCTGGCGGGTGGTCTTGTGCCGCACCAAATACACCGCTCTGCAAAAACCAAGAGGGAAACATCCATTTTCAGCTCAAACTGGTTTGCTGTGGGTTTAGGTTTGGAGTTCTTTCTGGTTTTGTTGGGGCTTTTTAAACAGTGATGATAATGGTTTGAATGGATCCTGACAGACTTATCAATGACTCCATAAAATCCTGTTCCAGTGGCAAGCTTCCCCATGATGCTTCCTTCTCCTCTGCCTCTTGGATAAAGCAGCATTTTTGCTGATGTGACCAACAAGGAGGTATCTCAAACACAAATGTCACAAATTTCCATAAGCACCATTGCAGAGGAGCATGTATTTTTCAACACTACAGTGACCACTTTGCTTAAAAACTTGTCCAAAATCTATGCAATCAGCACAACTTCTTTCCAAGCTCCATAAAATTAATTTGATGCAGCACTATCACCAGGGATTTTCTTCAGTAAAGTATCTCTTACACTTCTATCATTTGCAGATCATTAGACTCCTGCACATTAATAATACAGTTTGCAAATAAAATTTTCATCCAGTCTGCCTGCTTTATTGAATCAGTACTTGTTTCCTTTTCTCTGGAGTACATTACATTTAACGTGGTATTGAGTCTCACCAGCCACTGACTATAAAACAAACCTAGGATAAAGACATGTGACTAACAGCAAAACTACCACTTCTCTCTCCCCTTTTTACAAAGTTACATGGGGCTTGTGCAGAAATATGACTGGAGAGATTTAAAATCTTTTTGTCTCATAATATGACTCTTCAACATGCTCCAGTGTGTCTTCACTCACTAAACCCCATGCTTACACTTTTTCCACATATAATTTTTAAGAAGTGAGATGTTGTTAACTAAGCACCCACTTCCACAAAACACTCAAGCACATCCTCAGGTTTTGTTATTATTACCTACTGAGTATCACTGCTTTTCAGTAACAGCCTAATGACCTCACTGGTAAGGATTTATGAGCTGTAAAGAGTCAGGAACTGCCCTTTAAAATTCTGAATAGGTTTGTGTGTGCAGTTAAAATTGTAACCCACTGAATTCATACTTGATTCTTCAATGGATAATAAAATCTAATAGCCTTTCTCATGCATTACTCCTCACAGTAGATTTACCCCAGCATAATTCCAGCACTTCTTTTAGCATTTCAAGTGCTCACAAACAGCCACATATCTTACATATATAATCTGAATAAATGAAAGAAATGGCTTCTCCCAGAAGAATGCAGAAGATGCAACAAGTGTGGAACGTCTGTAAGACCCAAGTGAAATTACTTTATGCTTTGGACCCAACAAAACCCAGACATTTGCCAAATCTTTCTATAGCCCTTTGCTGGGTAGGACAATAATAGCATTTTCTTCTAATTCAATGCCTAAAAGTCTTACCCATAAGCACCATTACTGATCAGTTTAATAGTTTCAAACTCTTCTTCAGATGGAGTTTTCTTTGATTGGACAGAGGCCCCCCGGCTCTGGGGAAAGACATCAAGAAAATGGAAATCAGGAGCAGGAATGACTTAATTCTATATGGGGTGGGGTTTTTTTTGTCCTTTTCTTCTTTAAGCTCCCATTAACTCAAACTCAATCCATTTCTGAATTTCTGGAGTCCTCAGCTTTAGGACAATTTTCTGTACCCTCAGGATGTTTGCAGATTCCCTCCACAAATTATTAGCACAAAAAGTCAGTGGACTGTAAGAGTCAGGCCTTTCCTTAATATTACATTAAAAAAATAAAATAAAATAAATATCTTTGAAATCTAGCCAGTTACATAATTAAATTTTTCCAGTGGTTTTACTAAAGTCAACTCCTTTCAATACACATCACATTTTACAAATGTAAATATAAAGAATTGAATTCCTCCAGATGATTTTCATTTGTAACTCCAAAAATTAAAAAAAAAAGCCACAAAACTTGGTAATAACTCCTATTTGCATCTTTTAAGCATTTTACCACCACCGTAAAAAGATTTTCACATTTTTATGAGCATGTACTCTAGTTTTAATATGAGCTTTTAAATGTCAGCACTTTTTTTTTTAAATTACAATTACTCTGCATTATAATTAATTCTTTACTGTAGACTACTTCTTTTGAGAGAAAAAAAAGTGCTAGACAGAGTGAGTGTATTACTGCTTTACCTCGACTGAATCATCTGTCTCGGGAGTGTCTGGGCTGTCATAGCTATTCAACTGGGCCATTTCTGAAAAGAAAGAGGAAAGATTACTCCTAATGATCTCAATCAAACACTATTCTCTTTGTTTATACAAGAAAAACAGGATTTTAAGAGGAGCTTGTAGATGATGGAGGACATTTTCTCCCTCTGGAAAAAGTCACCCCAATTACACAGCGATAACCTTTAACATCTTATACACTGCATTGTTATACAAAGATGAATATAATTAATTGTTCTAATTTCAGCCTGACTTGCTCTAGATACTTTCTATAACAAGTAAAAGCAATAAATGCATGTTTGGGCACAGTGCTGTCTAGTTAACATTAAAACCTATTCCACACACTTATGTTTGCATGTAGCCTGGTGGCACCTCTGTGCTCCAAGAAGGAAAAGCATCACATTTCAAAGAGCTGCCCTCCACCTGACGTGGCTGATTCTGCAAAATGCTGAGCAGCAGCAAAGTGGGGAAAGTCACTTAGTTTGGGCTACTCAGCTGTGGCAGGAGATGCTGTAAACTTTGCAAGCCCAAATCCTACATTAGCTACGAGTCTCTGAACAGACATCACTGACATTTCTGGGTGCCCTCCTTACAGAAAGGAAATAAGGCACCTTGACATCTCCCCACATTTCTAAAGAAAATTTGACTTTAGAAAAGGGAATTAGCATTGGAAAGGTTCTCTCCCATGACAGGGATCAAAGGAAATTTCCCTTTAATGTCAGATCTCAACAAATGCTATTAAATTGCATTTAGCAATCTTTGGTAGAAATTTTCCCGAAAAGCTCTTCACTTGAAGTCAACCTGTCACTGTCATTCCAGTAAACACCAGAGAAGTTAAACTAGTCCTAGCCAGACTATTAATTTATGTTAAAATTATGCTCTCCTGAGAAAACAAGAAGTATGGTTCAATCACTTAAATATCTGCAGTAACCTCCAGTCTCTGTCACACTTTCTATTGTTGCTGAACAAGCTGTGCATGCTCGGAAAACTTGTCATTTCAGCCAGCAAAGTGCCAGGCAGGAATATTAACTCACTAATTCTAAAGTTACAATCTTCTGGGCCAATGTATGTCTATATTAAATTTACCATATGCAATTCTGGCACCGCACAGAAAAGCTGTTTCTGTCCTTACACTGCTCTCTTTGGCTGCTACATAAGATGTAAAACTTCAGCTGTAAAATAGCTAAAAATTCATACTCATCTTGGTAATCTCATGGAAAATCACAAAAAACACACTTATCCCAGAGAGGACAATGAAGTGGGATGACAGGATACTTTCCAACCAGGCCACTAGCAGGCCAGGCAGATCAGAAATACAACAGGTAAATTTACTTTTACTGTCCAACACCACAGAGAAAACAGTTAAATCATAAAGCCATTTTCTAACACTGTTTCAGCTATAATAGAGGGAGACATTATTAACATCATAAGTAAAGAATTGTCACTATTGATGTGCCATTCCTACCCCAGCAACATTCCTTTGAGACATGGGGCTGGAAAGGACAGTCTAGAATTTGACAGCAAACAAAAAAATAAGGAAAAATGGCCGAGATATTCAATAAAAAAATAAAAGCATCCTTCAGCTATGTAGTGACCAGGAGATCTGACTACCCTTTCAACAGTTTGGAAAATACATAATAAGAGTTCTCACCCTCCAGGGGATCCCTGGTGAGTCCCAGCTGGCTGATAATGTAACGAGGAATGTCGCATTTAATTCCTTGCCCTTCCTTGGCATGGCCTTCTGCAGCTTCCAACAAATGGTAGAACTCTTCAGGATCAAACTCCTACAGCAAAGCAGTGAGAGGCACAGAGAGAGGTAAAATGATGCAGCTTTACAATTATGAAAGGTTTCTCCCCCATAGAGGGGAATCCTCAGAAACATCCAAAGGTAATTCTGGGCTCAGCAGTGATGCACAACATTTCCAGTTACAACAAGCAAGGCAATGCTTCCCACTCTGCTCTGCAAAACCAAAGACAGTTACATCCCATGGGATGTCCATGGGTTTAGATCTGCAAATCAAAACACAACAAGGACTATAGGGACTTTCTACAAACCAAACCCAAACTTTCAAAAGGTCTTGTGAACATAAGTGTCAAGTGTGGACACTCCTCTCGGTTTTGTCACACTGAGATGTGCCAGGGAAAGGTCTGTGATGAGAACTGAGGCACCACCTTCTGCCACCTCCATCTGACAGGTGAGTTAACCCAAGATGAGCCTTTCCTGCTGTCAGATGTCACTTCTGATCAAGCCACATCCCCACCCAATCCTGTCACTGTCCTAACCAATTGTCAATAAAATTCTTAATAAAACAACTTTCTTTCTAAGAAGTATTGCTGCCCTATTTCTTGTACTCTACAGTACAGGATCACTTTAGCAATTCAGTCTTGGTGCACGTGATCTCTGAGGCCAGAAAAGGTTATGGAAGGTGTGATCTCTTGCACTGGACTAAGATAGAGTAGGAAACAAAAGACAAGCTTTGGGCAGCAGGAGCACTCTGCTTAGAAACAAGTTCACCAGTTAACTTGAGCTCTCCCCTACAAACCTCATCATTCACCAGCAACGAGCAGCTTCGCCAACACTCTTCAAAACTTTTTGGGGAGTAGGAAGGTGAAAGGGGAAGAGTTTCAACAAACAGCTGAGCATGCACAGACAACAGTGAGGGCATCAGTAAAGAACTGGTTTGTGGTCAGCAGCGTAAGAGAAAAAGAGCACGGAACTGCAAATAAGAAAAGGAAATTAGAGCTTGTAATGATGTGAAGGGACTTGAACAGAGAACAGATGCACTTTTCCATGACTGCTCCAAGCAACACTGCTTGGATAGATGCTATCACCAAAGACAGCAACAATGTGAGAAACAAAGTTCCTTCCCAACTCCTCTGGAAAAGGATTCAGCAACAGTCTCTGAAGTGGCAGAGAGGAGGAGCAAGACCAGAGAGGACCACAGAGAGGGGTGAGTCTTGCTTTTGCTTGTATTCCAAGAGGATTTCAAACTCAGGCTCCCAAATCTCCTTGGACCTCACACAGGTGGATTCCACTGTGTGTTCACAGATGGAAAACTTGACTCCAGGTTTCACCAATTGCTGAGTCTACAGGAAGGGTTTGAGTCCCAGAGCCCAAACACCATTTACATCACGGTAGGGAACTTCTTCCTTAGTGACAGCTCCTCCTTAGCACGGCACTCTTGACACTGGGCACATCCATACAGACATTTACAGCCTCCTTACAGTAGTTATTAACAACATGAGGAACATCCAGTGGCATCAAGTAGCATGGAATGATGTTGACAGCTACATTTGACCCCTCGGCCATGAACTTTATACTAAAATACAATTTAGCTGCTAATGCAGCTGACAGTCCATTGGAGAACTACTTCTGTATTAATGCAGAAGCCACTTAGTACCTCTTTTATTTTTAACACATCGATTTATTTTTCATCGATGTTTTAATGAGCATTTAAAGGTTTCTTTTGAAGGCTTTGTGTCCCTGATCTCCCCAAGTGCAGAGCACTGTTTGGGTGCTGCACAGCCTCTCCCAGGGCAGCACTCACCAGGCACTCGAGCAGCCGCGCCGGCCGGGCGATGATGATCATCAGCTTCTTCACCAGCTGGGTAACGAAGGCAACCTCGGAGCTCTCGGATCGCTCGTGGGCCTGTGGAGAGCACACAGCACATCATGGTCCCAGCACAGAGCTCTGCATTTCTGTCTGTCACATGCTGAACCAGTCACCAGCTCAGGAACCAGCTCAGCAGCAACAGCACGGCCGAGTCAGGGCAGCCTGAGCTCAGCTCACTCAGGGATGCCAAGGTACACGTGGCTTTTCCATCACAACTGACTCCCATTACCACACAAGAGATATTTCAGAGGCTCCATTTGCATATATCACCTATCAATTATAATAGATACAATGTGGGCTTGGTTCATTTTTTTTAAATGGGAAGAGGAATACTGATTTTTTCAATTTTACCTTCCACACAACACTGATGTCTAGGTAATCACTAACAGACACATCTCTCTGAGCTTCGCTTTCAGCTATAATTTGAACTAGAATTTCCCTTCATCATCGAGAAAAACTCAACCTCAGTTTCTCTTTTTTTCAGTTTTAACAGTGGTGTTGAATAAATCCAGCACTGCATTGTATGTTATGTACTACCAAGCGTATAAGCAAAGAGCATATAAAACCTTAATTCACAGGATTTAGTCCTGTCTATTACTTCACCAGATTTCAGTATAAATTCAAGTCTTAGTTTCAAGATATATGTGTATATTCGTGTGACAGAATGTCTTTTTTACAGCAGCAAACACACAAAAACAATAATAATTTAAAAAAAAAAAAGCAACACCAGAAACTCCTCAGAAATTACCCTTCTCTTGATGAAGCACACAATGGCTACATGATAAGTCCTGGAGCAGAAATATAACTGTATTTCTTTGCAGAGTGATAAAAAAAATGGTTCCAATTGTATACAAAAATTCTTAAACAAAGTACAGCTATTTTTCCCCAAGGTTTAAAAACTGGACTTCAACATCACCTCAAATACAGAGTCCAGAATTTAATAAATGAGAATTTGCTGGCAATGAGCCGTTTACTTATAAGAGTGATATTTTATCAACAGTGCAAGCATCAATAAACTAAAAGGTTCATTTAGTGTTGTCCATTAGAATCACCTAAGAAAAAAACATTTATATAGCTTTATATGTCTGAGAAGTCAAATTACACTGGTGACCACCTAAAAGAGCACTACAAACCCAGGGAGCAGAAATTCAGAATTAGAAATATACAAGCAGCATTTTAAATAACATATCTCTGATATTTCGCTGCCAAACAAAAAAATATTAAAAGGTTCATTATTTCTCATTTTGACACCAAATAGAATAAATGTTGATTGACAACATAGAAATGTTGATTGTCTCCTTCTGCACAGATTAGTATGGACTAGAATTTTAACTTTGAAGAGAATGATGTACCTGCTAGTTCATTATCTAAAAACAACATCAGAGGTCCTTCCTGGATATAGAGCCTTAAAAATATTATTTTGGAATATTGAAATAATTTGTAATTTCTTTTCCCAATTAAAAGATTTTTTAAATTATAAAACAGAAAATTATTGCAATGAAAATGATAAATGATAAATATTCACCTCTAATGCATTATGCAAACTTATAAGTTACAATATGAATTTTAGAAAGAAATTAATGCTTTCATATTTTAAAAGTCATTCCAGATCACCAGGGGTTAGCTGCACTGAAATGAATAGATAAAATATGAACAACTTAATAGTATTTTAAAACTGAGCCATGCAATTGGAAAGTCCTTTTCTCCCCTCACATAGGTTATATTATGCAAAAAATAGAACAGATATAATTCATCATTTTGCATTTATTTATACTGTTACAGAGAACTTAGTCTTTTAAATCAAGTCCTTTTGTTTCCTCATTTTCTCATCTATGACAATTCAGCCAAAATAATTTTAAAATGCAGCTGGTTTAATCAGGTGTCTGTTTTGAAAATGAAAAGCTAGACCAAGACTGCCAAATGATACAGAAAACCAAAAGGAAAAAGAAAGCAAGCATTTACAAAAACCAAACACAACTTGTAACAGCCACTCAGCCATCATCTCTGCACAGCGCTGCTCCTCCAGGCTCCTCAGTGACACTGCCTCCTCCTCTTCCCTCCTCACACAGGACAGCCCGGACATCCCTGCAGACTCCTTGTCTGGGGGGTGTCCCACAGACAGGACGTGGGGACAGCAGGTCTGTCCAGCCCAGCCCTGCCTGCTGCTCCCATGAGCCGGGTGCAGCTGGGCCACCTCCGCTGTCCCCAGGACCGCGCTGTCCTCGGGGCTGCTGGTGGCACCTCAGGCTGCCCTGCCCTCCCCGGGGCTTGGGCAGAGGCTGCTGCCATTCCTGCACACACTGCCGGTGACACGTGTACAGGAGGTGATTTACAAACCGATTCCCTCGTCTGAAAGACCCATCCGTCACTAACTGTGGCTGCTGGGGCATGAAATTAAAATCACTGTCCTCCCCTGGGGTTCAGCAGGACCAATAACTGGGATATGCAAGCCACAATGCTGTAATTGAGCTAATATACTGATGGAAACCAAAACAATAGACCTGCAGAGCCAAGGACTGATAAATTTACTCTCAGGTTCCTACTAAGAAAGCAACCCCAATCAGAATATCCATTTGCCAACATGCAGCATCAGTCACTGCTGTAGAATATTCACACCCTCCCCTGCTCCTTTTGTTCCATGCACAGAAACACCTGTAATCATTCACCTTCCTGCCCAACTGGCTACACCCAGGCAACAGCCCTCACACTTCTTTTGGCTACTTCTACCTTATTGAGTCAGTCAAATAATAGCTGACCATAACCTTTTGTTCCTCAGTAACCTGAGATTCTAACCCATGGTAACAGGTAAAGAACCAAATGTCACACATTCTTCTTCATATCAGTGTTTTATCTTTTTTTTTTTTTTAAATTTCTACTTTATGTGAAGTGTGGCATTCAAGTTCATGTTTTCCAAAATGAAGAAAATTTCTTAAATTCTTTTTTATTTCATGATTATTTCAATGGTGCGATAAGTTCTTCTGGCTAAGGGACAGTATTTCATGCTCCAAACAAGGCAAAAGATCTCATTTGCCATAGCTAATGAGATTTGTTGGCACATTATTACAAAAGCTAGGATCTAAAAATCTTCCAAAAGCTTTCTGATTTAGTGCATTTAAACAGCTCATTATTTGCATACCCTAACAGTCTGTTTTACATTTTTACTCGAACTACAATATATTAAATCAAGTTTCCTTTTTATGGTTGTGCAAGTTTAGTTTGTTACCAGGTATCAGAATCCACATCTTAAAAAGAATTTTTAAGAGAGAGACTCCATCCTTTCACAGTAAAATTGAAAGAAAATCTGTGGCTATTTCTGCCACTTTCCAGCCTCATTATTCACCAATAAAGCATCGTTCCAATTTTTCAGTATGTTATAAAAATATAAAAATATACCATAAAATTCCATAGCCTACTACACAGACCATAGAACTCCCAAGTCCAACAGCTTTTTGAATTGACTTCTGATAGGTATTATTAACGTACCCATTATTTATGACACTTTACAACCTAAGCAAAGGTTAAGATCCGGCCATCAAATTTGGAGTAGTTTAAACTTGACTCCAAAACTTCCCATGTTTCAGGTGAACCCTTCAAAAGAAATAGCATCACCAATTTCTGTATATTTTGACTAAAATGTCCCAATTATTTCCTTGCAGAATGCAGTCTGAAGGGCTGCACAGACTAGGCAAGCAGAGGAAACAAGTAGCTTTTAAATATTAAAATCTAAAATATAAGCTAAGGAACAGAAAATGCCATAGGAAAAAAAAGAGTGAGAGAAAGATGTGGAATGAAGCTTTTGGTTTTCCTCTGATGTCTTTCATGTCTTTGTTCTCTTCCTTCCTAGCCTGTTCTGCTGTCCTTGCCTCTCTAAACTTTCCCTTTAATCACCTCTGGCCCACCTTACTTCCTAGAGTAAATCAATCAAACTGAAGAGCTGACCCTTCTCTTGCCCTTGCTCCACAGAAGATGTTAAGGAGTTAGAGGGCAAAGAAAGCCCCAAATGTCAATTCCTGAACAAGTCAGAGATGACCATTGTATCTCCTCTAATCACAGTACAATGACACCTTTCCCAGTATTTCAGAGCAGCAGGATAATGCCTGTAGGATCAAGGGGGAAGGGACATTTGACAAGTGTATTTTGATTTCTTCTGAGGGAAAGGGGAATAAAGGAAAAAGCTGATTTATCTGACCCACACCTCCTGCAAGACCCTGATTAACCTCTTCAGGCCGTAAGACAGAAATGAAAATGCAGACTGGAAGTGGCTAGCCATAATTTATGGCTCTCTCAGTTCCTTATGGTGTAAGAAATCACTGTCCACACACAGAGGAGGAAAGTCAGGGAGATGGAGAATTTCAGGCTCCAAGGATCTGCTACCAGAAGCAGTAAAACACTGTGTAGTCCCCCTGTGCCCCTGAAATGTAAGGGATTTTGCTGAACATACAAAGTCACTTTTAATGAAACCTTTCCAACTTCCAAACCATCACCCAAAGAGGCCTGATCCCTTATTTCACAGCTGACATGTGCAAATACCCTGTCACCACTCTGGAGGTACCAGGGGGATCCACAAGTGGTTACTGATATCCTATAGACAGACAATCATACAGCCCCTCAAAAGATATTCCCTACCTCTTGGTCTGCCAAAATTATATTTCCCATCCAAGCAGAACACCACAGATCCAAATATGACTCATTTTACTCTCAAGCATAACAAATACCAGAAAAATTACAGCCTTACTTATATAAATGGGGTAGCCAAAAGAATTAGCTGATAGAAGGGAAGTTCCAACAGCTTTCACAAAGCTTTTTAATACAACAATTGTATATTAATATAGTATTTTTACTCATCTTGCTTTTTTTAATGTCTGCAAAGGGTGGCAAAGGGACACAAGCCAGTGCAATTCATGCCAGTGAGCTGGCAAACTGATCAATAAAGATAAAATAAAATAAAAATCCAACAGAAAACAAAGTATTTCAGATGTGTTGTTTCCAGTAGTCTCTGTGATATTTGCTATCTTAGAATGCAATCTTTATAAAACCTGTTTTTTCAGTTTGCTGTATCATTAAAGCAGAGGATTAGGAAGATATTCCTGACAGAGGTCTGGACCCAGCAACTGGCAACAGCACAGACTTTTCACTATAGTTATAGCACAGATTCTAAGAGATGTTTGAAATTTAATATAGTTTTCATTTCAAAGGGAAAGAACAATTTTTAATGAGTAGCTGAAGCATACTGAGAATGCATTTAAATTACGCCCCCTTGTGTATTTTCATATGCTTTGAATGCCACAAAACACATCCAAGTACTAAAATGGATTAAGCTCAGCTCAAGAAAATCTTTTGTGAAAAATTTACAGCAACACTAATAACTATGGTGTTTCCATTCCTTGAAGGCAATATTGTAGTTAATAAGTCCTGAAGTTCATGAGAAAAGATTTCAGTAATTTTGTTCATCTGAATAAACCCAATTTTCATAAATGGTAAAGACTGCTTTTCACTTACTCATATTCACATTTAATTTCTGTACAAAAAAAGTTCACAGGTGAAGTGATTTACTCAAATCCACCCACAGTAAATCAACAGGAGACTGGAACATCTCAGACCTCCTGCTGCCCCTCCCCTGGAATCCACATTGTCTCTCCTAAAATCAAAGCTCTGGCTTACTGGTTAAAGTTTCAATCAAAATAATATATTCTACTTTCCAGAGGGCACTTACATCCTGGAGAAGTTTCTCTAAGTTTTCCTGCAGCTCATAAAAGTACCGAGAAGTAATAAGACCTTCACGTGATTTATCTAGGCAATCTCTGGCCAGTTCAATAACTTGATGATGAATGAAACTTAGGACCCCGTCCGCTAATTGCAGCACGTTCTCTGGAGCATTCGAGGCAATAAACTCAGCCAGCCGTTCCTCCATCTGTGCCGTGGCCTAAAAGTGCAGAATAAAGAGAAATCACTCCTGAATTTTACTAATGCAGACCTTAAAGCATAAATAAGTAGGGTGCTAAAGTAACATTTGTAATACCAAATTGCACGAGGCTTAAAAAAATATTCCAAAATACAGTAGCATTTTCTGAGAATAAAGACAGAACATCAGAGGGAAAAGTTATGTTCATATGAGTAAACAACAAAAATTAATCAAAACACGTTTTCTGAAAATGTAAAAGACCATAAAAATATCTTGGTCCTGAGGCTGTATCCCTCCCTGGTATCCAAAGTAAGGATGTAAGATGTGAGGCAGTTTTCAGAACTTTTAGACAAGACTGTGGAAGCTGAAAATCATTGCCCCAAGCAATAAACACGCGGCATTTCTATCACTATAAGCCCTGATATCCTGTCTCCAGAGAAACATCTATTTTTGCTGGTGGTGGAACAGGAAGGAATGGCTCTATCGACAGCTGTGGAATACACAATCTTCTACACTCATTTCAATGAGATTTTAACTTTCAACTTGCTTCCACAGGCCTCAGTATTCAGCTTTTTAAAATGCCAAGGCATCACCCTTCTTCTCACTCTTGTGAGAATTTCTCATGCCAATAGGAGACATCAGAAATTCAGCAAGTATGAAATACATACAAAATAACAATTCAGCCTTTTCCATCCTAATCTTTAGGTATACTGAATCTATTTCTTCTGCTGCAGAATTAACATATGAAGGTGAGGAGGCAGCTTCAAACTGCTTGGAAACGAGATGTAAGAGCTGGGCTCCTCCAACCAGCACTACAAACTAATTCTGAGCTTGGACACAAGTTAATTGAATGCATTTTTTAAAAAGTGATTCTTTACCTTTGGAAACCTTTCTTTGTACACATGATTCATCATTATTATTTCACTGTCAAAGGACACTGGAGAGCGACCAGGGCTAGAGGAGAAAAGAAATCATGTTATCATTTACAGATATCACACCAAAACTTTTCAAAACCCAGTGCTGATCATAACGCTGCCACATTGACTGTAGCCCTTCAAAAGCTTTGAGTTCACTTCAGTAATGTGCAGATGATGAACTTTAGAGAAGATCCTGGGAAGCAATGGCAGTCTGCAGTCTCCTGGAGAATGCTGACATCCCTGTCCCCACAGGCTCTGGCAGAAACCCCCCTGTTTCATTTCCAGTGAATGCAAACCCTAAGACAGAGGCTTGTAAAAGCTTGTAAAACCCCAGTGCATTTATTGCAGACACATTTGCTATTGCCCTCATTCTGCGACTGCCCTCCATGGCAGTGGGAGCAGCCCTACTCCAAAAGAAATCACAGAGAGCTCTGGAGTCTCCAGGGCCAGAAGGGAGCAGAATAATAGGAAGTAAGGAAGTTGAGATGATAGTGCATGAGCACTGCTATTCAGCTAAATCTTAAATATAAAATAAATACCACAGGCAACAGGGACAGAGTACTTTAATGAAGCCTGCACTCCCTTGATGCACGTTACACCATGGATCCACATCTATGCACAGGTTAGCAAGAGACTTCGAGGCACACCAAAAAACCAGGACACCAAATCTTGACAAGCTGCATTTGTGTTACTGTCTGGCTGGGTTTTTTAAAGAAGGGTTGCATCTCTGTTTCATCACATCTGATGGTATGCAGGGCTCTGACTCACTGTGCCACCAAGGACAGCCGGATGAGGTAATGCAGATAATCCCCCGCCACAGATCGCCTGCAGCAGCGCCTTTCTCCAGCCACCTTGTTCCAGCGTTCAAAACAAACAGGGGCTTCAATCATTTGGCATCTTACATCATCATTGTCTTAATGATTTTAAGAGTGCTAAACACTGCTAAAAATACTCTGTGTCAAAAGATACAATTTTATCTTGAATGCATTCAAACATTTCAAACTTTCTAGTGAAGGATGAAACGGATCTCTCTAAATGGAATAAATGCATTTTAAACTTGGAATGCATTACAGTTACTACCTTGCTGCTAACCTATTTAGAGCAAAAACATTCTTTTGGCAACATATATTAACAATTCAAAGAAAATTTAACTAATTGGCTCACAGAATGTAGCAGTATCAAATTCTTTTCATGTCTTGTACTGAAATTCCATGAATTACATCATATCTTCTTTTTATTACTGTTTATCCCTTAGCTTGAGAAAAAGCACTTCAGATTAAATCTGTCACTGTATCCTTATGTTGAAGAAGAAGAAAACTCATTTGGGTGTTATGAATAGCAACTAAAAAGACATTTTCATTTCCCTTAGCTTGGCAGATAGCTATTTTTAATCAACGAGAATTTTCTTTAAAAAGAAACTTACATTTATATTCATACGTAATGTATGACATAATTAAACATATGGGTAAAAAAATTTAAATTGCAGAGTTGTAAGCAAATTCCCCTGCATATTTAGCCTGCTATCCTTATCCTTTTTTCTCTAAGACCAAATGTGCTGACACAAACACAACACTTGTTTACTGGTACTTCACATGAAGCTGATGGACTTGGTGAACAGAGTTATTGAAGAATTTATTTTTCTCTGATGTAATTTTTCTCTGTGTGATCCATGTGAGGTCTAAATTACAAATACATGTAAGCCCTTTGATACTTACACAGAAATACTGAAGCACACACATACTTCATTTTAACACTAAAATTTGCACATGTTTAAGTATTTGCTGTCTTAGGGCTACAATTAAACAGGAGGGATTTTGCCTTTTGCTTTGAAGGCAATTTATTCATATGGATACAGGAAATTAAGAGCTATGCAGAAATCAGGCTACTTGAGCTGTCCTGCCAGCAGATGCAGCATTTCCTTAGGGAGAACCATGATAGAAGAATTTACTGTGTTTGCTTTTATTTTTTAAAATAAAAAATTGGTTTTATGAAACAATTTTTGTGTGCACCAATTGGCAAAAAAGTGAACATTTAAAATCCCTCAGCTTCCTTGGGCATTTGCAGTTTTGTCTCTCACCTCTGGAAGCTCATCAATGCCACTTTTTACCAACTAAAACAAGAGAGTACCTCGGATCAAGGGGTACATTGTCACCCAAAATAAAATTTGCTCAATATATCAGGTCAAACTAAATGTCTAGCTGACTATAGCAAGACTGCAATATAATATACTGCATCATAATTTTTAATGTTGATCCTCAGCTTGGGAAACTAAGGAACCAATTAGCTGAATACCTAACTAACTAACCAAAGCACTGCTGGTTACTTTACAGCACCTCTGGGACACAACCAGGTGAAAAAGGAACAAGGACTGGGCAGATAGCTGAATGCCACCAAGGGAGAACATAAGGAAACTTAGAAAAAAGATAAAAGCAGTTGAATACATTTTACTGGCATGACATCTTTTCAAATGCAAGAGCTTCACACATCTACCCAGCACCAAAAATTTCACAGACAGAACTAAACTGGTCTAACATTTCAAACTTGACAAAGGAACAGATGATTTTCTGCAAAACAGAGGACACATGCTGTGCATGTGCATAACATTTTAAGACAAAAGGCAGGCTCCTTCCCTTTTCTTGGGAAGGATAGGTAGGTCAAAGAAATTATTATTGTCAGTGAGTTTTTCATTTCAGCAGAGCAGACACTAGAAAAATAATATCTATCCCTTTAAGCTTAACAGCAGAATGAAAAACTACTCTCCCTTTCCCCCTTCTCCACGCTCCCTCCACTTTATGAGATGACACGGTGGTGGATTTTCAGAGATGTCTATCTCCCACAAAGATTTCTGTTGCCTTCAACCTGTCAAACATCATGTGTCCTTATCTGATTCTTGAAAGTGAAAATAGTTTATAGACAGTGATTTTGAGGAGCAATATTTACACAATAACTTAAATCTTACAAAATCTTAGTTTAAGTGTGACTAAATAAAACTGAGATGTTTATGAATATGTAATTTTTCCTTCACTGTGATCAATGTATTTATTAGGAAAATCCAAAAAGCTAAAAGCACTGTGCTTCCCTTTGCTTTCACCCTGTATATAAAGGTTTAATTAGATTGTATTTACAGGACATGACAAAGTCAGTTCTCATAGTTCTCTTAAAACTATAGGGTTTAATTTTCTGTTATTACCAGACACACAAAATAAGGAATTTGAAAACTAGAGAGCTAAAGCTGGATAAAGAAGGCACTAAGATAAGCCTTCTGCTGAAGGTAAGTCTTCCTCTTCTCCCAAGAAATAAATATTTAAATCTTTGAGGCAATGCAAATTACATTAATACTATAAATCAGAAAACTCCCTCAGCATCAGGGGCTTCAACTTCTTCTTTCCAATATCTCAAGGATTTTATATATGCCAGCAAAGACTGAGTCTGCTTTAGAATGAAAGCAGAAAGTTGGAGTAATGAGCAGTGCAAAGGACAAACAAGAATACCAAGTTTTCTTCATAACAGAAAACAACAAAAATGGTGAACTCAAATGTTAATAAATTTAAAACCAATCACTTTGAAGAACCTTTTCAAGTTCATAGGACACACTGTCTTGAGAGAGGAAAAAAGAGACCAGCATTATCTGTAATGCAGTTAGAATGTGTTTTCAGAAGGAACAGATGCCTTGTCCTGTAGAACATAAAACTATTATCCCTCCCCAAATCCACAGGGGTGTGAATTCCCACCCCACAGCTTGTGGTGGGTGGCACTGTCTGAGAGCAGCAGGAAGGGATGAACCCACCACGATTACTCAAGTGGTTAAAGCTGCCTCTGGGATGAGAGAGCCCCACACCCTGCAGGATAAAAGATAAAAATGGACTGCACAAGCCACTGGTTTTCACAACACCTATTACTTCTGGGGCATTTTATCATCAGGACTCTTTTTTGGTATTTTCCAGGAGCTTTGTCTGTATATTCTTAATAGCAGGATCCAGCGTGCTAAAAATCAGGTTGAGGGAATTGCATTTAAAAAGCACTACCCAGCAAAGAGATGAAGAAGCATGATCTCATCTCCTTCAACTATATAAAAATTCACTGCAACAACCTTCAACCCTTTTCACCTAGACAACACTATCCTGAAATACAAAAAGAGATCAAGAAAAATGGGCAGATTGGTGGGCTGAGTGACTGCACAAAGGTAGCTCCTGAAAAAGTCATTATTAGTTAACTCTACTTTTATCTCTGACATTCTCCACACAGTCCCACATGTGAGCAACTGCTAAAGATGACAAGTAAAGAGAACTGGGAAAAGATGGAAGGCAGCATCTCTCTAACTTCAAAAGAGTAATGATGCCAAGTTTAGTACAAGTATTCAAAATTTTTCATGCATTTTACTCCAGAGAAAAGATCTTGTTCAGGTAAAGCTCAGGATTGATCTAAACAAAACAAATATAGCCTGGGGATCTCTCTGTTGGTCAGAAACTTGAAAGATCTGAAGGCTGCATTATTAAAAAAAATAGAGAACAGTTGAGAGATGATATTTAGGAACTACTTCTGCAGGTAGTAAAGAAATATTTTCTTCTGCTGAAGACAGACTACAAGCACCAAAACAGGTGGGTCACATGGAAATGTGTTCTTTGACTGAGCATGTGAGTATTGGATCTTTTTGAGACAGATGAGAGAACAGGCTCCTGGACTTTGCAAGCAGCTTTATAAGGACGTCACACTTTTGCATTCTTGGTCTTGTGCTGGTCTTGTATTCCCTCCTTCCCCCTGCCCAGGAAAGCAGCTGGGAAAGAACCAGTGCCATTTCTTCAGGCAGAAATTCTGGGCATTTCAAATAAGGCATGACTAAATAAAAGATGAGTATCTTCAATGCACACTGGCAGAACACCTCAAGCAAAGCAGAGGTGCTACCAAGCTGTCAGTGCATCCTCCAGTGCACATGATGTTAGTTTTATCATCCAGTTTGATCATTAAGAGTGCTCTGTACGAATAGAATATTTGCAGCTAGGTACAAGAAAATGGTACATTTCTAGCCAAAGAAGTAAGCATATTTTTCCAAAAGTTACATCTAGGCAGTATTCTATACCTAGGAGCATAAAAGGATCATCTGACACTTCTAAAAAAAATCTTGGGTTACAGACACAAAAAAAAGTCCCAACATTTGACATCTCAAAATGCCAGTTCCTCTCTCAAACAGAGATGTAAGGCTGCAGTCATATAGGATGGAAAATGAATGCACATTAATGACACCATCTTTTAAATTACAAAGCCATGGCTGCAAATTAAGGGAAAATGTCTGATGTATTTTGTTCATCTGCTTTCCATTAAAGCTGATCAAACAAGACCACTGAATGAATAAAATACATTTTTAGGAAATCACTGCTTAATTTAACTTAATGTTGAAAAACAAAAGCTGTTCTCAGCTTTTATTTTTTAATATGTGAAAATATCTTCTCACTAAGTGAGGCAACTCTGAAGTGTGGGGAAATAAATAAGCAAGCTTTGTGCAGTGAACAATGTCTGGTCCTCATGTATTTTAGTACTTGTTTGTTTACAAGTACAGGCTGCCCTCTGTCCAAGAGGATTTTTGCTCCTGCAAACATTGCTCCAGTTGGTTGGACTGACCTATCCATTTTCCTTGGAGGTGCAAGGGCCAGCACAAATGCCTGGTAGTGGCAAGGGTGCTTTAGAGTCACGCAGCATCACAGTACTGGCAATAAGCAAAATGAAAACCAAATGAGGCATAGTGAGCTGAAAAAATTAAATAACTTCATTCTAAGCTTTGGAATACCAATAAGGCTGGACATTACCACACTAAAAATCACTGAGAGAGCCAGAAAAGGTATTCAAGAGAGGAAGAAGATTAATCAGTTACACGACACACTGAATTAATCTCATCCCACCACAAATTATAAACCTACTCCATAATCAGTCTGCTTCAAATTGGCTCACAGAGGCAAAATTCCCTGCAACCTGATAACCCATACTAACAAGGAAGAAAATAAAACTGGGCTCTTCATGTGGTCACGTGTATCATCCTTGCATTAACAAAAGTGTCTTCTACAACAGGATTACACCTGTGTCAAAGGACAATCATCATTTCAGCTTGTGTTGTCTACAGGAGCTGCTCACCTCTAGAGAATTAGCACCACTACAGTTACACTACTCAGCAGGGGTCAGTGTTAGGAGTGGCAGCATGAGGACTCAAGAGGGACTATTGTTCAAAGGGACTTAGTACAATATTTATAATTAGTCTTTCACTACATGGCACTGAGGAGGTGGCTGCCTTAATGTGCCACTACCCACAGTACTCACCTGCTCCTGTAGATTACTGTGTAACTACACTTAGCAGGTCCATAGGCAATTACCATGCAGCCTGCACTGAAGTTCAGAACACACAAATAATTACAAATAATCGTGAAAGATCAGCTCTGCCATGACAGGATATTCACCATGGGTTTTGTTGTTATCCTGGCCTGTTTCACTTCCTCCTTTTACAAATTCCCACCCCAGTCCTGAGCTGGGCACACTGATTCAGCCATTCCAGCTGGCAGAGTTTTTGAATATTGTCCCTTAATTTAAAGGTGATATCCACCTCTGACATCCTCAGATGAATGAAGACTCCATCTCCTCCAACACTGCTTGTAAAATCCCTTTTCTTTCACAAGGTGTGTCTAGACTTTTCCTAGATTTTCATTCACTTGGTCACAGCACTAAAGGCATAACAAAACTTGAGGCTTTTACCATGATACAAAATTTTTGTGGATTTATTCCATTTAACTGTTAGAGAGCTGCAAGAAAGATTGCCCAGAGAGTTTGTGGAATCTCTGTCCTTGGAGATATTCAAATGCCATATAACATGATCCTGGGCAGCCTGCTTGAATAGGGCTTTGCACTGGATGACCTCCAGAAATTCTTTCCAACCTCAGCCACTCTGTAATTGTGTGAAAAATGAAATTCTAGTTGCTTCTGGTTTTATGTATGGAAAAATCAACTACACAAGGAAATAACCCTGGATAGATCTTTGAACAAGCCATTTTCTGAAGTAACAGTAAAATTATTCAACAATTAATGCAGCGGAAACATTTTCAGCCCAATTACAAAATTGTGCTGGGGTACAATTTCATTTAAGGTTTTGACTTTATCTACCCTGGTTTTCACACCCCTTCAGAAGCATCACCAGAAAAGTTATTAAAAGTGGTTATAACCACATCCTTATGATATTATAGCAAAATTCTGAGAAGAAACTTCACTAAAGGAAATCTACATCTTATGAATTTAGTTTGAGATGCCTGTGGATCGTGTTTTCATAGAGTTATTGTGAAAATACAAAAGCAGAGAATACCAACCACTTTGCAATCCAAAAGCTCAGCATGAAATGCGAGGGAAAAATCCTTTGTCATCAGATGAGGTGAGCTAAATGTTGATTAAAATAGTTTCAAAAACATGTAACAAAGCAACTACAAATGACTGTTTTTAGATCTGAAAGCACATATAAAAATGCAATAAACGTGCCCAACATCTTCAAAATTCCACAAGCAATCCAAAGCTCACCTGAGACTGCGAGATCGAGGCCTCAAGGCTGGAGAATGGCGCCCTTCCTCATCAGTGATGCTCTCAGTACTGAAATGCTTTGTCAGGAAATGAAGTTCATCTGCCGTGGGCTGAAAGGGCAGCTGGTGCAGCTTCTCCTGAGATGAGCATGATGACTGAGTACAGAAAAAAATACAGAAAAGAAATGCACTAAACGCATGCATAGGGGTCAGCTAATGAATGGAAGAGGAACGGATTCTGCCAGACACTGCGCACTCCAGCGGAAAAGAAAGCTATTTATCAGACCAGGTGCCTCTTTTTGTTGTTCTCATTAGGCTAAGCCAACCCTTACATTCAATGACAGAGCTGGTGAGATCAGGAAAACTTTGGGAGAGAGCTAGGGAACCACTGCATGATTGTGGAACCAGTACATCTGATCATGCAGATAATTTACTATCAGGAGACAGAAAGGAAGGCACGTGAGCACCAGCACTACTCAGGAAAGGACAAGGAGGTTCCTGGAGTGGTGAGCAACTTTCTTTCCTTTTCCTTTTCTTTTCATGTTCTCTTAGCTCAGGAGTTTCACTGGCATGCAGAATGCTATGGAGCTGTGTAGACATAAGAGTTTTCTGCTGGTTACTGGCTCTCCCTGGAAATTGCTATTGTAAATGGTCAGGATGTTATTTCTCCTTTTCATTACCCTTCAGGCTTCTTCTCTAACCAGGGAAGAAATAATGAAGTAAAGTATCTGACTTTTTAACTGTTTTAAGATTAACGAAGTTTCTTGTTAGTGAGTTAAACATCTTATTCTTCTGTAAATAAGTTGATGCATTTATATGACACATCTTGTAATAATAATAGACATGAAACTGTTTTAATTCATGAACCCCACAGAACCTCAGATTAAAAGAAATATTTGTGGGAAATGCTAATAACATCAAATTGGACATTCCAGGGCAAAAAGCTGAAGGTCGACTAACTAATGTCTTTTTTGTGTGATTCTTCAATGCCCCTTTCCATTTTAGAGAAGTAAGAAAATAAATTACGTAAGGACAAATTTAAAATTCTCTTTAAAAACAAAAGGGAAAATAAAACAAAACAAAAAAAGCTGCTGAATAGTCAGAGTAGCACTGAACAACACCAGTGGGCCTTATTAAAAACATCACCCTGACCTAAGTTCCACAGCTCCTTATTATCTGATGAAATTAATTATGTACACTGCTCCAGCAGAAAAACTTGTCCTTCTGCTACAACAAAAGTAAGTATAGTCCTCATTTAGACTGGAAGCACCACATCCTAGTACCAGAAGTATTGCTAGGAGGGAGTTATACATAACACATATGACCAAAGTTTTAACTCTCCTAGCACAGGAAAGAAAGCATATCTGTCTCTTGCCATATAGCTAGATCATTTGGATTGACATTTTCTGAGGGAAAAAAACCAATCAACCAACAAATCTGAGCTAAACAAGGCACAGAGAATGCATCTGTTCAAATGGTGTAGTTATTCCAAGTATTGTAAGCAACAGAAAACCAGGTGATATAAGAACCTATAAATCTGAAGATCCTATTTTGGATAAAAGAATTAATTGGCTCCAGATCCCCTCCCACTGTACTGAATACAGTGATTTTCAGAGATTTCATTCATGCCTTTGTTTATGTCTCAAACAATACAAGGAGAGGGAAGAAGAACCTGCTGTGAAAAAACCTCAAAGAAAAAGTTAAGTGGCAGCTGAAATCCCATTCATGGTGAATAACACAGACCCTGCAGTGGAACAGGAAGTACTAAAGACACTTAAAAACCTGCATTAGCAGATACCCAAGCTCTGACACTGCAAATACATGTCTGAAAACAAAATTAAGGAAAGGTAGCCCATAGTTACTTGAATTAGAAAAAAATTCCAAAACTTATAATCTAGAAAAATCATTAAAAACTTCATGTTTCCCAACAGCAAAATCACTGGGGAAACAGTGCTAGTCAACCCATGGAAAGCCCAGCAAAATCCTCCTTCCAATTCCTCTCCCTAAAAGCAATCAGATCACAAAGTTTAGAATTCCAGAGAATAATTAATGAAGGCCCTGAAGATAAAGAGCATGGACTTTTCTCTGCCAAAGGCTTCTCTGGCAGTATTAAGGTGTACAACCTTTCAATGAAAAAGCATGAAAGCAAAGTGAAACACTTCTGAAGAATTGATTTTCAGGTAATCACATCACAGTACTCAATATTTGCAGCAGACTAATACAAATATCCCCCTGGTGTCTTAATTACAAATGCAGAATTAGCCAGCTCTTCTCCAGTAAAAAAAAAAAATCAATCTATATTACAGTTGCTTATAAACTGACTCTGCATCTAGAAAATAAATAGCAGATTAACTGTTTAAAAATAATTGCATACTGGCTCATTTAACTGATTGTTATGTTCACCTAACTTGAAAGGTCTTCTCCAGCTTTTTCAGTGTTGGTCTGATGATACATCTGGTCTTCATGATTTGAATGGAGAGGGTAAATGTGGTTTGGTTTTGATTGAAGTGTCATTCCTCATTTGGAAGCAAAATTAAATCAGAATCTACAGATTCTCACTGACCTTAGACTGGGTAAATGCCTTGGACTGTTCAGTGGGTTGGTACAGCAGGTGATCTATGATCACAGAGCTGAAATGGTAGCCCAAACTTCTGTTAAATTCATATCTGCAGCACTAACTCATTGCTGTCCTTTTGACAAGCCCCTTCACTACCTCTTGCTTCAGTTTCAAAGTCTATGCAGGAATAACACTGCTTATCAACTTTAGAGGTGTTATTGAGATTAATTCAAATTCATTCTAATCTGTGAAATACTGAGATAATAGGATTGGCTTAGAAATGTAATACCAGGTTTAATAGCTCCAACAATTGCATCACTACTTACTAAACAGCCCATTTCAATGCCTTCTACTACTGAACCAGCAAAGGACTAGAGGTGAGAAACTTGGTCACTTAGGAAAAAAAATAAAAGTCTTGGAATTGTATGTTTCAGCCTATTTCCATGAAGCTGAATTCAGGTCTGACTACAACTGTCACTTTATGCTTCTCATTACACTTCCCTGCTACTTACACTTTGAAAAATTACCATTTGAACTGACACTTTCTATGTGACACGTTTATCTCAGATTTGTTGGATTGTTTGTTTTTTTCATGGGAAAACATCAATCAAAATGATTTATCGATTTCTGGGAGCATGACAGAAGGCAAATATGCTTTATTTCCCAGGCCAGAAAGCTGAGAACTTTCTAAAAGTAGCCTTGATGTCCTGATTTCAAAGCAAGAACTGATACTTCCAACAGATTTTTGGTGTTGTTACTTTTTCTCTCTCCATGGGCATCCACCTTAAGTCTGGTCAAACTACAAACTCTTGAAAAACTACAGTTTAACCTCCAAAGGTGTCATCTTCACAAGCTGTCACAGTGACTACAAATGACCAAGCTATCTGGATGCCATCCATATAGAAAGTAACTGCACTTGCTCCATGCTCCCATAGCCTGCTCCCAGAAGAGATCTTAGACATGGATTATACCCATAAAGATTTAACCTAAGACTATAGAGGGCAAATCAGAGTCCCTTTTTAACAGCTGCTCTCGAGTGCTTGAATAGAATAATGTGTGGCAGTGAAACCAAGGACAACTTTTTCATGTACATCTTTCTGTGCTCCTGCCCACATATCTGTGTGCACATTGACATCAAGTCACTTGCCTTCTAAGGAGACAAAAAACATCCTAAACTCAACAGGAAAACAACTTTCTTGAAGTTGAAAAGATAACAGATGGTAGAAATTGTGTGCACTAGAGTTTGCAAGAATATGTGTGAACAAATGAAGTTACAGAGATAAGTTTAACATTGCAGAATCAAATTTTAATTGTATCAATTTATACTAAAAGGAAACTTCTGACTCCAATTTCTTCTTTTTCTATAAAGACTGAATTTAACACTCACCTCCAAAAAACCTCATAAATTTGTGTTTGAGAGGCACTAGAAAGTTTATGGATGAACTTAGAACAGTTCACAAGGAAAACAATACAGTGTAAGATTTGCATAATGTGTAGTACTAATTAATGAAGGTGTTACAATTATTAGGAACATATTTTAAATAATTAATACAAAACCAGATGATCAGTATTATGGAAAGAGGCAGTGATTTGTTACCACACAGCTGAAGACACCATAAGACACATACACAAGCATGTTACATTAAGTCTGTACTTTATAGTTCTAATGTTTCTGTGTTTGTCTTTGCAAGGTTCCCATGTGGATAACCACAATGCTGAGCTGACTTAAACTAAAGAGTAAGATTCATTTTGGGAAGCATGTCAGAGTTACAAGGGTTAATGTGGTGCTGCAGCTCAGTGGTATTGCTGACAGAACTCAAGCAAACTGCAGCCAGCCTTGCTGATGGGTGTAAGAATTGAAAATCTTCATTAGGAGGTTCAAATTACTGGAGTTCAATAACAGATGTGGCTTATCAGTTTTTCTTTCTTCTAGCCTGGTAGCAGAGGTTTTCAGACTAAGCACTTGAAAGCAGACAAGAATTTCATTTCCCAGTTACAAAAAGCTGAGAGGTGGAAGGTATTTGTGCACTATCTCTGAGTCCTGCCACTTCAGAGACTTTGTGCCTCTCAAATGATCACTTGAGCCAAGTGCTGCACTGGGATTTCACCAATGCTAAAGGCAAAGTGCAAGATGATAGGAGCTGGGAAATGGAGGGGAAAAGCAGCAGAACCAATAATTAAAATAATTTTTAAAATAATTAGTATATTAAATAATGTTAGCAAAACAATGAAGAAAGATCCAGTATTTTAGTAGAGACTCAGAAGCTGATTTGTTAGGGTGTATTTGTACAAACTGAATTGCTTGGAAAAGTCTGTGCCACTTACTGAAACTGTTGAACTGGGAGTGTTTGTTCCATATCCAGATGAAGGAAGGGAGGCCAAGGACCAGCGGCGTCCATCGGTTCTGGGGGAAAGATGTAAGGGAAATGACAGTCAGGAACAGAGTGGGGCTGATTCTTGAGTGAAATAAGAGAAATTTTCTCCTCTCTATCTCCTAACCTCATGCTTTTATTAATGTCTTGAGTTATTCAGATAAATCAGGTATCCTGTTCACAATCAGGCTTGTGGAAAAGCAATTAAGTATTAAAAGCAAAACTAGGTGACCTTGGAAAAGCTAAAGCGAAGGGACACCAGAATCCTGCATTAAGTAGATGCTTTGTACTTGTAAAAAACTTGGAGTTTCCAAAACAGACAAATACAAACAGTTCCTTGAAAACTTCTTTGAAAAAGATACTCATGTTTAACATACTTATGTAGCTCATTGTCTTCCAAATGAAGATTCAGACTGAGGACAAAAAAATCTCATTACATCAAGAATCAACTGATTAATTTGTTTACCTACTCAGAGGGCATTCTGCCCAGCACTTTGCCTGGCACAGCTGGAAAATTAAACCCACAACAGCAGATAGGAACAGAGCCAAGGGGCCCACTCCAAATACATATGTAAATCACAGAAATCTCACCTAGGGTCCTTTCTCCTCCAGTCAGTATAACATTAGTAGTTATTTCCCTATTGTAGTCAAATAAACATGTCCCTCAGGGAAAACATCCAAAACATTGTGGAGATACTGCAGAAAGGTCTTGCTCTGCCAGTGTCAAAACTGAAGAACTGAGGAACTACATAAAAGTTCTGAGAAGAATCAGTGCTGTCCTCCCTGAAACTCTCTTCTTCCCCAAAACCCAATCTCAGTGAGGCTGGATACTGAACTACATTCAGCTCAGTCTCACAGCACTTTTTCTGTCTCTGATCTATTTTCCCATATTTTGTGTCCTTAAAATGGACAGCCATATCCTGTTGCACAATGGGATGGATGGTAAAAGTCTCTTCCTCACATCAGTTTCCATTTGCTTGTTTGTTTGTTTGTTTGTTTGTTTTGCAGCAGATTATCAGTAACTGATCATAACTTTAAGCTGAATTAGAACAGTTGTAACTCTGGAGAGATATGGGAGGTTTTTGGTACACAGAGATATAGTGCATTTATGCAAGTGCATTATAAAATAGGGCATTTGGTACAGGTCTGAAAGACTGATTATAAAAACCTCAACTGTAATCTTCACAGTGATATTTCTGATCCCACTGTCCAGACCCATGCAGCCTTCATCTCCAGAAAAAGGTTCAGTTCCCACCAAGACAAAAACCTCTGTTTACAGTTTTTCCAGCTCTAATTCCTTTTATTTTCAGGCACTGATACACACCACCCTTTGCCATCTATCTTAGAATGACAGGGAAATAAACTCATTGTTCCACATCACTGAAAGAATATTTTGTCAACAGAGTTTTAAAAAGACTCATGCTTCATGCATTAAAAAAATAAGAAGTCTGTAATGCAGATTTTTATTGCATGCCTGTGTTACAGCTAAACCCCATTTAGCCACAGGTGATATTTTCTCTGGCAAGACAATTAAATGTAAAAGAGCAATCTCAAAATAATTTCAAGTGAAATGGAATTTCTTTCTTAACCCTGAAAAACAACAACTATCTGCATTACAATGTTGTTGCATGCTGTGGTAAGGGATTGAACATCAAACTTCAATAAACTTCACTGAGTTTCTTGTAACATGCAGAGGCACTGGGGAAATATTTAGGTCAATGATTCAACCTCACTGTGGATCCTCAGTCCCAATGCAAAACACTCTGTTGCCTGCTGCACAAGTTACTCATTTCTTGCAAAAGAAAAGCTTGATTTTTTTTAAACTGAATTAGCTAAATAGTTATTGAAATAACTTCAGAATTTTCATTTTGACCAGGTCAAAAGAAAATATCTTTCTTAGTTAGAAAATTCCAGCACACCCTTCATGCTTAGGCTGTTTTCTGCTGATGCAATCCAGACAAGCAATGTGCTAAGGAGTCAGGACAAATATATCAGCTCTACTCTAGCAGAAAGAACTAGGACAGGAGTGAAAATCCTCCAAATCAAGGAAGAGGAAAAGCCTTTTAAAGCAAATTCCTCCTGCATTTATGCAAAGCATTTCAAAGTACTTCAGTGTTTTGTTAATAAACATATTTTTAGAGAGACAGCATGCAATATTACTTCACTTTGAATGAAATCTTTAGTTTTTTTATTTATTATAGATGCTTCACTAGTCCAACAAAGACATGCAAACTACTTAATTTTGCCTCTAAAATGACATTTTAATTAGTTAATTATGCAGGTGTTTTTATGGCAGCTAAATGCTGTTTCCTGAAGAAGCAGATCTATTTCAAACAAGGAGTTAGAAAAACAATGCATCTTCTCCAGAGCACCACCTGTTTATCATTTTAAGCCAAAATGTAAAGTTTTTCTGTTTCTATTACAAAGACTAGAAGCTGAAGGCATAAATGGGTGTTACAGCATGAACTTGTTAGGGACACGTGCTCAGCTGCACAGAAGCACAGTTCACACACACACAAACAGCAGCAATGGGATACACATTACCTGTCTGCTCTGTGTCCATGGCTGTGTGGAAAAAATTGTACAATAATTATGAGAGAGGAAGAAGTAAATGATGCACATGATTTCTGAAAAAAAAAACCCTTCACCTTCTGTTACTGGTATTCCTCCAAGATCAGTTTTAGTATGAGCAGAATTAACCATACATTTCCTTATTCCAACAGGAGGATTCCTGCCCATGTTGTGGCTATGACACAATCATTGAAAGGGTATCTAACAAGGGATTTATGGTTAATCACAAGTCAGACTGAGGACAATCTTGCAGTAAATTGTAGTGGCTTTACAATAACACAAGCTTTCCAAACAAGTTCCCTATTCCATCTCAAGAAAGAACTCATCACAGGACTAAAATGAGACAATGGAAATCACAAATTATGTCCAAACAGGATAATAAATGAAGAAATTACACCACTAATAAAAGGCAGAAAATCAGCAACAAGTAATTCCTGTGATGGCAATGGCAGGAAATCAGGCAAGGGCCATCTCTCAAGGCCCATACAATGTCAATGAAAAGGGTACTCTGAAATATCCATTTCTCTGGCACCAAACTTGTAATTCCTTAATTCCATCATATAGAAGTTATTCTGATACCAGCATGGGATGATCTAGTATGTATCTGTTGTTACTGCTGGCATAGCTATTCAGGCTGTAATGCAAGCAGAAAATAGAAACAGGTTTCTAAAACAAGCAGTGCTTAAGTGTTCTCTTCCCTGGCAGAAAAAGTATAGAGAGGAACATGCACACTATGAAATGAACCACTGTACTCAGAAGGACAGGCTTAACCCTTATTCACCTATTTCTTTAAAAATTAGATATAAAAAGTGGAAAAGTATGAAAGGGCACTCTTCAGAGTTTTATTATTAAAACATTTATTTGCTGTCTGAACTTTTAGAAAGCAATACTGAAGGATTGAGTTGAAACATGATGTTGAAAAATTACGTTAAATTTTGACAATAACTGCTGTCTCTGCTGCAAGTTTTGTATTGTTTTCCAGGATCCAGAACTCCTGTGAGATACTTCAGATACTGTGAGAACTGGTAAAAGCTCAGTTGACTTCAACAGAGCTTACTGAATACACCCAGATCAGGCTTTAAAAACAAATGTGGATAAGTCCATGTGAATTGTTTAACCAGCAGGTAAAGCACTAATTTTCCCTCTGAGGCAACAGGAAAATACATATCCAGTCTCTTGCATTTCATGTGCTATTAGAAAGCATTTTCTTACATAAGACCAGAAGACGAAAGTCTGCTTCAAACAGAATTCAAGAACACCAGGTCTTCTAGCAAATCACCTAAATGGAGAAATGCTCCAGGATTTTCCTGCCATTCAGATAAAGAGTGTACCTTATTCCATCAAATCCTAGCCCTTTACTCTTCTTTGAAGTTTTGAGACTTATCATTTTTTCAAACTAGTCCTCAAGCTAAATCTGTCTTTCTCAGAAAAATTACTTCCTCTCAGGATGATCACACATTTCCCATTCTCAGATCATTTTAACATAGATTGGGGGTTTTTCAGCTAAAGCAGAGTTTAACAAATCCAAAATACCTTCCTCACACTTGAATCTAATAACCCACCTCCTATGCATAAACCCTGCTTGGGAGCTCTCTAATTTCCCTGTTCTTTCTTCCTCACAAAATTTAACTTTCTGTATCGTTATCCATTTCTGCCTACCTGCTGGGATTCAACATTCAAATCACCATTTTTCTGCTTTTCCCAGCTGTCTCTATTCTTTCATTCCTGTTCCTTACCCTAAACCCACCAGTGTGCTATCAGATTTCTTTCCAGCAGTTTGATACACCACATGACCAGCACCTGTCCAGCACTTGCTGCAGGACAGATGACAGCTTCACATTCAGGTCTCTCAGTGCTGCTCTTGTACAGGTTCATGCAGACTTGCAATTTCAATTATCAGCTATTTTCCTCATTGAGCACTAATGTTCTCTTGACACCAATGTGGAAGACAGCAGAGAAAAGAGTCACTGGCAGTGAGAAGGCAGGGAATGAAGACACAGAGTTGTGCACACCTAATTTAAGGTATGTTTATATTTGTGTGCAGACACAGCAAAGAAGATCAGTACATTTTCAATGCACCTCAGTGAGAGCAACACGTAGGACTGCAACTAAGTTACAATCACCCTAATCATGACTGGCTTTAATGTCACTTTGACTAAATTTTGTGTCCTATCACATGCCCTGCATGTCATTCTTCTGGGAGAACATTGCCTCTGCCCTAGGCAGCATTAACTATTTAATTTGCTTTGTCTTTTTCTAGGTCTGAAAGCCACTTCATACATTCTGGTAGTGCCAAGATGTAATGCATAAAGCATAAAATAAAATCAAATTGGAGACATCCAATTTGAAGAACGTAAAACACAATCAAAAATGTTCTGACCCACAGGCCATTTGTAAATAAAGTGTATAGACTATTTGCTTGCCAGTCCAAAGAGAATAGATCTGGCCTTACCTTCGGGCAGGAACAAAGGAAAAATGAGCAGGCGCATTTGGAGAGAAGTTCCTGGGACTGTCCAAGGGGCTGCTACCTGTTTAAGAAAGCAAAAATTAACAGTTCAAAACCATTTTGTTCACATTTGTAACAAATGGAGTAAGTTTTCAGTGTTCTCAAAGACTTAGAACTGCACATTGTAGTCACAAACAATTGGAAACATGGAACTTTTGAGTCTTTGAGTTTTGAGCATTGGTTTGCTAATGAAATGTTCTGACACTGATGTACCAGTATTTTTCCTCCTTTTAAAATAATTTTAAGGATATGTTTCATTTCCCACTTTCAGGTAAGTAATGTACCACCCATGGACAATAGAGACTTTTAATATCTTGCAGTAATTTCTATCTAAAAGCTTTTCCTAACACTTGTCAATGAAACACCTGAGTTGGAAGTGCCACTGATGACAGTTTCACAAATAATAAACAGTGAGAAACCAGTTCTTCCCCATGTATACCAAGGTTGAATGCAAAATTCACTGAGGAAAAAAGAAAAGTATATACCATGAAAACTGCACGTGATAATAAAAGGACTATGTATATATGATTGGGCTAAAACCTATCTGCAGTCTCACTAACCATTTTTCTGAAATAGTACTTTACCATGAAAATGAAAGTACCAGCAAAACTATACAGAAAAGAAGAAAAAACACTTAATTTTTGGCACAAATGTTTTTTCCCTCAGGGCTTTGTCACATGGTGTGTAAGCATGGTGAGTGGTTTATTGCAATGTATTTTATTTCAAAATAAAAAGCAACTATCATGCAGAAAGCCCTTCTGAAAGCCAGGATCATTTACAAACTAACTACAGAAATATCTGGAAGTTATGGATGAGTTTAGAAGCTTCACATCAGTGAGTGTGCTCTCTGCTGGGCATGAAGTGATTTGCTCTGCCTGATCATTAATACGGGCACAGAAGAGAAACTATCCACAGTAAATGTGACAACAGTAATTTCTTCATGCAAAGACAACAATATAGCACTAAAAAAAGACCAGGAAAACAAAATAAATTCTGGAAAAAGCAATACACTGCAAGGTACATCAGAAATGGTTTTCATTTTAGATCCCATATAAAATGGTTTTATTTTAAAAGCCATGTTGAAAAGTCAAACCTCAAGTAGGAGTCATCTGCAAAGGACTTGTCTCTGTTTCAGAAGCTCAAGTTGTCCAGCTTGCCCCTCAGGGCAGCAGTGATTTTGAGATTACAGTCCCATCCAGCAACCTACTGAAGCTTAGAATTAAGCTTATAATTAAGTCACATTAATTTAAACCCAAGTTATCCACACACCTTTGCTGTTCCACTGAGCAGGAATGGAATATAAGTACATTGCTCAGCTGAAGGGAACATTCCCTCACACTTCAGCCTTACAAAAGGGTTACAAAGATCTGCAGCAGCATCTCTGCTCAGATCTGTGAGCAAGGTGTGCACAGCTGGCACATGTGTCAGGGCAGGGAGGAGGAGGAGGAGAGGGGAAACAGGCTGATCCCTCCTGGGATATGAGGATGGCCACAGTGCAGCACAGGCCAGCAAATTCCATCTGCTCTGCAAGGCTATGGGGGGAAAAATAGCAGCTGGTTGAGATTAAACCAACCCCAGGCTGATGTAACATGTGTCATGGGGTGAGGGGAGAACCAGAGAGGTAAGTGAATTCCAGACCACTCCACGGTCTGCTTCATCAACAGCAAACTAAATTAAAAACAAAGCGTTTGAGCAACAGGTTTGGTTTCCTTCACCTTGGTTTTCTTTTGTATTGTTAGCTAAGACTAACGAGTTCACAGTTTAATACAACACAATTCAAGCCTTCATCCAAAACTGGATACTGTTTAACCCATTCCCAGTATATCCAAAGTGCAGGGGAAGAGAAGGATCTAAATAACTTTTGGTGTTTCATTTATTAAGCTTGTACTCATTTTAGTTCTTATGGTCACAGAGGAGTAGCAGAACCATTCTGCTACCTTTGAGCCACAAGAGGATGCAGAGGTCTGACAGTGCCAGTCTGGGAGGCACTGCAAGCTTCCAAGGACATTGAAGAAGTCAGCAAAGTGAAGAATGAGCCATGCATGAACACACATGTCCTGGCAGCAGCACATACCTTAGGGTGAGGGTCACCAAACAATGGCTAGCAGAAAGCTGAAGGAGCATTTTAGGATGCAGCAGGAGTGATGCCTTTCCATGGTTATGCAGATCTAACAAAGCAAGGAAGGCTGCCAGCTTTGGTGGAAATCTTTGTCTCTGCCTTCTCATTTTTCAAGCTTTACTGACAATGAACACTACTGTGTGTTTTGAACAAAAACCCAATGTTGTTATAAACAAGCAATGAACTGTCATTGCCTTTTTTATATCTTCATCAATCTTTGAACTTTCTAGGGTATGATCAAAATGGAATTTCAGAATAACTGAGCAAATTGGGTAATGACAGTTTTTAAATTTTGAAATTAAGTATGTGGGTGTTCAAACTCTTCTGAGCCTGCACTGTGTGGTATAGAGATACTACTAATTTTCAGCAACTATTTTTTCAGATGTATATGGCATATTTCCTTTCAGAGACTGGAATTTTAATTAGATCCCCTGTGATTTGCTTCTAGTTTTAAAATGAAAAGCAATTAGTTTCTCTACTCAATTCAAGTCTGGGTGAAGCTTTTAAAACAACAACAGGGAGACAGGGAATTTCTGCTTTCCCTAAAATTTCCCAGCACTGCTGCATCTGCTGTAGTTGAAGGTATTTTAATAGGAGAAGCCTGAGTGCAATGGTCTCGTTCACCAAGGCTGATCGAAACCCTATTTACTCTGCAGCAAAGGTAGATTCCCCTGTTGCTCCAGGGTTATAGCTGCCTACTGCTGAACCTGAAATGCCTCTGTCCCAAGGGAGGCTGTTACACAGAATGATTGCCCATTAGGTAAATCAACACAGCTACACCAATGCCAATAATTCTGGCAGGAACCTTTACATCTTCCGGACATAGGAAGAAGGATGCAGCCAAAGCATTTGTAAATCCACTGACTTCAAAATATGAAACCTCACAGGTAATGACAGTCTCAGCTGTTCCCAACAAACATGAATGACACTTATCAGATAGGTTATGAGTCCAAAAACTCACAACAGAACCATGCTGTAAAACCTCCTTCTGAGAGCCATAAAAATCAATAAATAAACACAAAGGGCTAAGTTTTTGTGGTCTTCTGTGCAGGATATTCAAATTATTTGCTGAATATTAAAGCAAGCAGCTAAAGGTCATATGCATGCTACAGAATCAGATGCCTTCCAGCACACACAAATTTCAAAATTATCACCATATTTAAAGCACCTGTGTACCACCAGTCTCACAAACAATGAATGCCATGGTGCTCTCACAGCACCCAAGGGTGACAGGCATGACGTGCTGATGAACCTCAGCTTTGATAACCAGCGCAGGATGTTCCATACTCTGTACACTCTAAAATCATAAATAAATAGGCATCTCAGGAATAGCCATTTTTCTGCCAGAAGGTGGAACTGAACTTGCAGTGTAATAGCAGAATCATTTCATTCAGTAGCACAGTGCTGCCTGTGAGCAGCTCCCTCCATGTGCCTTTACAGATGAGAGCAGGGCAGTGACAAGTGCCTCCACTGGAAGCCAGAGAGCAGCCTGGCTACCTTACAGCCATGGAAAGTAAATTTCAAAATAGCCCGAGCTTCAATTTTCCAGCTGAAAGTACCTATCTCTTTACTACTAAATTATAACGTTACTTCTTTGATTTTAAGCTTTTTCATTTAAAATATAATCTGATGGCAACTTAGTTATGAACCTTATGGTGTAACCTCTTTGTCATTCTCAGATTTAAAAAAATGGATTCAAAGAAAAGAAGTAATACACATGTGTCCCTCTTTATTTCCCCCTCTCATTTCAAAACAAAAAAAATTTAGAATAAAGGCAAAGTTTTCAAACTTGCATTCCTAAAACTGGCCACTACAAGTTTGGGAGACTAAACCAGCAGAGTGACTTCCCCATGAGCTGTAGCTCATTATGCCAGAGTACCAGCTCATTCTGGAAAACACTATTTCATACAGTTTGAAAAATGAACTAGCACACTTGAGTGCTCTTGATTCAGAAGTGATTTCATGGCAGGGTTCAAAATGTTTGGATTTACTTCTTTCTCAAATGTTAAGAGCTCTTTAAGTAATACTTTTCTTCTAAATTTTCTGGGATATGAAGTTGCCTGGCATCTTGTTGGGATGCTGTTTGAGACAGTAAGTCCCTCTGTCTGCATCAGTGCTCATGAGGAGGTGGATTTGACAGAAAGTCAACTGTCCTGGATCTCACCCACTGACTTTTACATCATATGCAGAGGAGTAACTCCCAACATTACTGCCTTACAATATATACAGGAATTCATTTTAGTGTGGTGTCTGAACAGAAACATTTTAGAAAGCCTCCCTGGTTTCTCTACATGCTTGTTGTTCCTTTGATTTGTAGGAGAAGTTCAGAATGGGCATTAAAAAGTTCATGACAAAAGTTCAGAACAAAAGAGGCCGGAGAGAGGCACCAGCATTTCTTAGTAACTCATCACTGCATGTGCCTGAACAAACAGACTGACAGACTCTGTTCAAATACTAAACAAATATCACAGCCTGTTCTCAAATTCACTCCTCATATATAATATTTTTTAAGAAAATATTGGTGACTCTACTCTAAATTTCATCTACTTTTGTCTCTTGAATATTTTTTTTTTCCCCAGGGAAGACTCCTAAATATAGCACTGGTAGAAAACCCAAATTACAATTAATTTATCTTCCTGTGCACTACTGGCTACTCTTGCAGGTAACAAAGGATGTCTTTTTAATTAATAATTTTAATTCCCATATGCAACATCAGGGAAAAAAAGGAACTATTTGAAAATTACTGCTGAAGTAAAGTGGCACACCACTGAGCAGTTACTATTCCCTTCAGAAGACACTCTCATACTTCTAATAAATTATAAGCTTGTAAAGCCTGAAACAGCATCAAAACCACCAGAAGAAACCTTTTTTAATAGAGGAGAAAAGCAAATCGAAAGAAAATAAAATATGCGTGTTTCTATTATGAACATTTCTGCATTTGTTTTCTGACCAGTGATTATGTCAATATCTTGTTGCAATTTCCCAAGAATTTCTTTTTCTCAGTTAAAGGCTTGCAGAGCTCATTTAGAATTTAGTGAAACCAACACATATGTGAATTCAAAGCAAAAAGCACAGTGTAACTAAGTGGAGAATCTCTACCCTGAAAAACGTCTTGTTTAAACTAAATTTTACAAAATTTACCATCACTACCATAACCACACACAACAGCAACAAGGGAGTTTGAAGTGGAAGGAGATGGTCCTACACACATTTTTGGCCCTGCATTTTATTTCAGATTCTGAAGCAGAAAATGCTTTTAACATACCACCTGAAAGATTCTGTTAACATTTTAATTTGAAAATCATGGGCCATTTTAGAAGAACCATGTACTTAAGGTATCTTCCTAGTTTTCCATGACTGAGCTTTTTTCAGCATCCCAAGAAAATGTGGCAGATTTTTACAAAAACTTAAGAGTGAATGAGGCTTTTATGGGCATCCCTAAACAATAACTTTGCATTCTTCTTCCTTTCAGCAGGCTGGATATCACCTCTCGGGATGCAAAGCTCTGCAAACAGAAGCAGATGGCTCCTTCTAGCTGAGCTACTATCAGTTTGCTGTTCTTTCTCAGCATTGCCTCAGTTTCAGTCTCCAGAAAGCATTTACAGAACATACTGCCATGTAGGAGGAAGACAATCTGATTATAATGAAAGCAACATTCCCTGTCTTACAGCAGCAGTGACGTGTTTCCAGAGAGCTCCACTGTGGATGATGTGCCACAAACATTCCAGCTGCTCCCTGCTACTGCCTGGTGCCCATCAGGGACGTACCTGGAGCCCACTCATCCTCTCTGGCATTTTGGAACAGCGAAAACAAAGTCTTCACACACCATCTACCTCCCTCAGCAGCAAAAACAAGGGAACATGCTGTTCAGGCAAGCTGTTGAATCTGCATGTGTGACCCTTTCTGAAGAATTATTCCTTCTTTTTCTGTTGGAAGAACATCTCCACACACTTCACTTCAATGACTAACAAGCCCCTGCCCATGTGCTCTGAAATGAGCATTTCCCAGTTGCTGCCATGGTAAAATTGGCAGCAGTGTAAAAAAGAAATAAAACTCCCAAACACCTCATGTTGCTGTGAGTAGCAGACAGAGACCATAAGATGGCACACTGCACAGCTGCCAGGCTGCTGGAGGCACACAGACACAGGCAGGATGTTCCTCCTCACGAGAACTGCAGTTAAATCACTGGCACTAATTAACCATGCTCAGAGACTCAAAACAAGAGATTTGCTTAAATGTATTTATCTAATTTTATTTGGCTTCGTTTTCCATCTCAGGCTCCTTTGCAGGATGTAAGAGGATCGAATCCCCCAGGAAGAGTGGGGGATGGATATGGAAGCAAACTAGAAAGTGCAGAACATAAAACATTTATCTTGAAACTATAAGGACCCTCTTACAAGTTTGAGAAGGTGAAAAACTACCATCAGAGTCATTTCCAAAGGGCATATTTTGATGCTGAGTATCAGGATGTTCAAACTCACTGCAATGGCATTTGTGCTGATGATTCCCAGGTAGAGCAGCCCTAGGGAGTTACCTGCATGTCCATGAAGAGGGGAATGTGGCCGTGGGAGAGTTGGAGATGTGCTGGATGTTACAATCAAACTCTTCCTGTTGCTTGTCCGACAGCTGAAAGAAACAAAGATAAAACATTAGGCACGGCCAGATGGACAACAGCACTTTGAGGCAGGTCCTGCAGAATCTCTTTCTGCTAAGGAGGAATTTCTCAGTATTTAGAGTGGGATTTTCTCCCATTCTTGACCTCAGTAGTGATCCTGCAAAGAAGGAAATGTACAGGGACAAAAGGTACTTGGTCAGCAGCAAGTGTTTCAACACTGGAAGCATTTGTTACACAGGCCACTGGAGATAGCTGGTAACTCATTCCTGAATCACAGAATATGTGCAACTCATGCTTTACAACTCACACAAAAAGCAAAAAACAGTGTAAAATACCCCAGAGTGCTTTGGATGCTCTTACCAATATCCCACCTAGCAAATAAATCTATTATGATTATTGGCTTGGTTATAAGAAACCAGAGCATATTCCTTAGGGCAGAGTTAAAATTACAGAGCAAAGTGTTAGCACAACTCAGCAGATCAGTGGGATTAATAATCAAACTGAAAACCTGGGATCAAAAATCTTTGTGAACACATGTGGCAGTACCACTGGAAAACTCTGCAAAGCAAGTTTCAGACTCGCCTCCACCACATCAACTCCCCTCATTGCCATAACTTTGTTCCAGCAAGGAAAGTGACACTTCTTATGGGACAGTTCAGATTTACTTTTTCCCTGTTGGGAGTTTCAGAAGTGAGCCAAATGAAGAATGGATGTGTTCCTCCATTTGCCTCCCAGCTTGTAGTCACAAGTTCGTAGCAAACATTTAGCTCTAAACATGAAAAAAAGGAATTGCAATGGGCAAGGGAAACATTTTTAAATTATGGGAGCTGTGAAGAAGAGCAGCTAGATATTTAAATCTCTTTGTGATTGCCACTTGTCCTGCTGTTTAAACAGAAGAAGTGAAGTTGCTGGCAAAATCTTACAACTGACCAAGCACTACAGTACATACATCTACTCCTGGTACCTCCAGCTTGCTTCCTACATGGAAGAAACGTTCCTGCTTACTTCAGCAGTTCCCAAAACAGGTAACTAGAATCCCATTGGTGTTGACAGGGGTGGGAGAACAGCCAGGAGCAGGGAAAGCTGAGCAGAGGCTGAGGAAGGAGCTCGCTGGCTCCACTCCAGGGGTGCCCTGTGAAGCTCCAGACTCTGCCCAAGCACAGGCAAAGCCTCTTTGCTTGCAGACCCCAAATGCTGACATGTGCCAGGCCCTTCGTGCACTGACTGATCTGCTGGAGCTGCACAACAATAAACACACTCGGGCTGCCAAGAACTACAGCTTAATGCAGAAGTATTTTGCTGCCACAGGATACAGTGCATCTGACTATTATTATTTGTAACCTTATTTTATTGCTGTTCTATAGGAAACTGGAGAACTTGATGCAGAAAAAAAATACAACTGAACTGCCAACTATAATAAACAGTAATAAAGTTGAAGCACCATTAACTGCTATTCAGGCTCTTTAGTGTACTTAAAGCATTCCTCAAAATTATCCAACTGATTCCATACAATCTCCATTTACATTCATGTATTATTCAACAACAGTCCATCCAAAAACTGATTGCCATTGTGCACATCTCATGGAAAAACTAACAGCCTGATTTTAAGAAGCTTAAAATCCCAGTTCATGGATATTTTTAACATGTTTTCAGTTACACTATTCCAGTAACTGCTGAAAAAAACAGAATATTCAACTCCGACATTAATACCAAATAATCATTGTTTACATTAGCACAAAATCTTTCTTGCAGCATGAAATTCCTGCGTATTCTAGTGTAATATATATTACTATGTAACAAATAATAGAAAAAAAAAAGTCCTGGGTATTTTAGTATCAAATATAATGTAAGAATTTAGGATCTAACTCAGTTAAAACCACTAGTGCAGTGAGAAAACAGAGCTCCATTCTCTACAGTTGTATCTCTGCTAAAGAGAGTTCCTGAAGCACACTCTACCACAGCAATGTCTGGAGCTGGCTATGGAAACTTGGTATATTTAAACCACAGCATAACAGGGGAAGTGAACTGTCCCAAACTCAGTTTTTTAACTGCTTGCCTGAATTTTCCCAATTGAACAGAGTTTTACAAACCCATTTTCTTCGCTGTCTTTGCCAAGACAAGAAGCCAAAAGTGAAGGGGTTAAGGGGATGGAGAGCAAGCACAGCTGAGAACCCTTAAAATAGGTCAGGTTTACACAAATGTACCCAGAGGAAGGAATGGCTTGGAGTGAAAGCCTAGCCCCAGGTTGGGAATAAAACATTATTCTCTTTGCACCCTCAGCACTGGATAACTTTTAATTTTCCTGGATCTCTCATCTGCAAAAGAGAAACACCACTTGGGTCTGTTTAGCCATTGCTATGACTTATGTGTGTTGGCAATAAGGTAAAGCTTAAACACAGAGACTAAAAACACAACACCCAACTTCTCAAATTCATGTTCCATGTCAAGAAAAATATACAAGTACAATCATACTCTCTACTGGCTGAAGAGAGCTCTTGAATATAGAGAAAAAGCTTTTGACAGATGTAGGAATCCTAGAGAAAATGCAGAACAAGAGTGATGAAGTTCTGGTAGTCACTAAAATAAAAAAAGAGTGAAGAGAGAAGGTAACAAGCAGACTTCAGTGGGATGACCTCTCCCCCAACAAGTCACTACGACAAAATTTGAGCAACTCCTAACAAACAGCTAAATATGAAGGAAGCAAAGCTGGCTTTAAGCAGGGCTTAGTGCCAAAGAAATTCAAACTGGTCAATTTAAGTGTTGGCAGAAACAGTTCCACTCAAGAAAAAAAATATTTCCTGGAAGGTTCATTTTAGCCAGACAGACAGTGCTGGGATCAAAAGTGAGCTACCAGGCCAATGATAATGAGGAGATCATATTGTTAATCCTTTAAATTGCATTAATTATTATTTGTTATTATTTTTGTTGGTGAATTTTCAAAACAGTACTGTACATCTTGTTCAAAAGTTAATTCAATCTACATAAGAAAACAGGAGTAATAGGAGAAAGTAAAAGGGGAAAAGGTTACCTATATCTTACTTTTCAACTTGAAAAAAAATCAGGTTTTAACAAGTCCAGAAAGATTTCAAGCATTATTATTTGTTTATAAGCCAAAGTTTTGCCATTTTCATTAAACACAAGGTGAGCCCTGCACCCTGAACCTCCTGCACTCTCACAATTTGCTATGGGTCTTATTAACCTTTTACTGTTGGGTTTTTTTTCCTCAGATCTCACTTCATAATTTCAGAGACCAAATCCCCTCCAGGTCTTCCAGTTTAGGCAAAACACGATTTTAAAAGTGCAGAGTTTCTGTAGGGCCCAGAGCTGAAGGGCTGAGCTCCAGCCCATGCAGAGCTCCGGAGGTGGTGCCCTCCCTACCCCGGTTGAACACCCACACAGCCAAATTTGAGTCTAGAAAGCTGTGAGAACACAGGAACATCTCCAAGCAATTCTGAAAACACATAGTAAAATGGATATTTTATATCAAAATAGTTGAAACAATGCCTTTGCATCACTATGGAAATAGAGCTTTTACTCTGTTTCTGGAGTTCACCTCTCTGCTTGCAGTAAAAATATCGTTTGTTACGTGTACCGAGTGTCCCCAGCGCGTTCCTGAAACCGAACACTGCAGGACATCGGACGTGGCTCTGGAAACTGGACACTGCTTTTGGACCCACTGAAATGTGCCCCTGAGCCAGCACCCTTGCCCAGAGTTATTTCTGAGCACATTTGGCCTTGTACCTGCAACCTGCACGCAGCCCCCAGCTCTTCATCTCCACCCCAACCAACCTCCTCCTCCTCCTGACCCACGGACGAGCCCAGGGCAAGGCTCTAAAATGAACACCAAGCGTGCACCTTGTTTCTTGTGCCTGTTCAGTCTGTAAAGAAATCAATGACTCAGTTTCAGCATAAATCAATATTTGATCCTTTATTTTAGCAGTTTACTCAGGGGACATCTTCAACTCACCGAGCAAAACTGATTAATGCCCATGATGCAAAACTGATTAATGCCCATGAAAGCGAGGACCACAGAAAAAAACAATGTAAATATAAATAACCAACCACTACTATCAAGCAATTTCATAGTGATGCTGGTTATTATAAATGAATAATGATAAAGAACATTCTCAAAATCTATCTGAATTTATAGGCCTTGAGGAATTTCTCATAGCTGAAGCTGCTGGAGTATGTAAGTAAACAAGATAACACTGATTGCACAAATCTTCTCATTGACTTTGACAGAAATCGACTTGAAGAAATAAGATGAATGGAAAAGTATAGCTTAAATCACATTTTGGTAACTACTCATGAATGCATTTTATTCGTATTAGTGATTTGTCATAGACTCACTAAGACTGGAAAAGACCTACAAGATCATCAAGCCCAACCTCGACCAAAAATAAAATTTTAGAATTTTATAAACTACCTCAGGTTGTCAGAGTGCCAGATTAACTCTTGCACTAACTTCTTTCAAAGTAGCATTTCAGAAGCCAAACATCAGACTTGTTCCAGATTTGACACTCCATTTAGTGACCTCAAATCCCTATGAAATGTGATCCAAAATTCAGAGCAATCATATCTACAAGAGTTATCTGTGGTTACATATTTTCCTGAAATGTAATATCACCTAACCAAACTTCACCAGATTCTCCTCTGATGTTACAGAAGTTTGGTTTCAGTTGATTTGCTTTACAAAGAGTTCTTTATAAGAAACAGACATTTTGGAAATGAAAATAAGTATTTAAAATTTTTATTCACAATGACGGAAAATTTACAAAATCCAAAATCTGCATGTCAATGAATGCAGCAGCTGCACAGCAATGTTAACTAGATGTGGAAGTTATCGTCTTAATTATAGTAATTCAAAGATGGAAGCAATTTTGTAAGCTTTAGCACTACCAACAACAGGGATAATTAGTTCTCTAAAATAGATAAGTAAGCATCTGGTTCAACTGATTTCTTTTTTTTTCCACATTCAAGAATAGGTTAAGAGTTATTCATCCTAGAATAACTGGGGAAAGAAGTGTTATTATTCATGGTGTAGGTTTGGGGGGTTGCACATTCCTACAATAAACACTTCTTTTGTTGTAAAGAAATACAATTACACACAGTTATGATAGGAAGGATGGAAGCACGAGGCCAACAAGCAACTTCTTAAAGACTGCAGACATTGTCTCCATCATAGCAGGCACAGAATTATCTTCTTCCTAACATCACCTAGGAAAAGAGCAGTTTTCCTGTCAATAAAGTCCCAGGAGCAAGGAAAAATCCTGAATTTGGATTCCTTCCTGGTTATTTTGTCCAGACTAAGGAGCCTTTATCCAGCACATCTCTGGACAATCTGTACCTACCCTTCACTCCTTTATAAAATCAATCCCTAACTCCCATGATCTTGAGACTGGATTACAGTATTCCTGTTTCCACTATCTTTCTGAAGAACTTCAAATAGGATTGAACTTTGGAACCTAAATAAAGGCAACAATGAAAACCAACTACCTGACTGCAGGATCCTCTTCCACAGAAAGTTTTCTACAATTTAATTACTACAAACACAGAAACAGATGCAAGTTGTTCAGCAAGCCAGGTTCTACACAAATTTGCACTGCCCATTGTTTTGAAGCCCATAAGGCAGAATAAACTGGACAAAAAAAGAAGGGAACAGAGGAAAAAGATGTGGTCAACTTGTGAAGTGTGGTTGCACTTCTGTACAGATATCCAGAGAGTGCACAGGGGGTAAAACACACAAAGGACCTAATTTTCCATAATGCCACCACACCTTTCAGTGTGCAACCAAACACATTAACTGAGGTGAACACAGAGCCAAGCAATGTAAGACTTACAAAGCAAGGAGTAAAATGGGTGCAGATGGTTCTTTTGTTTTAAGGAAAATAAACATCTTTGTACTTAGGAATTAACTTAATGCATGAAAGACCATTTTCCTTTCATCTAAATCAAGCTATATGTTAGACAAGCCCTCATACTTCACTCAGAGCTCAAATTAAAGAAGCAGCATCACTGCAAGCTAAGAAAATACAAAAGAAAAGGCTGAAATTGCCAGTGAACACCAAATTTATGTCTAATTTGCCTAATGCTTGAGGCTGGTGCACACCTGCTTACACCACACTGTACAGTCCAGACCTTTTGCATTATTAACAACATAGGAACAACTCTGCAAAGCCAAACAAAATGAGATGTCACAACAAATTACAATGACTGGTACAGCCATTCTCAACTACACAAATCCACTTTATTCTGAACACACTCCAAGCCTATCTTTATTTTGGCATATAGGAACAAAACTAAGAAAAAAAATCTCTGATTATGGAAGAGAGACCCCAGAATAAATATAGACATTATTTAATGGGCAAAAACATAAAACAAACCTTCTCAAGCCCTCCTATCTCCTCCTTCAGTTGTGTTATGCATTATACTGCCATGAAGTTACATCACAAAGTGTGAAAGGCTGATTGAATGAAATCTAAGCAAAACTGCACACTTTCATTTCCCATTTCCTCCAAATCTATTATTAAATGCTTCACGTAGCATAGCTGCTTTTTAAATAAGTCTGTACTTGGCAATTCTCACAGAAGATAGTTTATCACATTTCTTTTCCTCAAAAAAATCCAAGCAAACAAATTGCAGAACGAAATGACAAAGTGATTTTATATTGTTTCAAATCCTCTAAGCGTGGAGCGTACAATTACATACAGGTGTTCAATATAACAAACCTACTCTAGACACTCTCCCCAAAGATGCATCCAGGAAACAAAACAAATGAGCTGAAAATGAAAGAAAGTTTTCCAGGTTTAATGTAAATGTTACATAAAATAATATGAAAGCTCATTTGGTTGCTTTGTAGCACACAATATGAACATTTTGTTCTCTTCATTTTGTTTCAGAGCATTTTCTCAGTTTAAGAATCAAAAAATGTTACAAATTAGCTCATTATCAGCTACCTGCGGTTCCAAACCTCAGCATGAGGATTAATTACTGATCTAATTTTAAATCTATTCTAACAGTAGACTATTCTAGAATTAATCTCCAGACTGTCTGGGGAGATGCCTCTACTGCACAGAACACAGATTTTTCACACAGCCAAACAGGGTGGCAACATTCTTAACAAGACCAGGATGTTTGCAATCAAATTATTTGTACATTTTAAAAATACACATTCTTGAGGTGCTCTCCTGAGCTCCACTGGAAAGGTTTTGCTCTGTTGGTAAGATTCATATTTCCAGCTATGAAGACCAACCATACCAACCTCACTGCAGAGTGTCAGGGTTTGTGCTTGCTTGGCAGAATGTGACACTCATGATGTGCCCTCCTACCAGCTGGAACCACAGCTCTGCTGTGGCTTTCAGACAAGTGCTGGGCTGTGCTTCCACCCTGGTGCCTCTGCTGTTTGGCACAGGAGCCTCACTCACTGCCATCCTCAGCTGTGCAACACCAACTTTCTTAAGCATCACCCAGCATATTTAACTTGCAAGCAGCTTCCAGCATATTAGAGCACAGACAATCCTGAACAGAACATGGCACTGCACCTGGACAAACATGCCAGAGGAGCAGACAACAAAGAGAGAACATTGTTAGACAATAAACCCGCTCCCCTGGTCCTCATCTGCAACCAATTCCACACCATTTCAGGTAGCTTTTTGTAGAACTGCCATGCCTCCATTTTTCAGTTCTACATATCTTTTGACAGATAGGCTTTCTAGAGATTTTGGATTTAACTCAGAAGCTAAATGGACCAAAATATGTGACCTTTTAAAAAATACCCAAAAAACAAGGTAAGCTGCAACATGTACATTATCATGCCTTGTACCACTGATACATCAACACTCTCATCACTGCTACCTCTCTGACTCAGGCACTGCCCTAACCATTGCCTGCTATGAGAGTTGTGCTCTTTTACCTTACTGGGATTCCATTCTGCCTTTCTTAATTTTGCAGAATTTGAAAATATTAAAAAAATTCACTGAATAGGTAAACAACTCTCAATTTCATCCCCAGATGCAAAGTGTAGTACATAATGACATAAATCCAGAAAATCAGGGTCTCAATCTGCTTACCTTGCAATGATCATTAAAGTTTATACTTTTGCTTCTCAACTTAGAAGGTGAGAATATGCTTTTTATTTTCATTGCCAAGATCCTCTCCTTCCTAAAGCAATAATGTTTCCCAACTCTTAGCAGCTTCTTAAAAAATAAAACCAAAAGAAAAATATCAGCATCAACTTCATAAAATTTGAAAAAAAAGAACAGGATACTTCTAAAAGGCAATTCAAAGAAGAAAGGTTCACCTCCTCAAGAGGGGAAAACCACTTTTCTATGAAAGTACTGAGGTACATATATACATGTACATACAAACATTCAGCCTCTAAAGGCCTTCAAACAGAAGTATCCAAAACAGTTCGTTGCTCATGTTTGCACACACACAAAGATGGGAGAAAAACCTTCAAAAACATCTCTAAAAAATAACAGTAAAGAATGAGCATAGTAAGGTAGACTGATAACAGTCCAGTGGACATACAAAGAAAATATCTGGGCTTAACAAACCTGTAATCTCAGAAGGCAGGCTACAAAACCTTTGACATCCAGGACTAAGCTTGGACAGGAAAATGCCATGTTCTGCCTGCCTGGACTCAACCAGGGCTGAGCAGAACAATTCCCTACCAGAGCAAGACAAAGGTGAGATGTGTTTGCCAACGTGGTGCTTTAATTCAAAACAGATACAGAGGGAGAATACTGATTGCTCAGGCTGTTCCCTTCAGCTTTGGAAGAAGAAATGCTGCTTGAGACCTTCCTAATCAATGCACTCCCTGAACAGCAGAGAGGGAAAAGAGGCTACCGAGATAAGAGTTGGCTCTAAACATCAAAGAAGGGGGCAGACAGGAACTGAAGTTCTGGGGACATTGAAAATGCTCAGTGAAGCCACTAAAACTGCTGTAAATTCATGTAGAGAGATACACTGCAGTGTTGAAATAAAGCATTCAGTTTATGTGCTCCTTACTCACTTACAGAGACGGGTCTGTCGATAAACCAGTGTCCCGGATAAAAACAACACACTTAAAAAGACATGAAAAAATTATTTACAAAAACAGATAGCTAAACTGCAGCATATATCAGATCAAATAAGCTGACTACTAAAATGTAAGAAAATACACCTGTAGAAGATATTTTGTGTTAATGGAGCAACAAAACTATCACAGGCAGGAGAAGAGGGGGAGGCCCTGGGTACAGATCCTGCCCTGGCACACAGAGCAGCCCTCAGATCTGCAGCAAGGGGAAGTTTCTGGAACAATCAAGCCTGATTACATGTTAAACCTCATTCTTTTGTGTGAAGCCTACTTGCTGAGCCAAATGTTCATTATCCGACAGCCACCAATTTTTTATACAAGGATGGCAGTTCCCATTTAATAACTATACAAATCTGTACTACAAATAGATACACACAGGGTTTTGAAATTTTAGGGGACTGAAGCTTGAACAACCATCCACAAAACTGAGCAGAAGAAAAACACAAACATTAGGAGTCACAAGCTGACAGCTAAAGCTTGCACCAGCAGTACATGCAAAGGGTGAAGCAGTTCACCACTGCCAAGAAAGGGTACTTGTTTTAAGAGCTATTCCACTTAGGAAGTCTGAAAAGTAAAATCCCAGTTACAGTAAGATGGTCGAGAGCAGTACGTACAAACATACGAATGGATGGTAGCAGTGATAACAAAAAGAAATCACAAAAAAAAAAGCAAGAAAAAATTAAAACCTGCTAAAACCAAAGCCATAATTTACACAGTTGTTAAAAAAGCAGATATTTAATAAATGTACCTCATGTAAAATTGCATCAGAATGCAAGCAAAGAAAGTGCTAAAAGCTTTTTGAATGCTTTATGTACTTATTCATAACTAAAGGAATTAAGAAAATGTGAGCATTATTTTTACAAATGATGTCTAATAAACTTCAGCAGATACAAGCACAGGGAAACACTGCCCAAATTTTCTCTGAGACAAAGTGGGGAAAGATAGGGCTGTTAAATAACATTAGCCTATTTCTGTATAAGTAAAAATTGTTGTAGAATTCATTTCTGGGAGCCATGTATTGTGAAATCCCAGGATTCTTGCTGCCTCAGTTCTGTTTTGCACCGAGTCTGAAACCAGCATGGCCAGCAAGAAAACAAATGAGACCCATGAAAATTGCAGAACATACACAAATGAAGACACAGAGGAAGACAAATGCAAACACTTAGGGAGAGTCAGGTATTCAAATTCCATAGCAATCATGCTTAATTTAAATTAGGCCTGTTAATTGTAACATCCTAATTTATCATGCAATCAAGACTGGAAAAGAACTACAGGACAGGAAAACACACAATATACTGGAAATAAGTAATTTTAAATGCCATTGCAGGATTCAAGCTCGCTTCCTCAGAGAACAAAGATTCAGGGAAAGACTGTTCTCATGGGTGCCTGCAGAAGATTTTTTATCTCACGTCACTGTGATCCTCTCCTCTGGCACATGCTCACTGCCAGTGTCGCAGAATACCAGAAGTAACTCCTTCAACATCAAACAGAACACGTCAAGTGACGTTTACATCTTCTGTTAAATTCTGAAGGAGTTTAAATCATGTGCTTAGTGCTACGTAAACACAGCAGGCAGTAATGAATATGGGGAGGCATGATCCTGATACATAAGCACAACATTTGCTTAGATTTTCAGTACATGACTAAGCTTTGTCCTCATGTAAAACATGAGAGTTGAAGCATTTTTGTGGAAAGATAGTGATTGGTTAAGCTAACAATCTCAAAACACATCCAACTTACTGCATAGCCCATCATTGTCGAAAATGATAGACAAAAGAGATTGGTATCAGGTGGTTTGGATTTCATATCTGGCACAGGACTCCCCTGAACAGGACTTGTAAACATCCCCCTTCTGAATCCCAGTTCTCTGGACCCTTCTACCTTCAGCTGACACAAAATCAAAACAAAACAAAACCAACCCACTCCCCCCCAAAAAACCCCACACACACAAAAAAGAAAAAAACCCCACTGAACAAATGAAAAAACCCAACCCCACTAAAACAATCCCTAAAACTAAATTTTTAAGAGGCCTGAAATAACTTATTATATTTCACTATAGAGGTATGTTTCATTTTACCAGTAAATCTACTCTAAATACACTTAGGTATTAATCTCTAGTCCTCAAAATAATAGAGAAAAATAAGATAATTGGGCTATGAGTGGAAAAAAACTATTCAGGGATTATGTGATAACTAGCTACAAATGTAGAATCAAATAACTTCAAAGGTGTTTTCCTTAATGGTTTGAAAAGATGTTAATTGCTGAATATAGTAACCAAAATAGTGGCCAATACAAAGTATGGAGCACCCCACTGAAAACTAAGTAATTTTTCTCCAGGTAGGGGTCTGGTGATAGAAGATGACATCCCATACAGTGTATTTCTCAGTTCCTTAAGTAAGGTCTCCTTTTTATAACAAACATTTTGCTCTAAGGTGTACAGTTCCTCATTCAACAGTCAATATTCAGCTGCCAGTAAAATAACAGGAATCCCAAATGCACCAGAGAATATCTCTGAGTTTGCTCCTGACCACAACCTCACACCTCTCCAAAGAACAGGGGCAAAAGGGAACATCATGGCATGGGCAGAGGTTCCTCACATCCAGATACATCTCCAAGTCCATCCCAGAGCTTGAGGCTGGTGGGCACACAGATTTAAAATGCGCTTGTCAGAGACAAAAAACAGTCAAAACAAGCAGATGCACAGACTCAGTAAGGATTCCAACACCCAAATGTGTCGACTTCAATTAAACACAAGAACTGCACATTTCCAGGCCAATCACGTGCCTGGATGTACTCTCTGTCTTACTTCCCACAGTAGAACTGACCTGATCTGAGCATCCTCAGGATGTTCAGGCTCTCCCTTTTCCTCGTGCCTCTTCTCAAACCAGTCTTACCCCAATAATTCATTTGGCTCACTTAAAACACCGGTGCAAAATTATTTTATACTCAGCAATCTTGTTCATGTTAAGGATCCAAATAATTCATGAAATTGTCTGTAATTTGTGTGTTGCTTCGTTTCCTCTTCACAAAGGTTTTGACTTGAAAAACTGGTTTGTCCTGGGCAATAGCCAAATGTTCATACAAGAGAGTTTCGATGTGAACAAAAAGCTTTCAAGGCTCAAAACTTCAGTGTTAACCCTCTAATACCTTTTCCCCAGGTTTTAGTCAAGCAGGGAAACTGCCAACAGTATTCAAAATGAACATAAAATATGATTTACACAGAACCCCTCATAAACCAGAAATTACAAACAGTCTGGGTGAATGCCTGAATCACTATAAATATTTGGGAGTTTTAGGAGGACCTTCCTTCCATTCATTTGGACCAACCTCTTTCATTGTATTTAAGAAGTGCAAATATTCTGTAATGGAGAGTGTATTGGAAGCTCCCCAAAACTCATCCATTAGTGAGCAAAACACCCATTACATTTCCATGCAATCCAACAAACTATTGTCATAAAGAGATTTTCAGAAGATAAAGTGGAATTTTTTTCTCCCCCAAGCAGTGTTTTGTCCTAAGGCCATATTGAAATACCTAGCAGAAGTAATTTGAATGAAATTTCCTCTCCAATTATGAGTGTCAGGAGGTTATTTAATATGCTGAGCTAGGAAAAAAAAACTGAGCTAAGTATTAACAAAAGCATCAGATTTCCAGGTCTTTCCCATCCTTTCCAACATAAGGGAAACATTTCTTATGTTATTTATTTAAACAAGGAAATGTGTGGCGTGACAGCTGTCACTTTAAAGTTAATTATAGTATAGAGTCACATTTTTAATGCTGGCTTTATGTTACCACAAGAAAGTAAGTATTCTGCTAGCATCAAACTATTTGTTTTTCTTCAAACTGACAATGTATATACAGAGTAGGTGGCATCCTTCTGACACACAGAGCTTTTAACGTCAATCTAGATGAATCAGCAGATAAAAGACATTGAATACATTTGGGGGGATATGTATGGACTCACTGTCTAACGTGGTCCTGTTATGGCAGCTGAAAAGTTACCAGAAAACCACCAGTGCATCAGAAAGCACCATTTATGTGTTCTTGATCACCTGATTATTTCCATTCTCTCATTTAAATCCCAGTGAAAGGTGGTTTCTCTCGCTGTTTGTGACTATTTCAATAATGAATAGCATTTTTCTTAGTTACCAAGGAACTGCTTGTAGTGAAATACAATGATTTCCATAGACTCACTGATCTTAGAGGTGTTTTGCTACTTAAAGATTGCTTAACACTTTATAAGCAGTTAATTCTTGTGATTTTAACAAATTATGGTATCACTAAAGCCCTTTCACTGAAAGGAGAAGAGGATAGATAATTAAAGCATCAGTGGCAATTGGGGATACAAATTCAAGATGTCCTTCCTCACAGAAATCCACTTTTTTCATCCTCCAGAATTATCTTTCAAGTCACTTAGACACACAAATCTTCCATCTTAACTTTGCAAAGAGAAAGTCACTAAACAAAAGTGAAATCATTAAAACCCACAGTCACAGTCTGTTCCACCCAGAGAGGATTAAAATGAAAAAATGAGGAAACATTAGAAATCAGCATTCTAAGTCAAACACTCACTTGCACAATTCTACACTGCTGTTAGTATCAAATCGCAAGGGAATATTCAAGATACACCCAAAGTGTAAAGAAACAAAAGGACTTAAATCCAGAGACATTTAATTTAAATACATCAGAATTACGCTTTATCTTTCCATAATCCAATTTCAATAGGCAATGCCTCAGTAGAGCTGATATCAGAATACCAGCCCCATATGCCCTTTGAACCAAGGAGCTCTCATATTTCTCCTATAGTTTAAACTCATAAATATTTATACAGAACCAGTTTGACAGGTAAATGTGATTTATGTTTATGTCACCCCTCCCATGAGAAACTTATGTATTTACAGTTTGCTCTTGACTTTCTCTATCCTTCCGGGAATAGGCTGCAGAAGAAACAATCCAGCCACTCTGACCGGAGCAGCAGATGGTTCACTTTTCCAGAGCCATTAGCTGCGGTGAGAATCCCACCAGCTGCACGGAGAGCTCATTTCCACAAAATGCACCAAGGAGAAAGAGGAGTCCTTCCCATTTGCCTCCTAATGTAGGAGAAGCCATATGGGAATCAAGCCCTCTAGGATTTTGAGTACATATCAGAAGCCATTATAGAGAAATGTGCCATAGCTCAGTAGTCAGAATACCACAAGTAACCCTTTCCTGCAATGTGAAACTAAATTAAAACTGAGAGAAATCCAAGGTGGAGAAGCCCTGAATTAAGAGCACACAAGCTATCACTAATGCAACAGGACTGTACAGAAGTTTTGCAAACAGAGTAGTGGAAAACTTTAACAAATATTTGTCACAGGAAAAAATTCTCTACTGCTAAATATGACCAAGATTGCGAAGTTACAGGAGAAATTTAAATCAAAACCATAATTTTTAAAGGAAGTGCGCTAAGAAGTGAACATTATGCTTTGAATGGGAGCCAATTAAAACTGGGAAATATTTATTTATTTATTTATTTAGTGATAGAGTACTCCCTTCCGAGTGCCCAGATGCCACAATCCTGAGAACATTAGCACACAGAACATGTCGTGGCACTCTATGCACTGTGACCACTCTCACAGCCCAGATACTCTCAGGAGCAGTCACTGCATACGTGGACATGGGATTTCAGGATGGATACCCTGGCAAGAATCACATTATTACAGTGATTTATCACAATACTCCTCAGACTAGCCCAACCTGCCCACCATCTCCCCCAAGACGGCAGGCAAAGAGCTGGCAGGCTGCCAGCCCGGCTCGGCAGAAGGTGATATTCCCAGCAAACTGTCACACATGCTCAAATATTTCATTTCTGAGGCTGGCTGAAGGCTGCGGTTTCCATCCTGTGCAAAATAGGATTTCCACCACATGACTTCGTGCAGCAGCTCTCTGCTCTGAATACTCATAGTGCTGTTTGATCATTTTGAAATACCTAATACTCGTTTATGTGATTAAATCAATAAAAAGTCATCTCTTTTCCATTAAGATGCTCAGCGGATTTACAGATCAATTTCTTTCTTTTTGTACTTCGGCTACTAACAAATAAACAGAATTGTAAATTATGAGTGGGAGTTTTCTGACAAAATATCACACGCGAAACCTTGTTAGTATCTCTCAAATTGTTTCTGACCTTGATGCATAATTTTAAATTCAAAATGGCACACTAACAAGATACTGAAAAACAAGGATGGTTTATTTTTGTTTTCAAAGACACTGTGCGTGTCCACTCTGTTTGGAGGATTATTATTGCTGAATTTTCACAAAGTACAACCTTTAGGCACACAGAATGGAGGAGTTTTAGGAGACCAAAGTTGTGCAAGCAGCAGTAATAAAAGGATCCAGAATGTGCAGGTCTAACACAGGTTATTTCCTTATGCAAAGTGTCCTCCCTCACCTGCCCTAAACCAGCTCCTGGCTCTGCCCAGCCCCCCTGGCTCTCACAGCAAGCCAGGTCTCATTACACCACGCTGCTCCCAGGCTCACAGGTTGGTGGCCAAGAGCACCTGAAAGCCAAGTCCAACCTACCTCAGCCTTTGGAAATGGAGGCACAGGAGAATCATTTACCTCCCTTTTCTCTCCCCAGACAAATTCAAGAAATTTGCAAGAAAATACAAAGCTTTATCTTTGTCACTTCTGTCATTCTATCAAGCCACTTCTACAACTGCTCAATGGGTGTGAAAGTTACTGCTTGGAGCAGAGACATCAACACACAACCTGAATCTCAAGGAGCTCTTCTACTTTAAAAAACAGGCTAAAGACAACAATTTTGAAAAGAATAACATTGCTAATGCAGTTCCTGGCCACTGAGATCCCTATTTATTTACAAAATCTTTCTTCATTGCCACTAAGATTTCTAAAAGTCACTGGCAGCACAGAACACAACTTTGATAAAATTTAAATCAAAATGTGGAATAATAACAAAAAAATTAGGAGTTCCCCAAAAATATTTGTTGGTAGAATCTACAAGCCTCTAAAAAAGATTAATATAATTTCTGATAGCTGATGAACAAAATTCACTTTAAACCTAAGCCAAAGCTTATATTCTGAGTCTTACATAGATGATTAACTGTATCAACAAACCAGCTGCTGGGAAATTCTGGTACCAGCTGCAACTGTTTACTCATAAATCTGAATATACTGCTTTAGTCAGGATTAGCTACCTACCAGTCTTACCAGTAAGTTTTCAGGCTACAAATGTTCAGCTCCACAGAGCACCTGATGAGCGATAATTATGTTGATATTTCCCAGTCTTGAAGGGACATCCCTGTACTGCATCAGATCCGATACCATTCATTAGTTTGCACACTTCAATGGGGTTTTATCAAAATCCAGAGAGCAGGGTAAATACAAACACTCATCCTATTAACTGCTACATTAACATATTCACATCTCTAATTAAAAAAAAAAAAAAAAAAGACGCTAAATGTATTAAGCATTATTTAAAATTTAAGGTTATGCATATCTCTGTGAAGACTGTAAGTGCTGTAAGTCAAAATATTTGCAAGTCTTTCATGGTGCTGCCTATTTCAACATAATACTGTTTTGCTACTTCAAATAATAAAGCAGCTTCCTCCCGGTAAGCATCCATCCATCATTTTGTAGAAACAAATCCCTTAACACACTGACATAGTATGAGAAGGAACAATGCCTGTAAATAAATATCTTTAAAAGAACGAACCGTGGATCTGCACAGGATGATTTTACAACGAACACAATTACAAATTATTCAGAAATTAGGAAATCATATCTAACGTACTAGCAATATGATTCAATCTGTTAAAACAGAAAAAAAACAAGACTAAACAGTAGCTTAGAAAAACATCGTAAGAATTACTCGCAAAATCCTTAGATTACCTTTTGGATCGTCTCAACATGCTGGTAGCAGGCAGAGAGAAATTGGACAGCACTGTCCAAAAGGAGTCAGACATGATCTTTAAAAGCTTTCATTGCTGGGAAAATACAGCACAATCAAGCCACTAGCAATAAATAAGGAACTAAATAATACCAGTGACAGAGCCAATGCAAATTCCCTGTAGACCTTGCAAGCTGTTCCATTAATGTGAGACAGGCAGGCAAGCGTACATATTGCTGCTGTTTCCACTGCCTCTGTTTTCTCCCTGCTCCATCCCTGCCTCCCTCCCTCCACCTTAGGAGGCAGTGCAAAATGAGATATTTATTCTCTTCCTAATATATGCACTTTAAACCTGGAGTTTGCTGAATACACAGCATACATGCTTTCTATACATATCTCTGTGTTCTTCTAATTACAAACAAAATATTTTCAGTATTTTTGAAACCGTAACTGGGCACTGTTTGCAATCATGAATAACACAGGGAGAGTCAAGCTGTGTCTGCACAGAAAGCACCACTGACTGCCTAGTTTGTGTTTTTATTCTGATATGGTGGCTCTTCTTTTCCTACCTACATGAGGCACATCAGGGGCATTTTGCTTATTTTTCTTAATTAATCTTCCATCTTTAAACAAATCCCATCTTTCATCTTCAGTAACCCAAGCGGATTTTTAATTAAAAAGAAAAGCTTCCTGTGCCTCCTAAGATCATTTTAAAACCAGAAATCCATTCTCCCCCTGAAGTCAGCCACACCAGATCCACGTCAGTCACAGTAAACACAAACTCCTACATAGCACCTGGTGCCCAAAAACAACCCAACCAGCTGAATTTTGACAACAAAACACAAGCAGGACTCGTGTGATGCACATCAGAGGTTTCCCACACACCCTCTTTGCACAGCAGCCTAAAGTTCACTATTCCCCTTTGTGCCTGTAGAACCCTCTTGCCATGTTTTTGCTTTTTCCAGGGACTAAACAAAACCTTGCAGGAGCTGCCCTTTTTTTTTTTTTTAATTTCAGTAAGCAATCTATTTTCTTTCTATTGTGGCTTCTTTAAGCACTTCTGCCAGTAGGAAAGCTAATGACGTTCTCATATTTCAGCCTTCTTGAGTGGCTTTTTATCACAGACATGAGAAAGATGACAATCAACAGCTGGCACAGCTTTCCATGCACAATACAGCCCTAAAAAAATACACAAAAATGTCTGGGAGAAAGAAATCCCACTAGACTCGCTTTAGCTTTCTGAAGAATCTCATGGAAGAATTAGATGGGCTTCATAATTTTCTATTAAATAATTATATATTTTTAATAAATACATTTATCAAGAATCGCAGTATCTGACTGAGCAAAGTATTCCCTTCCATCTGGAATTCAAAACAGGCAAATGGGATTTTTAGACTCTCTGACCAACACATGACCATCTTTTCTAGTGCTTTTAAACATTTTTATAAAGTTAATCTACATCACATAGTGGTTTGATTTCACATAGTTAATTTAGAGTACGACCAAACCAAACTCTACCACTGTCTACTGCTGATGAAAAATAAAAAACACATTCAGTTTTGTGTCCACATAATATCATATACCAATTAAGTATAAACAACTGTAGCCTTTCAGTAATAAATTCAGGATATTATGTGACCTTCCAATTCCAATAAACCTTCGTTTTGAAAAGGTATGAAAATTTTACACTGTCAGCTAAAACATGAATTTATATTCACAAGCAATAATGGTGGAAAATAAGTGTTCAGTTAACTAATAAAATAAACCTATCATAGTAGAAATAAATTCCTGACTGCTTATAGTTAACAAGTAAGATCACAATCAGCTAACACCCCTAAATCTGTATTAGTCACACTTTTTACAAAAATGATTGAAAACTCAGTAGTTGAAGACTTATCACTCATTATCACTGCACTCAGCAGCAGCACTTTCACATCTCTTGCAGGAAGGACACAAAAAGGAGAAGCCATTTTAGGAGAACATTTCTCCATGGGCATCAGTGACTGACAGCCCTACAGCAATGTTAATCCAGCTAAACCCTGTCCATCCTCTGCAGTTCCTGGGGAACACAGCACACCCCAAGCAGGGAAGGGGATGGGGTGTGTGCTGTCATCAGAAACCCCTCCATTCACCCATCTTGCCATTTAACACATTTCTGCAGAGCTTTTACCTAAGAACTGCAAAAAACACTTTGGGAATTACATAATACTTGTTCAAAACCAGTAGAAATTTCTTTTAACACTTTATATTCCTGCTTTTCAAAATGCCTGTTCCACATGGAAGAAACAAACTCTAATCCTCATTTTGGGACCCAGAGATTCCCAAGAAATTCAGTGTACCCAGAAAAAATGTGAAGACATCACACTTGGAAATGCAGTGTTTCTTGCTAGAAAAACAGGAGAACACAAACTGTCAAAAAGCTTTTAAAATAAGTCATGTCTTAAAATACTACAGTGTCAACTTTTGCAGAATTGTTTTTAGTACCAACAAACATAGGAAGCGTAAGGATTTTCTCACACCTACAATGATAAATGAAATCCTTTGAAGAAACTCTCTTACTGTCTCTGCATGATCAGCAAAACATTTTGGAAAATATGGACGAGAAACTTCTCACTAATTCAAAAATATACCATATCTATATATGAGAGAACATGTCAATAGCACACTCATGCCAACAGGCTACAAGATGCGTTTTCTATTTTATTTAACTCATAATAATATTAACATCTCTGTGAATTCCAGACCCTGAGTGATCCCAAGCCTAAAGAAACCTCTTCCTTTATAACATTCTCCCACTCGCCTTTCAGGATATTTAGGCTCCATCAATCTTCCTAATGCACCTGCCCTTCTTTATGCCCAACTTGTCCTCTGCAAAGACCACCTGCAGAACATTTCGGCAGCTCCTGTGATGATGGAGTATTTCTCTGTCAACCAAATGTACAATTTCCAGAGCTCTCCTAATGACACTGCATCCACTGGACAGTTATAAATAGTCAGTGTCAACGACTTTCCCTATTTCTCATTTTACCATTACCAAAGTAGGATGTTAATTAAGTCTGACATAAAATGAGAATGCAATTAGGCAAACAGTCCACATGAAACCCACTGCTTTCTGGACTTTTTTACAGCAGTTACATTTATCATTAAATAAATTTCCTTGGTATAAGATCACCTTCTTTTAAATAAAATCTGTCATTTTAGAAGTAAGCCAAACTCCCTGAAAAATTTGAAGCAGTACCAAGCAGATCAATGAGGTAATTTTGAAAAAGAACATGCCAAAGATCAAAACTCCTGTGACTTGACTACATTTTAAGTTGACTGTGTATCAAGAAAAGTTTCCACAAAGCGTTGATTATATTTTTAAACACTTCAACCAGGATGAACCATATAACAATAGCACAGTAGTTTTTAAATGAAATTAATTTCACGAGTTACACTGTGGTAAAGGAAAACTTATAATAGAGACCAGTTGAAATACTATTGGGAAAACCAATAGTATCTTGCTGATCTTGCTAATTATGCCATCACTTGAATGGTTACATTGTATTAAGCTTCACATGGAAATGTGATACTTGGAGACATAACCTCGAATTATTCACTAGAAATATCCAGAAATTAAAACCATTTTGCTAGCAAAGCCAAATTCTAAGGAGAAGTAACAACAAAAGAGGATACATTCTATTTCTATAAAGAGCATATTGACTTTATTTTAAACTTTAAATTGTATGCCCAATGAGCACAGAAAATTATTCTACTATAAGTAAGCATAAGTTAACACAGGTGAAGAGATATCTGCTCTGTATTACCATACAGTGAAAAGTGTGTAAGCTGTAAAAGCTCCAGCAGAAAACTTTGCTCTTTCAATAGACAGAAAGGAGAAAGTTATTCCTTTACATTTAAAATAAAAAAAGCTATGTTCCTTTAAAAAAAAATTACATGGGAGATGTGTGTTGAGCTATTTGGGGCATCATTATTATTTGAACAGTGACCTAAGCAAGGGAAGAACAGACTGTCTTTGAGCCGCTGCAATTGCGAGACTCCGAAGTAGCAGTCTGACAGAAAACATTAGGTTGAATGTATCTTCAAGGTCCACTTTTCTATCATTTGCTAAGTCATAAAACCACAGATTTCTTCCTTTTGGGGCAGAAATCGCCAAGCCACCGCCCCAGATCTAAAGAGTCATACTCTTTTACTATGACTCACTTACAGTGGCTCTCATGGATTTCAATTACTACCTCTCTATAAAAGGGCTCCCAAAGACATTTCTGTATGAGATTAAACCAACAGCTGATGGCCAAGGGTTTTAGGGGTGAAGAACAATTAAACTTCCCTCTGGTGTACATTCCCCATGCAGGGAACATCCTAGTCACTGCACTAGTTAATGATTCAAAGGATCAGAAACATTTACTGAAGCAGCCATCAGACACTCCACCTGCATGGAAGCTGCCAAGTCCTCATGTAACTTTAATTGGGCACAGTTACTGAACTAACAGGGGTTGCCATCCTAGTGGACAGCCTGAAATGCTATCTAATGCACTACAATATCACTGCTAAGCACAAGCAACTGCTCTGATTTCAGTCTAAAACAACTCTCACAAAATTGTACTCACTCAGATATAGAGGACGCCAACTACAGCTCCACCATCACAATCTTTTAAGTGAAGACATTACTAAATAACTGATAAGTGAGCAGTGCTAAAATACCAACTTAATTTTGCCCCAAAGACTATGAATATTTAATAAGAAATATTCTTTTTTTGTATTTTTATTTACAAAAATATCACTTATGTTTGTACATGCAACATGCAACACTATCTTTCCCAAGTAACACTAGTAAGATGTTCAGCTATTCCAGTAAAACATAAGCTTAACATAATTTCAAACTCACAGACTTGACAATTGGGCTCAGATGTCATGGAAAGGTCAATTATCCTCTTTAAATAAGTTACTGGATCTTGCATTCTTTCCCTAGACCAGCCTTCTTCATGTGTGATTCAAATGTCAGTTGTCCAATTTAATCAAATGTAACCTCCATATGTGATTCAAATGCCATAAAAATTGAGGAATGTTATTTGAAAACCAACAATACTGGAAATCAGATCTGAAAATGTCACTTCCTGTTTACACAGAAACCTTCTAATGCTTTATCCAAAATGTAGTTAAGGACATTCAGTAGCACTTGCAAAAAACCCAGAGTGCTGCTGTAACCACAACATCCTCCTCCAAAGGTTCTCTCTCCTCTTCACCAGCCAAAATTTATCCAAAGGAAAAAAACATAGACTGAGAGCCTCCTCTTGCCACCATAGCATTTCCTCATCTTTATCATGTATTATTTATCCCAAAGCACTTAAAACTTCCTTTTTAACCTGTAATACAGTCTAATGAATTCACTGCGCAACTGGATTTGCAAACAGGAAGATAACTTAATCTCCTCTCCTGCCACTCCAGCCTGCAGCAGCCTCTCCATGAAGAAGTGCAACACTTGAGCTCTTTGCAGAGCTTCTCCACCTGTCCACCCCCATGTACTTGAGAAACACCTCTAGGCTATTGCTAATTCCCGCAGCATGGGGTTTGTACGTATCCCAAAGAGCTGTAACACACAGTCCTTGACAGACATAGTAAATAACCATTCCAACAAAACTATAACAGCAAAGCAAATTGGAAAAACACTTTATATTCCTGCTTTTCAAAATGCCTGTTCCACATGGGAGAAACAAACTCTAATCCTCATTTTGGGACCCAGAGATTCCCAAGAAATTCAGTGTACCCAGAAAAAATGTGACAACATCACACTTGGAAATGCAGTGGTTTTGCTAGAAAAACAGGAGAACACAAACTGTCAAAAAGCTTTTAAAATAAGTCATGTCTTAGAATATTACAGTGTCAACTTTTGCAGAATTGTCTTTAGTAGCAACAAACATAGGAAGCGTAAGGATTTTCTCACACCTACAATGATAAATGAAATCCTTTGAAGGAACACTCTTACTGTCTCTGCATGATCAGCAAAACATTTTGGAAAATATGGACCAGAAACTTCTCGCTAATTCAAAAATATACCATATCTGTATATGAGAGAACATGTCAACAGCACACTCATGCCAACAGGCTACAAGATGAGTTTTCTATTTTATTTAACTCATAATAACATTAACATGTCTGTGAATTCTTTTACAGAGAAGCTACAGTGCAAAGCCTAAAGGACAAATTAGGGCAAAAGCAGCAGCAAAGGTGGCTGGCAGACTTTGTGTCTTTGTAGGGAGTGAGAACTGAAGAAGAAATACCAGTGGATGGCTAAAACTAAACCAAGACAACAGGCAAGTAATTAAGGTAAAATGAACAAAGCAAACAACAAAGAGAGGGAACTGAGCTGTATTTCAGTGGGTGAATTAGAGGGCTTTGAGTTACTCAGTTCTCAATTACCAGCTCACAAAAGCAAAAAGGGCTCCCCTCATCTATGCAGGACCACAAACCCCCAGCGCGCATCCCAGGGCAGCAGCGTGTGCCAAGGATCACCATGGTGCCCCAGGCTCAGCACACGTGGTGAGCAGGGAGCAGGGAGTGCTGGCACCTGTTTCACAGTGTATTACCCAGAAGACCAAATCAAGCCTGAACTCTAAAACAAGCTCTGGCATCTGATTTGTTTCTCAGTATAATTCAGGTTGTTTCCTCCAACCCAAACCTCCGGTGCGGGACGTTCTACTCCACAGCTTGTTTCCTCCTTCCCTGGTTAACACACTTAGGCTCAGCTGAAATGTTAAGGATACTGTAAAGCCCTTGCATTTACCATGGCTTTTCTGAGACAAAAAGCTTATTTTGTAGGATGTTGGCTAAGAAGAGTTATTCTGGGAGCAAGGGGAATGCTAATGTAATGAACAGATGAAGAGGATGAATTTTACATTTTCAAGCATAAATTCTTAATGAAGTTAGAGCATGGGATAAGAATAGACTTTACAAAATAAGCATGGTACAAAAGAGACATGAGAAATCAAAACCATGCTTGGGAAACATCAGGGGTGCTAGCAGACTCACACACAGAAAAAACGGAGAAGAAGTTTATCTAGTTTTAAAGGCAGAATTACATCCTTATTTGGACATTCAGTTTTAAGAGAAACTGACCCCTATTTTAGCCATTCCTCTGGAATACTATGAATCCTCACAGCAAAAGCTTAGCTTTTAATCTTAAAGTCTGGGGAAACTGTGGTATCATCAACTGCCAGACAAACAAAGTACTCCAGGTTGTGAGCCTCAGAAAAACATGTAACATACAAACAGATGCAACATGAGAACAAGCCTGGACCACAGTTTTTTAAATAACTACAGATTGATACAACTCTATCAACTGTTCTACTGTAATTCTGAGAAACCCACAAGGGTGATTCATCACAAAACCAAGGTTTCCTAAAATACACATATTATTTAGAAGGTCTTGAATGAAGACATTTATTTTATATATGACTTAAGATGTGTGTCTACCTATAGATAAGGGGAGACATAAATGTTAGAACACAGAAGCAGATTTAATAAATTAAGATAAATTGACTCCAACTGAATTCGCAGCTTTGAAATAAAGTACAGAATGGACAGATTTGGAACTCCTAATGATTTCTGCAGTCTCCAGAGAAACATTCATGTTAAAATACTAAAACCAAAATTTATCAATTTGCAGTGCTATATCTTACTACACTCTACTGTAACATTAAAAATGGCACTAATAAATCTAAATAATAGAGCTCGAAACAAAAATATGTAACAAAATTTCTTGGTTTTAAAATAAATTACTTTCATAACCCACCTCACCAATGACCTTTTAAGCCATCTCAGATACAAAGAAATTGAGAAAGTGTTAATAAATGGGAATATCCATCTTGTATTCACTTTATTCTCTTTTTTTTCAAGTTTTTATTAGGAGATGTAGCATTATACAGATTTTATAGATTAGGAAAAGAAAAAAAAATTAAAATTTAAGCACAAATGTATACAATTCAAAAAAATATTTTCTATCAAAAACATTTTCTGCACTACCCATTAAAACGCAGCCAGTAAGAAGAAAAGCAAACCCTCTTTCCAGCTGGCCAAAGTGTCGAGTACAACACAGGCTCCTAAACAAACACATAAGCGGGGAGAGCACAGATGAGGCGTGCAAACCAACACCACCTGCGTGTCCGGAGAGCTCCTGCCTCAGAGCCAGCTCCAAACCCACGGACGCTCCTCGCCTTGGCCACCACTTACAAGAGCACGACGTAAAACACCGACTGCGGCGTCCTGCGGCCCAGCCTGCAGCTGCCCTTGCTCCTGACAAGGAGGGGGAAGCTGCAGAAGCGACAGGTCCCACTCCTGAGATCCATCTTGGCACCGGCGGAGGCTGCGCGCGCTCAGCCGTGGGGCGCAGGCTGGGACACGTCCCCACGGGCGCTGCTCCACGCCAAGGACTAACGCGGCTCTAATCAACTGCATCCTGCTCAGAGTAATTGCAAGTTCTCTGCAGAGCAATGCAGACGCCCTTTAAAGGACTTTAAAGGAACATTTCTGGTCAATATTTGTGTGTTGATTCACTCGGAAAATTGGACATTTAATGATTCTGGAATCTTCCAGCCTCTCGGAAGGAGAATGGGCAAGCGGTTGCATTGAAATGAAGTGTGGAGGGAAGCTAGTAGGGACTTCTACCAGATTTCTTTCAGTGGAAAATTCTGCCCTAAAAATTTGCTGAGAATTATAACTTGAGCTGTTGTGTTATTTTTAATTTCTCATCTGCTTACAAATAAAAGTGAGACTCTCAGGAACAAAACCAAAAATGTAATAAAGAGTACAAAAAATAATATTCACCTTCTCAGCCAAGCTATAACCCAAACGTACATTATCACTTCTACTTGTGCAGCATGTCTTTGACGAGAATCAAAGGAATTATTTCCCAAAACAGCTTTTTTGGTGTTTATATAAATAAATGTCCATCTCAGCCCAGAGATGTGACAATGCAATTGTCAGTGCACAGCAAGTCTCTCCCAGACGGCTGGATCAATAACATCCCTGCTCTAAAGACCTAAAGGTCTGAAGAAAGGAAAGGACAGGGAGAACAGGAAGGAAACAAAAGCACACAGAGCTCTTTCACCACAGCAAAGATTACGGTTTGAAGATTTTATTTTAGAACATTAATAATTCATAATGACAGTGTAATGTAAACTAGGTTAGAAGATTATGCTCTCAAGTACCACACAAGGGATTGAATGACAGAATAATAACAACTAGCCAAAGTAGCAAAATTTCAGGAGATAAATGAGGGGAAGAGAGAACTCAGAGCACTAAAAGAAGCCTATTTGAGATGAATGATCAAAAACAGGAATAGGGAGATACTGAAGAAAAAGGGAGCACAGATGCAGCCTGTAGAAAAGAGAGCATGAGTGGGTCCATTTACAGCAGATGAAGCTCTGCAGGCCCTCTGGCATGGTAGTTATGAATATTCAAACAGGAGCATAAATTTGAGACAAAAGTTCACCATAGCTCAGGATAGTGAGACATAGCTGAAATGGGATGCCATTCCAAAAACTGGTGAAAAGCTGCCCTGAGATTCTCTTTCCTTCTTTACATCCTAAACCTTCCTTAAGCTTTCAGGATAATATTGATCCACTAAATGGCTTATCGAACTAAATTAAAACTGTAACATATGTCTTCAAAAAGCAATTTTTTTAGGGAACACATTGGAAAGGAAACTGCTGCTCATGGGCAGGAACAGTCCCGGGCTGACACACACAGCTGTGTAAAACAACCTCAGATTCCCCCCAGCTCCAGGCCATGAAGGTGACACCAGCTACTCACTGCTAGTACATCTCTACTATTAGTGCTTCAGCACAGGACATTAACAGGCCTCTTTGCACATCCACTGATTTTCCAAATTAAACCTAAAAATAGCCCCTGTTTGCCTCATAGTCCAATTAAAAATGAATCTTGGAAAATGCATGGCACTGTCTATCAACATAATAAACACATGACTGTCTGGTTAAGAATTTTATTTCTTTCTCAGAACTATTCTCTTGCCAGGAATCTTTCAGTGCTCTGGTTGTTTCTGTATCTACATTCAAGATCAAAAAGTCTTTGAAGAAGAAACTACTTGGAAGGAAAAACTTCATACAGAACTGAACACACCACTGTCATTTGAGGAATTCACTGTTATTTGAGGATAAGGATAGGAAAAGAAAGGCTTCAATATTTACTACAGTCTCTTAAAACCTTTCTGAGCTCCTCGTTCCTCCGTGGAAGTTGCTGACTTGTCCCAACCATCCCAAACTCTGAATAGTACAGGGGTAGTAAATGAGTCAGCTCATCCACAGGTGCACCAGCAGATCACAGCCTTCAAACACAATTATATACAAAAACCAGTTATGAACCATAACCTTAAATGGTTTATAGGTGAAATGGCCAACAAACAGTAAAGCTGTCCAACTTCTAAAGTCGCAAGTACAGGCTCTCCTCTGGGAGCCTCCAATTTCCCAGGTCAAACCACCAGGTTATGATTTACAACCGGTCCCATGGAGGGCAGCCAAATGGTGAGCCTGGAAGGAGACAAGAATTCAAACCTCGGGCTCCAAACCCCAGGGTTTAACTCTTCTGCTACTGCAGCTCCAGGCAGGATGCAGGGATTTTTGCATTTACATAATGCCTCCACATGAAAAAATTACACCATTCAGGCCACAATGCCTCAATATTGCCAATGATATTAAAGTAAACAAAGAATTTCCCATTAGCTCAAGACACATAAGAAGTTATCTGAGCCTGTCATGTTTCAAGTATCACCAGTGTGTCCCTCCCATGTAGTTTCTCAGATGGGAAAAACGATTCCCAATAATAATAACCAGTACAAAGGAAAAGAAATAAGGAGAAAAATTTCCATTAAAAAAGGAATTAATTCTGAGAAACTCATTCATTCAATGTGAGATGTAGATTAGAATTCAGTTGCCAAAAGCTTACCTACTCAAAATTCATCATTTCACATTATGCATAATGATATATCCACAAAGTTGTTCTGTTTCTCATTATTCTTGAATTGCTGATCTACACTGTTTCCAAAAGTGACATTATGCTGTCTTGCAGTCAGCTCTGACCAATTATTTAGCACATTTAAGAAAGCAGAACCTGTACCAAATCAAGCACTAAACCAGGAGGATAACACTTACTGCAAAACCAGAACAATTTCCAAATGTCATTCAAACTGAATATAGGCCTCTTCATTAATCCTCCAACATTTGTCAAATAGGAATTTCTAACTAAAAAAAAAATAAAACCTGTATCATATCAAGTGACTTTACACTAAGCAAAATTTAAGCAAAGATAGGAAACCATGAACAACATTTGATAAGCCTTGAGGTATTTCAAAATAAAAAAAAGGAAACTTATCAAGTCTGAATTCTGAAATGTTTTTGATCTTCCTTAAAAATAAGGAACTTCTGTTTACAGCTACAACCCTGATGTTATAAAATACATGCAGTCCTCAAACCCCAAACCTCAGGTGATCTGGGGATGTGTGTGCCAAGAACACATCCTTACACTACAGGAGGGGTTTCTGCATCTGCCTTGAAGCAGCAGCTCTGGAGTTACCAGACTCTCATCGAGGCACCAGCAGTCCTCATACCCAAGGTAAAGGGACAAGGTCTAACAGGAAAGCCATTCCAAGAAGATGGATGTCCCCATCCCCAGGGTTTGCTGACCAGCACCCTGCACATCTGGAAAGCCCACTGGATTCACTGCAATGGAGCAGACCTACCCAGCACTGCCCACCCAACCTCACTCATACACCCAAACAAGCCACAGCTCTAAATATAGGTCTCCCCTCATCCATTGCAAGAGCTTGTACAAAAAAGGCTTTAAATAAAGGCACACAGCCCTCCAGGACATTTGCTGAATGCCTATGTATAATATATTCTTGTTAGTTATCACAGTTATTGATTAAAGGCTTGTTTCCTAGAATAGACTTTTCATGTAAATAAATTAATATGTTCTTAAATTATATCACAGATGTCCATAAAATCCTAATTATATAAAACTCATAACATTGTAATTACACACTGATCAAGTAATTATGTAGTGTGCTTAAAGACTATTTTGGAGCAACATTAGGTTTCCCATTTTGTTTTACTTAAATAAGACAGCAAGGGTCTGGTCACCATCACATCCACAAATGGTGACCAGATTTTGTACAGGCTAGGAAAAAAATCTATTAAACTATTCTGCAAAGCTATAAAAAAATTAATAGCTATTTCCAATAGACTTCATTAAAGCTAGAATTTCCAAGGGAAAACATTCCTATAAAAATAACCTCCACCATACATCCCTATAAGAACATGTTCCACAACCGGCATGAATTTATGAAACTGAAATAGCACAAGAAAATGCCCCTTGAATGATCCAGCTGAAGCCAACTCTTCCCTTGGTTTGCAAGGAAATTGAAGCAAATTTCCACTGAGACTTCACCTCAGCTGCAGCACTCAGAGATGCCAGAAAAACAGCACCTGGACACTTTCATCCTTTTTACCACAAACAAGTTAAACTGTTACTAGGATTTCTGATATTTTACTGAGGGTGTTACACAGAATGAAACATTTTCTAGAATGGGGGTAATTGCACTCTCCTTTAAGCTCAAGGTTCATCACTTTTAAGTTAGAACAATTCATGACATCTCTTAAGCAATTTGAGATTAAAAAATTCTGTAAATTACTATTTTGGTTAAATTAAAGGACTAATATGGGTGCACAAAGATTTGCCAGCTCATAAAGAGGACCAGCTGTGAAACATGGCTTCATTTTCTTCTTCAGTAATTTGACTTTCCTGTTACCCCCAGAAGAGTGCAAGCCAGATCCCAAAGACAAGAATCAGAACTTGTTTAATTCTGGACATAATTCTCTTTTCTTCCTAAAGATGCCTGACCTTAATTCCAACCCACATTTCCATCAGCTATAGCAGTCTTATTCCACCTGTTATCAATTTGTTTTTATTGCAATCAGACCACATTTCCTTTTACTCTTTTGCAAGGTTTACATTATTTTCATTTGTTACCTATAAAATATTTTCAATCTTAATTAATTAATTCTTTCAGAAGCCATGAACCTCCATGCCATCTGTCTTGACATCAGACGCACCAACAGTTGTTCATCTGTCAACATAAAATTATCAATGGCACCACAAAATGTAGGGAAGAAGGGAAAATATGCAATGTGCAAATTCTTGCAATATACCAAAGGTAAAAGGTGAGGAAGATTTAACACAGGGGTTTTTTGCTACATTTTCCAGCAGTGCCCTGCACAGCCATGGAAATTAATCACTGCCTGGCTAACCTGAGGTGCTAAGCTGAGTAGATCAATGACAGTGGTAACTTGCCAAGATGAACCTTTGCTCTAAGCAAGCAGGAATGGCTATCACTGTAACCAAGTAAACAAAACTACAACAAAGAAGGACAGGATAAAACAGGATCAAGAGCTGCACAGGTGAAAGCAACAACGACAAAAATAAAAACTTATTATAGTCAACCTAAGCTCTTACACAGAACCATGTATCTGTGAATCATCAACCATTCAGTATTTAAAGAGCAGATGGCTAGAAGGTCCCCATATGTGAAAAATATTATTATCAAGGAGACCATAGTAACAGTGGAATAAAGCTTGCTATTAAGACTTTTATATGAACTGTTCTTAAACAGAAAATTATTCACTGACCCATGTCAGAACCCTGAAAATGGAAGGTTTCTCAGAGCAAGACAAAGCAGTAAGTACCAAAAAGGCTTTTGAAAATAATCAATAATTATCAGATCTCATCTCCAAAAAGAACAGTTCTCGATTGACTTTAACAATAATCTAATCTTGATATTTAATTGCCACTTACCAGTCTGTTAATTAGCCCCAAGGCTAAACAGCATTTAATCTAGTTAATAACCCTTGTTTAAAGGAACATTACCCAACACCAGCCTTTAAATAATAAAAATTCATTTAAAATTAGATTGATGGCCATGACATTGAAATGTTAGGAGACTGCTCTGTACTCACTGCCCTTCACTTCCCCCAAGTGCTGTCAAAGTGAGCACCTTCTTAGGAATTGTCACCAACTGCTGCCCAACGTGCAGGGAAAGCAGCAGATGCTGGGCAAGCCTCTCCCCTTGGCCATGCACAACGAGGACAGACACATGCAACATCCCTTTCCTCTGCTGACAACCTGATTTCTACTCAACAGATGTCGTATACATCACTCTGCATTAGAGGGGCAAAAGCCTAAAATAGTTCAACTTCACGTTTTCTGGTTAGTCCTACCAGAGCTGGCCAGCAAGACCAACCTCCCTCTGAAATAACATCTACATTCAGGGGCTATTGCATTACCACCTGATGAGTAACTGAAATTTGACCAGCCACATCCACCCTGCAGCATGTGAACTTCAAAACCAGCCCTCTGGGGCTATGTTGGCTCAACTTTTAAGCAGGTACCACTGAGCTCTGGTTTCATGACCCCACACAAAGATCTCCATCATGTGTGAGCCTTTGCCTGGGACTGCACCTCTGAAAGCTGGTTGGTGGCATTTCCTCTTAGTGAAGAAGCTGGAGGTTTCCACTGGGGTGGCTGATGGCTGCTTATCCCAAACCAGCAGGATGAGGAGCGAGAGCTAATCCTGAAGGGAAGATGTATCAGTTGAGATGTTAAGCGCTTTAATATAAACTGAGCTGGTTTGGGCTATTTTTGCTTTAGAAACTCTTGTATCCTTCACTCAAGCCTGCTAACAGGCTTGATTCTACTCCTTATCCTTTGTATACCCTGTGCTCAGAGACTTCAGCCTGCCAGCCTCTGTGAGAAAGCAGAGTGGATTTCTAGGGAATAGAAGAGGGTGCAGTACTTAGCACAGACCCACTACTCAGACAGGGTTTTTTTAAGGACCCCACTTCAGGCTGGTTTAAGTTGCTTTTCCTGACACCAGACATGCCTCTGAGGGCTCCTCTGCTGCATAGTACAAGCTTCACATGTGCCAACACAAGGTACCACCAAGAACAGGCATGCACAAACCAGCAGACAGGTTTTCATTCCTTAATCCAATTTATCTTCTTCCCCACATAGGGCCTACACACAAACTACAAACAATTTGTCCCAATATGCAACATAACTTGAACACTAAATAGTTGGAAGTTATGACTAGGAAGCTGTCTCCTTCTGTTAGATGTTATTCTCTTGAACTGTAAAGCTGTTAAGTTCATAGATGGTTATGCCAACACCAAACTGTTAGAAATTCCTGGTTGATACCTCTCCTTACCTCCACTGAAAAGGATGGCTGTAGCACGGACTAGATGGATTGCTCTGGGCTTGTGAGTTCAGGTAAAAGACTAGAGGAGAAGTGACAAGTGCACTGTCAGCACTAAATGGGAATTTAAGATGCTGCAGACCTGGAGCAGATGTAGGAGAGAACATGTGCTGATGAACATCATTTCCTCGGCAGTGGGAGAACAAAGGAGAGGAGATTCTGACAAGGTATCACAGTAGAAAAAAAAAAATCAGGGTCAATATCACATGTTCTGTTTCAATAAAGAAAAAAGATTAATTCCAAAATACAAGTTATATCTTCTAAACGAATGCAATGAACTAAGTGGTCAAAAGTCATTCCTTTCCATTATCATCCAACCCAAAATGTATTTTTCAGTCAATTTAATATCTATTCAATGTTATTTTTCCATTACAAAAATCTTCCAATCTGGAATTATCCAAATCCTTTCTTGAAGTGATTTCCAGGCTCTCTGGAACACACATCATTGTCAATCTCTACTATAAAAAGTTTTACTGAGAAAAAAGAACAAATTGATAATGGCACCAGCACCATACATAGACCATTTCTATCACTGCCTTCACAATTTGGGAGCCATGGTTCCATGCCACGGCTGTGGCAATAACCAAAACACACAACTGTGAAAATATGAATTACACAAACCATTAACTAGGAAACAACATTTAGCAGTGACAGTTGTTTTAGAGCAACAACTAATTAGGGCTGAAAGCGGCACTTTATTCTAATTTTAGCAGTGGGGAAACTGAGGCATGAAGAGGTTAAGTGACATGTCCACAGCACATCCACAGTAGCATCAGGATTGCAGCTGAGGGTGCTGATGCCCAGCTCTGTGAACTATCCTGCTTTTGCAGGGTCGGCAGCCAAGGCACATTTGTATTCACACAGGGCACAGAAAAGGTCTCAAAGTAGCTGCTTTTCAAAAAGCTGCACACAGACTTGTACATAAACACAGAGCAGAGCTTCTACCACCTACTTTAGTGAACTATACACGATGAGATGTCCTCTGCTAGAAATAAAGTAGAAGTTAACTTACAATTATTGGTATTACAAAGTGTGCTTATGTGTTAGAATACAAATTAGTGCCACTGTATTCTTACACCTGTAACTTTGATTTTTGAAGGCTGAAAAAAAGTTTCTCTTCACCATATTTAAACATAAAAGTGTGCTAAATGGAAATTTGAGTCATGCTTCAGTTTTGTTTAGAATTCAGATATTTTACACTTAGAGTCCTGAAGTCAAGCATGTTTGTTCATGTTCCTAGCTTTACATTTTCTGATGAATCCAAATACTTATCAGTAAAGCAACCTTTACATACTGGAAATCCTTCCCACCAGCAATCTCTGCTTAAACAGCTGATGAGCTTTACAGTCTGCAGTCAGAAAAGGTTAAGCCTGCCTCTTACCCTGCTCCTCCCTCCACTGACTACACGATGGATTCTTTTCACCTCCTCTGCTTACAAGCACAGTATTAAATATACAATTTCCTTAATTTTACCTAACAGAAATAATAAATATAATTACAACATCATAAATAGCTGTTTGAATTAGCAGATTTAAAAGCATTTATAAAGGACACAAGCGTTAAAAAGGAAACGCTTGTTAAAGTTCCATTTGTAGAAATACATGTGGCAATGTAAGTTAAGACTTCTTGCTTCAAATCTAGAAGTTTTCAACAGCATTCTTAATTCTAGAAGATAGCAAAGCTAGCAAAGGTTTCTGAAGATTTTTAACACTGTGACAGCTTTCTGACAGACTATTAAAAGTACTTTTTAAATCTGAAGAATGATCCAACTATAAAAAGTTACAAACATTCAGTTTTACTACACTAATGCTTGGGACAAAATCTAACCACAGCGTATCCCAGCTAAAAACACTGAAACACTGCTCTTTTTGGCTATACTTCATGGTTAAAATACTCCACAAAAGTAAAATACGAAAGCTTCCAAAATGAAATTTCATGTACAGCCAAATAAGCATAACAGATAAAGTTCTAACAAATCAAAGCAATGTCTATCGGCCACAGAAAATTCTGGCCAGATTTTCCTCTTCATAGCTTCAATTTGAAATGATTAAGTGCAATTTATTTTCACACCAGTCCTTACTGGATCCGCAGAGATGGGGCTCCAAGCCTCTGTTTCCTCCGCTTCATCATTGTGCTGATGCCCTGAGCTGCCTCTTCCCAGCATAAGAGGCTTAGGCTGGGAGGGAGAGGCCACTGTTATCACTGCAGCGCAGAGCACGGAACAGTCAGTGCGATTCCAGGCTCTTCATGCACCCCCAGTGTCACGGAGACCTCGGAGAGGTCCAGATTAATCACACAGCTCGTGTCAAAAAACCTAATTATTTATGTTTTAAAAATTCAGACTAAAAAAATCTTCTGCGAGCCTGTTCCCAGCATCCGGCGAAAGGAAAGAGAGTCCAGCAGAGGGAAGGGAAGGTGCCGACAAACCCAGGACACGGAGGGGCCACCTGACCTGTCACAGCGCCAGCGACACGGCCCCGCCACGCTCCGGCCGAGCCGCCTGGGCTGCCAGGGCAGGAGCAGCCGTCCTCCCCAAACCAAGGGCAGAGAGGAATGGCGATGGCACACTTGAGAGGGTTCTGGCAGGGATCTCATGGAGCAGCCTGGAAACTCGCACGGCGACAGAGCAGAGGCAGCGCTGGCACCCAAAGCTGGCAGAGCCCTCAGCGCTGCGAGGGGAGCAGCTGCTCCCGGCCCGCGGGGACACGTGAACCGGCCCTCGGTCAGAAATCAATCCCCTCAGCTGCACGCACAGCTTGCAGCTTCTGACATCTTCCCCTAACTCCCAAGCTGTGCTCCAGACACAAACTTGACGTATTCCAGCACCGAGAACAGAGCAGCAGTCTGGGAAGCAGGATGCTGCACGGTAGGAAGGGGGACACCTTCACTAGGAGGAAATGTTCCCTTCACACTTCTGCTTGAAACAGCAACTTCTATCACCTCAAAGTCAATTTTGTGCTATTAACAAAACTGCCCTGAATGATGTCCAACATTTTTTAAATGTGTATTCGTAAGAATCTTACTTTCCCCAAGAAAGTTTCCATATATGTATGTTCGATGGGCTTTAAAGTGCTAAAGGCTGATTTAGGCTGCCATTCACAAGTACACATCAACCAAGTCAAACCCCAGGTGAGAGCTCCGATCTTCAGACCCTCGCACGATGCTGATCGCAGCCCACACTACAGAATCCCAATTTCTCAGCAATTCGGAAAACAGAGCACCAGGCTGAGGAGGAAGGGCCAGGGTGGCTGCTCCTTACACAACTAAAGCCCCTGCCCCCCACACTGCGCCTCTGGAGCAAGACAGCACAGCAAGCAACAAAAAGTACAAATTTGGTATGCTATGTATAATCCTATTGTACTTATTAAATGAGAGCCTGGATTAAGTAGTGGAAACTTGACAATAAAAACTGCGCAAAATACTTTTTCCACTTTTAAATCCTTGATGAAAACCTTCATCAATTCCTTGTCTCTGAGAATACAGTCTATACATAACACCAAAATACTCGTGATTCACCAAATCACTTCTTTTAAAAAAACAATGCTTTCAATTTATTTTTAACGTCTAATACTAAATAGCAGCACCGCTGTGGAGCCCCACAAGAATAATTCAGAACATTCCACCTCCAGAACCAGCCCTATGGATCAGCTTAAGAGCAGTAGGTTATTTTTGACCAACTGCTTGTGAGTTGCTTCTACAAGCTCAGAGAAGGATGGGTGGTCACAAGAGAGCACCTCTTTCTCTCCCCATCTATATAAAGCACCACAAGCAGAATGCGTTGACTGGAAGCATTATTTCTTTATTTCCAGATCCAAATCAGAACAGATGCAGAAGCAGCAAAATTCCCTACTCCTTTTCAGAACCATTTTTCATCCACTTCCTGCACTTTGGCTTTCCCACTCTTGGGACAAGGGCACTTGCTCCTGGCAGAGAAATGGCATCGATCCATCACCAGCAGAAACACTCACCCGCCAAGACGAGCAGAAACTGAATTATATACTCCATTTCTCTGCACATACAGGAGAAATTCCCACAGCACCTGAGCATGGCAGCACAAAGACGTAAACCAGCCAGAAAATTTCTTTCCTGCCATCAAACTCCTTATTTTTTCCAAGGTCTAAACATTAAAAAGTGTACAAGTAGTTCAGCATATCCCCCCAAGAAATTCCTTGGTGTGTTTGTGTGTTATTTTACTGTCAAGAAGCTGAGGGTAAGTTTAACAAATTATGATGAAGATTTGTTTAATGAAACTCCCTCAGAAATGTCTAGGGCAGCAGAAACTAAGAATCTTCAGAGGTTTAAAGTAGAATGATAGTGAAGAGAAGGAGGGAGAGAACAAGTCCCACAGGGGACATAAGCTGCTTTAAAAAGTGATTAGAAGGAATAGAGACCACCATAAAAGGCTTGCACACATCTTCAGCAAAGACTTTTATGTTGCTTAACATATTTCAGAGATAGACATAAAAACTTCAGGTAAATTCTACTCTTTGCCAGCACCAATCACCATCAAAAAACTATCTGTAATATTTGGTTCATATGAATGTGTATTTTTACTGGATATATTTTGGATTAAATTTTTTTTTTCATATTTCTTATGCCTCCATTTTCTTTTTCCATTTGTATACAGCCTTTTAAAAGTATATTTGATACAGATGGTTGATAGCAGGAAATGATTAACAAAAAAAAAAACCCTTACAGCTGAAGTTAGAAACTGGTTTAGCAAATTTAGTTTGCTGAGGAAATTACTCCTTTCAAATTTGGATATAGTACGGGAAAGCTGTACTTTCTTTTAGAAAATTTTACATTTAGATAGCACAAAAATTACAGCAACCCACACCATGAACCCTGTCTTAGAAACCATGAGGATTTAAAATACAAACCCATGTTTTTCATTTAAAAGCCTGAACAGGTCAATAAGGTTCATGCTATAAAGAACTGAATTTATTATTGATTTATTATTATTGGGGTACTGAACAAGAAACCAGATGGCTCAAGGGCAACCCCAACTGGATTTAGTGACTACTGCTCAGCCAAGCAGGCAAGCAGAAGCAATAGTGAGCTCCAGGCTGGTGCTGGGCATCCTGCAGCCAAAATAAAATGCAGTTTGCAGCCTGATCTTCTGGGTGCTGACCTGCTCCTAAACACATGAACACAGAGGTGCTTCACCATGGGGTGCTCCTGCTGCAAAGTCTCCACCTTTGTCCTTACAAATCTGGAACCTCTCTGCTGCAATTCATGTGCAGGTGCACATCAAAACCATGGGAAAGCTGCAGCCAAAAATACAAAAACCATTCTCTGTACAGAGAACAGAACAGGATAATGGCTGAAAATAATTAAACCACTTCGACTAATAGGCTGGAGATCAAAGTTTGAGTCTATCACTCCACATTCCCTATTTGAAACTAAAGAAAATATTCATGAATGGTAGTTATTTCTTTTGTGAACAAAGCATGGGGAAAAACATAACCAATACATTTATATGCATAATTCATTAAAGAAAAACTTTGAACTCTGATTATTGAACCATACTAGAGACAAAATGTAACTACTTATTCCTGTTCTCTAACTATCCAGTCTCTTAGCAGCAAGAGTCTACAACTCAGCTGAAATCATCTCCTTCAGTGCATTAAACATAACCCCCTATAGGAACACACACACTTTAAGCACATTAACAACAAAATGGTATCTAAATTATCAGGCATTTCTCTTAATGTCACCCTGCATACAATTCCCCCATCTGTTTTACATGTCTGCTCACTCTGTGCTGATTATTTCAAAATTAGGATTACAAAATACCCAAGTGTAAAGCCATCCTTTACAGTGTGCCTGTGTTTCCTTCTGCTAATATGGAAACAGTCATCAACACTCATCAACAGACTTCACAGGCTTCATCCCACCATTAATTTTCTTCAACTCCCACCCAAGACCTCCTTTAGGTGACAAAATTTCTCATATTCTCCTGACAAAAACAGTGAGACAAATAATTCCACTCCTTTTCCTTAGCACAAATAAGCACAGCAACTGTTGTCCCTGCTTATAATTAGTTCCTGCAATAAAATAGAGATTACTCATACCAACCCAGGAAATATGAGGTATTGAGAGGCAAACAAAGAAAAAGTTAGATGCATTGTCGGGAATAGCTCATCCTTTTCCATTCAGAAATGACAAATACCCAAGCTGATCCACAGGCTAAACCTTTCAAACTCAACAATCCAGCAAAGCAATGACCAAACCAGCAGCAATTGTCAAGCCCTCATTCTGTTTCTGGCAGACTGGAAATAACTACTGCCTCCCCAAATATGATTTTTTTTTACAGAAGTAAGTGCACCCCAACCTCCACACTAGCACACATAAAAAATGCTGAGTGGCTGATTTTTGTACATAATTCAGTTGCTACTGAACTGCTACAAAGGCTGGAGTTTGTGCAGAAAATGGATGCACCTCTTAAGGGTTTCTGGCTCCAAGCCAGGTACTTCATCCTCCTGTCCATTCCTGCCTCTGCTCCTGTCGGTGAACAAAAGTCAGTGACTGACAGTCAATGAATCAGGACATGGCTACACCCATAACTATCCCTGCTCATCAGCCACAGCACAACAGCAGCTTTTCAGAATAAATTTTATTTTCAGAATTTATTTTTGTTTACGAGGTTCACTATTAAGTTGATTACAGCAGAGGAAAATCTTCCAGGAAGAACTAAAAACTGCCTACAGTAATGCCACCCTTTTTGACAGAATGGTTGAACAAATTTATATATAGTATATGTATATTTTCACCTTATATTACAGGCATATATTATAATTATTCCCTTGATATAAAGTTCTCTAATTTCTAATTCAAAAATGAAGAGGATTTTTTTAATCAAGTAAGCACTCTGATATTGGGATATGCAAAATCATGCAAATCAACTCCACAAGAGCCTTTTCAGTGAGCCTGTACATTTCACAGTACAGCATCAGCACAGTTCTACATCTGCCACAATGCACTACTGACTCCATGAACAGTTAAAACTTCTCAAACAACAAGACATCTTTTGGTTCTGGACTACACTTGGTACTTGACTCTAGAATCTGGAATTCCAGAAGCTACAAATAATCAGCTAGATAACACAGGCAACTAAGACATTTCAATTATTCATAGATTTTTAGTCTCACTAATAGCTGCAACCTTGTGCTTAAAATTTATGGCCTGGATCTTCTTGACACAGGTTGCTAAATTTCTTCATACAGTGACAGCTTAAAAGGCACTAACTTGTGGAAGAAAACTGAAGTGATTAAAATTGCAGGAGTTAAGTAATACAGAAATAAAATATTCAGTCATTTGGTTTAGTTACCAGTGATTAAAACACGACACATCCGCAGTACTTCATTTGTATCTCAGATACCTCAAATGAAAATATGTAAGTAGTCTTGTGTCATACCCACCTCCATGCTGGAATGAGCTGGAATATCTCTGGCATCCTCAATTTCAATTCCAAAAGTTTTGTGCAAAAAATATCTAAGCTACATTTAACAAAAAACTTACTGGTAACTCACTGCTCCACTATTTGATCAAAGAACCTTCATATCTTCAAATGATGAACACTACCTGTCTTAGGAATCTCTCAAACCTTGTTAAGCCAGCCTTTGAGGCATACTGGTTAAAAAAAGCCCAAACCAGCCAGTGCTTCATGTTCTTTAAATAACTCCCTGACTGGTTTATCATTGTCATATGAACTAAACAAAAAGCTCTGGTCATGCCCCACTCTTCAAAAAAGACCTTTTGATCCTCTGTATTGTTCAGTCCTGAATCACTAGCTCTACACAGCATTTTCCAAACATACTTTGTTTCTTATACAAAGGGGATAGCTTACATTGAAAGCCTGAAAATAATTTCTCATTAGAACCAGAAACCTGAGGAAGAAAGGTTATAAGCTTTTGTGAAGCTTCATGTCTGTAGTCCACAAGCGTTGGGAAACAATTTTAAATCATAATGCAATAGCAGGCAGTACAAAAGCTTTCTCTTTTATATAATGCAATCAATAATGCAATTTCTTCCACCATAAATCTGTAAGCATAGCAGAAGCTAAGCTCTTGTAATACCATTGAAACACAAGTTAGTTTGCTAAAATTCTTTAAGCATCATAATGCATTAAAAAAAATGCTGTTTGTTTAAATCACGGTTTTAAAAGCCCACTTTTCCTGACATGCACTACTTTATTGAGATACGTCTATCAGGCCGTCTGCTCCACAAACACCTGACCTGTCTGGCCCAGGAGCTGTGTGCTCAGACTTCTGTCAGCAGACTGTTTGAAGAGCACTGATCAGAGTTGTCCATATTGCATAAATAATCAGTGGCTCCTCTGGAGTCACTTCAGCGATGTTGGAGTGGCAACACTCAACACCGCAGCTACTTCTCTATCAGGATCAGCTCAGGCTGGTAATTAGAAGTAAGCTTACACTACCACTGCTTTTCCTGTACACTTAAGGAAATGAACAGAGGCTCCAGTCTCAGAGAAAACCAAGCTAGCTGTTTCCAAGCTCATGACAGATTCTTGAAAACACTTAACAGAGAAAACAGAGCATCTGCCCATCTAAATTACTTCCACAACTGAACAGCTATATATGTTCAAAACAAACCAAGGGATGAATAAAGAATAATTATACTTACAAGCTTCCTCTTCTGGGGAGACTGAGCTCTTTCTGGAAAAAAAAATAAGAATGAAAGCCTTGAGTTAATTTTACTTTTTATTAGCAGTAATATTACATTTTACTAATTTATGTATCAATAAATGACTGAGGTGGAATGAATAAAGAGCTGGCCATTTCCCAGCGCATGCTCAGTGTAGAACTGCACAGCTCTGCTGCTGCACATTCACAATGCACAGTCTGGGGTAAGAAAGTTGCTCATTTTGCCTAAACAATCATTGCTTTGGAGTCAAAAAATCATAAGCACTCAACAGAGCAAACATAACTTTGAAATTCAAGCCTGAGCACATACAAGGCAGTAATTAATTCTGTCCTACATACCTCATCAGCATCAGACCGAACCACTTCCAGAAGTGTGGAACGTGGTGTGCCTGCAGCTGCTGTGGTAATGGTCTCACACTCTCATCAAAAGGAAGAATTAATGTCATGGAGTGGATTTTGAGGGTGATTTGGGGTATTTTCTTAGACATACACATTAGTTGTGTTAAGTATTATCACAAAAAATTCGAGGCCAAACACAACTTCCACTTCTCAGCAGCATTTTGCATTTCAGCAGCACAAGCAAAGGCAGACAGGGAATTTTGCTGTTTTTATTGCAGTCCATAGCCCAGGGGCATCCCCAGGAGTGGGCATTGCTGGACACGGCGCATCCCCCGGCACTGTCCACTCCCGGCACTGTCCACTCCCGGCACTGCCCACCCCTGGGCACTGTCCATCCCTGACATTGNCAGCCCTGCCCAACCCCCGGCACTGCCCACCCCCGGCCCTGCCCCCCCCCGGCACTGTCCATCCCCGGCACTGCCCATTCCTGGCACTGCCCATCCCCGGCACTGCCCAGGCTGGACACGACGCATCCCTGGGCACTGCCCACCCCGGGGCACTGCCCACCCCTGGGCACCGTCCATTCCCGGCAATGCCCATCCCCGGCACTGCCCACACCCGGCACTGTCCATCCC